>OY856412.1:132792106-133149606 GCA_963693085.1 Alisma plantago-aquatica
GTTGGAACTCAGTAGAGAATTGGCTGCTATCTTGTTGATCTGCCATGAGGAAGAACTCGTCGCGTCCTTGCTTATCCGGCTCAACTCTAGTTCCCAATCCAAATTGAGACTCCCAGCGTTGAACACCGGAGAAGACCCAAACATCTCAAGTTCTGGGATGCGGGGATGGGGTTGGGGGTGAAGCTCAGCAGCCACAGAAAGGACCACATCTCTCACCTGCTGTGCAATGGAGTCTTAAATCACTTCATCCATTGCAAAAAAGGTGTTCGCATTCTCCTCCAACTGGTTGACGATCTTTTTCCTTGATCCACCTTGGATTGCTCCTTGGAGGTCGTGTTGACATTGTCTCGAACACCTGAAGATTTCCCCATCCAAACCTACAGGTCCTTTTCCGGCAGAGGTCTTCTTGTCTTCAGTGGACAGGAGTTGGCTCTGTACCCAAACCTCTTACAACTAGGGCATATCGCAGGCTTTGAGATAGCCTCAGTTTTCAAAGTTTTAAGCACTAAATCAACTTCCACCAATGCCTCCTTAGGAATTTTAGAGTCGTAACCCATCTCAATGCAGACCCAGGTAGCGTTAAGGCAGCCAGCAACAATCGAGTAGTCATCGATATCCACGAGCCTGTCAATGGTACTTGCGATGCTGGAGATGTGCTTCTAAGTCCAGGGAAGTCTTGTGTTTTCAATTTTGAACCAAATAGGGATCTGCATGAACGAGAGGGGTTGAAGGGGAGAACCAGGATTCCATGCATGGGCCACAATCAACTAACCATCCATGAACCAGGGAGCTTCCTCGAGAACCCTATCTCTATCACCGCGAGACAGCATCTTGACGATGTATCCCTCCCTTTCCTCAGGCACGACCTCAACAGGGCCACTTAGTTTCCACAACCTATGAATCCATCCAGTCAATTGGCCACCATAAGGCTTCTTGCCAACAAACCAAATGGATATGAACTCATCCCAGTCAGGGACATAGCTGTCCTGACTCAAGATGGATGTGCATCTCTTGCCATCCTTGACACTTGGCTCGATGAAATCCATCATCTCGACGTCGATCTCACCTTGACCCAACCTGCTGGTCCGCAGCCAGTCTGCAAGTCGATTTGAGGTCGACGTCTCATTAGATCTATGGGGCGGAGTTTTGGGGGGGGGGGGGTTGGCGGCAGACGCATGAGGCGTATCCCTTTCCTTGCGCGGCGGAGCCCTAGATGCGTTAGGGGATCTCTCGAGGGTGCCTCCTTCTCCATTTGTCTCCAATTGGTAGTTTGGAGGAGTCGAAGATGACTCAGAAGCATGCCCCCTTCCCCCTCAGCTGCTAGAGGATCACCCTCACCCTCACCCCCGTCCGCTTTGTCCGCGACCCATCCTCTATAGTGACATGATTCAATCAACACACATGCTAGTCTTGATGTATTATTTTTGTCCAGATATCTACAATAATATTTGACTAGGATACGATAAAGATGCAAACTCTTAACATACACATGATCTCATGTTCAGGTCCTCAACTTGAATTCATATGTTATTGAGTCATACATTCTTAAGACATTTTTATAATTATTCATTATCTCATACTAAAACAAACATAAAATCGGAATCGCCTTTCTTAATAATTGAATCAATTACAATATGTGCCATTATAATCATACGATTGGCTCTTAGGACATATCAATAACAATAAGTTGTGCATGGAACTATTTTTGTGTGGAAATGGAGCTTGCACATTGGTTGCAGCAAGTGTAGGATTAGTGACCATATCCCTTGCATGCTAAGAAAAAATTAATAAAGATGCAATGATGCTTAGTATTTCCAACATGATAACTTAGCCAAAGTCATTAATTCTATTTATGGCAAAGTGAGTATGCCGACTTGATTTTTTTATATATCTATGTGAGAGGTGTTTTTATATATTCCAACATTGTAGTATTGTGATGCAAACTCTAAAATTAACTCGAAATAAACAAGATTAATAATCAAATCATAATTCACTAACACCTACAATTGCTTAATTTTTTGAAAATATTGCCTAGCCATTTTGTGGACTGGCTGTGTTTACATTATGTTGTGTTCCCCATATTAATATATACCATAAATCACATATTCATTAACTTGTAGAAACTAAAAAGGCAATAGACCTAGAGAGCAACATGGATGTACCCTTAACCCTAACATCAAATTCATGGTTGTAGGCACTTGGGTGGATCAAATATTCATTATGGTGGATCATGTATACGCCTTGGCCATGCATACAACATCAAGAGACCCTATGTTCCCCCTCCTTCTCCCTAGAACTAAAGGAGTCAACCATTACCAATTTCCTAAAAATGAACCTTAATGTGTTCCGTTGTGAGCACTTGGGTGAATTAAAATATGAACCTATTGTATATTTTTATATATATAAAACTATCTTGTGTCCTACATTCCCAAAAGTAGACAAAATCACTTTCATTACCTACAAATTTATTGAGGTAGGGAAAACATGGTGGGCGAATTACTCTCACACTCTGTAGGACTCCTTTTTTAATGTGAGGCATTAATGGTGGTCTTTACCACCCTCTTCATGACCATACCTAAGAGAAAGGATAAAAAAACATGATTCTATAGTCTTCCCCAAGGGACCCTTGTTGTAGAAGATTATGTTAAAGCTCTCCAAGTCCTTAAAATTAGGTTCGTCCATGACTCCATTTCTAGATATCTAGGCCTCACTAATGCATCTATCATAAAAGAAAATACACAAAGAGGTTTAACAACCATGGTAAGCATAATGGTAGAGGGAAGCCTCCTAAACCCCTGAGACCAAAAAGTGATAAGCTAAGGGAACAAAACCACTACATGGGGTAATTATGAGTATGTGCATTATAGGAGATGCGAGTATCAGAAGAATGTGGAGCATGTGGAGTTAGAAACCTCATTTGGCATGGTAATTTTCATTACCTGACTAGCTTTTATTCATGCTTAATTAACACGTGATTAGTTAAATGTACTTTATATTTTATATGCCACATTTGTATATACCTGGTTTCTTAGTTAGGTTTACGCAAGGAAAACTGCTAGTTTTAGTCAAATTAAGTTTTTTGTAACATTTTCATTATATTGAAGTTAGATTTACATAAAAATTTTGAAATTATATCTAGATAATATAATATTCTTCTCTGATATGTTTATATGATATATTATGTTCTTTTTTCATGTTTATATTGATTACTTAGTGTTTAGAGTAGTAACACCTTCCTTAACCTTTAATTTACAATTTTCTATTTAATAATGTGATTTTGTTAAACTAATGTAGATATCATATTTATTTCCTGATACTAAATTCTTTATATCTTTTTTGGTTGATTAAGTTAGGTTTAGACAGGTAAAACCTAAACAGTTTGAAATTAGAGTTTCCATATTGAATTAACCTAAAAATATGACAGAATTATGGGATTGACAAATAAATACAATAAAAAAGTCGATACTAATTAAAAGTTAAATAAGATTGATAATAGCCCTAGAAACGTAGAAAAAAGTACTAACTCAACATATATTAATATTACTATAAATATGGATGAGTGACTTTAGCATGAAAAATGGATGTTACTCGATCAACCAAGGGTTTGTTGAAGGAAGAATTTTGGATAATGATGTTTCAATCCCTTTAGTCCCACTATGTATGTTTCCTTTGCTCTGAACCACAAGCATGTTTTGTTTCCTTTGTGTTTTATCATGTTAGAGCTTATTGTGGTGATGAGAAGGTAGTCATCTAGGTTTTTTTCCCTCCTTTGGTCCTTAGACCTTCTTTGGGGTTGTTCTAGGTGATTGACCATGTTTGAGAGGTTGGTTATCTATTTCATTGTGGTCTTTTTTCTTGATCATCTCTTTGGTACCATGGCTGGCCTAAATAAGGTTTGTACCATAGGTGACAAATTCATCTACATCATTCTCTGTTTCTTGCTTCTATTCTTAGGGTTGAGCTGGTAGAAGCTTCCTTTTGTGGTGGTTGGTGATCTTTTGGAATGTTACCTAATTTTGTGGAGTCTTGTTGGTGCTATTAAATTGTTTCCAAGTTCTTTGTGAGTGGATACTTCCTTGTTTATAGTTCAACACAAGATTATTATGACTTTAGGACCAAATTTTCTAGTTAAGGGAAATAGATGCATAATTGAGTTGAATGAAAAGGAATTACTAAATATTGTTATTTATCTCATTTATCTTTATGTTGAAATGTCTAAGGGAATATATATATATATATATATATATATATATATATATATATATATATTTGTTGGTATGTATGCCCAGAGAGCCAATCATATGATGATTGTAATGGCATAAGTTGTAATTGATTTGATTAATAAATAAAGGCAAGCTTCCAATTTATTTTGTTTAATTCAGTTATGAGATAATTATGAAACATTATAAATGTCTAGAGAATAATACTACCCAATGATGTATGTCTTCAAGTACATGAATTGAGGAAATGAGATCATACATATGTTAAGAGTACATATATATTCTCATTATGTCCCCGATCGGTTGTTATTATGGAAGGTTGATAGACAACAATGACATATAAGATCAGAGTGTGAGTTGGTTGATGACAGAGTTCCATTAGTCATGATATGGCTATATCAAACCAAGCACACAGATACATGTTAGAGAACAGTGTATCAGACAGACCCGCCATGAGACTGACGCATGGAAACCATTACTATGGTAGTCATAGTCAGCTCTCAAAGTAATGGTGGTGGTTGTGGTTCTTAGACTTAAAATTAGTGCACTCATCACATGTCATTTGGTATGCTTTGACATCATCAAATGCAATCCTAAAACATGGATTGTTGTAAAGGTGATGATTGGGTGACTATGAAACATGGGGACTGACGGTGAGTGATAGATATGGGATTTGTCCCTCCTAAGGGAGTATGATATACAAGGCCTCTTAGTTAGCGAGACTGAGAAATGCATGGTTGTACACATGTGAGTCAATATGTGATATTGAGCTTACATATATCTCAGATAGTCTGCTCTGGTTCAAGAAATAAAATTGAATGTTGAAGAGGGTGACTATTCCATGCTTCGAGTTAAATCTAGATATCAGAGACAAAGGAATTATACAAACACTATAACACCAAGCACATATTGTAGGTTGAAGTTGTTCCCCAACTTTTGATTTACTTAGGTAGCAATGATGTGTGACTAGGAACCACTCATTGCTTGTGATGTCATAAGTTTTTATGAACATTCACTGCCAACGTAATATGGGACCTATAGGGTCACACACATAGGTCTAGACCTAGAAGAGGAGTTTAATATTGAATGATGATTGAATTGATTACTAAAGTGTTTAGGTATTCAATTTACACAACAAATTAGCTGGCTCCACTGCCAGACGATCGACACACTGAGTAGGATGGCTGTCTGGAGTGCCGATGATTGGCTCAAGTGTTGAGACGGTCGTTTGGTGTGTTAGGGCGATTAGAAACTGAATTGGCTAAGTTCTGCCCAAACTAAGGTGCGAACTGAACAGTTCATTTTGTTGAACTGATCGGCTCAACTTGGGTCACTAGACGAATGTCTCGCATGTGCCAGATAGCTCAGTTTGTGGAAATTTGATTGCAACAAGGAATGAGTGCGGACGTCATTTCGTACATTAATTGGATTCAAAATTGCCAATTTTGTCCATGATTGGGAAACTGCAAAACGACCGTCTTACAATGTGAGATTACCATCTCACATGCCATATGACCATTTCAGTGTTCGTAGGTTGTAAAAATTCAAGATCTTTCGGTTCCTTCCACTCCAACACAGGCTGGAAATCCTGACCCAAATTCTGCCTATAAATAGAGGGGTAATGGGGGCTTCTCAGAGCACAACAAAGACAATTGAGAATCAGTTTCTCGAACAATTGTTGTCCTCTTTGGTTGTGGTAACCAAGAGAGCCTAAGAAAGTCCTACCCAACTAGGGAGGGATAGCAAGGGAGAAAACAACTGAGGATCATTGTTGAGGGAGAGCAAACTGGTGACTAGTACACCAACCAGAGGGACAACTCCTTATTGTCCCTTCTAGTAGGATGACATGAGTTCTAGGCAGTCCATGTGGACTGCTCTAGAGGCAGGAGTCATTTGGCTACTATTAGGAGTACAACATCAACTTGCAGTCCATGGTGAGAACGCATGATTCACTATAGAAGCTATCCAGTCTACTATATGTGGTGAAGACCAAGAGCTGCAAAAACACCATCCAAGAGCAACTAGTCAACATTTGTGTATCTATAATGACGAGGAGATGTCATTGGACTTGCTCCAGGACAAGGTATTCCTCGAAAGCATCCTTTCCATCTTATAGTTATTAACGCAATCTGCTGGTTATGGGGAATATGGCAGATACAAATTTTGTTTCCGCTGCCTATTTTGTAGTCATATTTCCCTACATTGATATTAGAGCTAAAGTCAATTTACTATATTATGGAATAATCTATATCATTAGATTTTTGGTTTTATCATTCTATTATTGCATGTGATGTGAATAATTTCTTGTCCAATCAAATATCATAATAATCCCAAACTAGTAAATATATGATATATATATGCAACTTACATGTGTCACCCTAAAAGAAGTTTTGATGGCGGATGTGTAGCATGGTTATGGCCAATAACCCCTATTATTTGTGCATGATTGTGTGGTTGGTTTATTTGTTTATCTTGGTGTACGTACCTATCCTCTATCTCATCTTCCTAATGTAAAGTTAATTTTTTCAGACCCTTACTCCCCTTGAATGTAACTCGAGGTTTCTCAATAATCATGTAAAAGTAGGATAGTTTACTATCATGTTATAACAAAGAAGAAGGACATTCTGATGATGCCAAGTGACCATCTTGAAGACAAGACAACTGGCTGGAGGACCAGAGGACAAGATGGACGAGCCGAATCGACCAGCTGGTGGACCAGACTGATCGGTTGGAGGATCCAGAACATAGTAGATAGAAGAACGATACAATTGGTGAGACGATCAAATGATTGGCTAGGTGGCGGGACGAACGGTTCAAGGGTTGAACTGATCTCCTTGGATTGGCAAGCACAAATCTTCATCAACAATAGGTTTCTACATGTGATGTAGACCTACATGTAGTAATTCCTTGTGGATCCAAGGAATTACATTAGGCTGGCCATACCATCACTTTCGTTTATTACATGTTTTCATTATGGGATATAACAAGTATATGATACATACTATATATGTGGTGATTGGATGAAATATATGTATTTATAAATACAAATTCCCTCAAATAAAAATTATATTAAGTCTTTGATGATTTCATACAACAACCCACATGAAAAGCTTGATCGACCAAGCGTAGGTTATGCCTTCGTGTGGTGTGTTGTCTATCTCGTGGAAGTATGTTGGTTGATATGTAGGTTCTACTTTTGTAGGGTGCATATCTATCGTATTGGCTGTTGGGTCAGGCTTAAATTGGTAATTCTTATAGTTTCTAAGCCTAAAAGCATGCAAATGAGTATGACAAAGAGTTGCACATATCATCTATCCATAATTGCATACGATGCAATGAAAAAAGTTGCCTACCTTGATAATTGGTTGTGTTTTGCAACGTTGGTCGGGCCATAGTCGAATTATCTTGGATCTGGCACACTAGAATATTGTACACTACAATATTCCCAATTGATATGTGAGGGCTATCAATTTGAACTAAAATAGTGAGAGTGATAATAATTAAAGATCTATTTAATATTTTTAAATTTTAAAATCAAATCAAAAGTTTTTGACAAATGCAAATTTTCTCTTGTAAAATCAAATGATGAACAAATCCATATTGCGATCAGTCCTTAAGAAGGAAAATCTTGATGGGACAAATTTTCACAACTAGTTTCGACTTTGGGAAGGATTCTCAATGAAGGGTGCAAGCTCTACATCCTTAATAAACTAGTTCCAGAAGTACATGCTCCTAATGCACCTAGGGCACAAGTGGATGCTTATTGGAAGCATGCCAATGATGCCTTAGAGATAAAGTACCTTATCATTAGTTGCATGAAATATGAGTTGCATGAGCAGTGCAAGGACATGAGTGTTCTTGAGATGGTAAAAAAATCTTAAGAAAATAACACTTGGCCTTACAAATCGAGAAAGGGACAATATCATAAAGGTGCTACTTGAGTCTAAGCTGACAAAGGGAACCTCTGTAAAAGAACATGTGTTCAATATGACTGGACAAGTGTATCATATTGAAGAAATGGAGATTCACCTTGAGCTAAGAGTTGGCCATAGATATGATTCTAAAGAAATTGCCAGAATCATAAGCCACTTTATTATGTGTTATCACGTGAATAATATGGCCAGGCTGATGTCAAACTTGCTTGCCATGTTGATTCATGTTGAAGCAAGATTGAAGAAGGACAAGCCCGTGATAGTGATCAGCAGAGCTTAATCCAAGGATCAAAGTAAGGCTGAGAAGAGTTCTGAGGTCAAGCCCAAATCCAAATCTTCAACACTTAAGATAAGGAGAAAGAAGAGTACAGGAGGAACTCATCCTTTGTACTTGAAGGCATTAAGGAACAAGAATATGGGGATTGTGATCTCCACTTTAGGTATATACATTATTGAGATAAACCTATCTACTTCTTTATCATGGGTATTAGATACCATATGTGAATCTCGCATATGTTCTCATATGCATGATCTGAAAGGAAGTAGGCCTTTGGAGGTGGAACTACAAGTTGCTAATGGCGCAAGAGTTGCATCCATCGTAGTGGAACATATAGTATATCTCTGGCCACATGGCTTGTAGTAGAGTTAAAGAAATGCTATTATGTGCCTACTATATATAGAAACATCAATTTTTTTATCTTGTACGGACAAGGATGCATTTGAATTCCATATTAAAAATTGGTCGATGTTCTATTAAAAAAATGAGATTTTTTACGGTAGTGCCCCAATGTCGTATGGTCTTTATTTGTTAGATCTAAAGACAAACATTTATAATTTTAATACCAAAATACTAAAACTCAACAACTCAAACAAAACATACCTTTGGCATTTTCGTCTAGGACACATAAATGAGAACTGCATATCTAGATTCCATAGAGATGGTTATCTAGACTCTTTTGATTTTGAATCAATAGAGACATGTGAATCTTGTTTGTTGGTCAATATGGCTAAAACCACTTTCATTGGTAACAATGAGAGGGTGAGTGATCTATTAGGACTCATACTTACTGATGTATGTGGCCCTTTTATAAAAACCGCTAGAGGTGGGTATCAATACTTCATTAGATTTACTGATGACTTCAGTAGGTATGACTATGTTTATTTAATGAAACATAAGTTAGAAAATCTTGATAGGTTCAAGGAGTTTATGAATGAAGTATAGAACCAACTTGGTAAAAATATTAAGGCACTTCATTCTGATCGAGGTGAAGAATACTTAAACTAAGGATGGACACAGGCTTTGGTTCAGGATTGTGGGTTGTGTGAATTGTTTTCTATCTTTTAGGGGGTGGTCAATTGCCCAGTAGTGAAGCTCGGAAATCCCCAATGAAGGGACTCGGGTTTGACTCTGGGTGTTGGCCTTGGTGCAAGAGTGGTTGGCATTTGATTGGGTGCATTGTCATGTCCCCCCAATGACACGACTTGTCCCGGGGTTCACTCTTGGTTGGGTGGGGCCAATATGGTCGATCCTGGGAGGGGTTCCTTGTTATAAAAAAAGAATACTTAAACCATGAGTTTGAGAACCTTCTTAAAGCCCATAGGATCGTATCCAATGAACTCCACCTGAAACACCTAAGCATAATGGTGTGTCAAAAAGAAGGAGTTGCACATTTCTAGATATGGTGCGATCAACGATGAGTTTAGCTGAGCTTTCGATTACCTTCTGGGAGTATGATCTAGAAACCATCGTGTATACAATAAACCAAGTACCATATAAATCAATTCAAAAGACACATATGAGATATGGCATGGGAAACGTCCCAAAGTGTCTTTTATGAGGATTTGGGGATGTGAAGCTTATGTTAAAAGATTTTTTTTATAAGCTTGGTCCTAAATCTGATAAATGTTATTTTTTTGGATATCCTAAAGAAAATAAGAGGATAATACTTTTATTCCCAATCTGACAACAAAGTGTTTGTTGCCAGGGATGATGTAGTCCTTGAGATGGATTTCATTTCCAAAGGAATCATTGGAAAGGAAGTGGAACTCGAAGAAGTTCAAGATCAACACAAGAACATAGAACTGACATATGAATAAGAGAAACAAAGAGAATCACAAGGTGTTATGGAATCTCAAATTCCTCAAGTAACACAGGAACCTTGTAGATCTAATAGGACACACCTTGGTCCTGAAAGATTTGGATATCGTATGACTCAAGAAGGCAATGAGTTGGTCATAGATGATGAGCCAATAACCTATCAAGATGCTATGGAGGGACCAAAGTCTGAGAAATGGCTTGAATCCATGAGATATGAGATGGAATCCATGTATGCCAACAAGGCATGGACCTTGGTGGATCCACCTAAAGGGGTAAAACCCATAGGGTGCAAGTGGGTCTTCAAGAAGAAGATCGACATGGATGAAAAAGTTCAAACCTATAAGGATAGATTGGTTGCAAAGGGTTTTAGACAAGTTTAAGGTGTTGACTATGTCGAAACCTTTTCTCCATTGGTCATGGCTAAGTCCATCAAGATCACACTTGCTATTGTAGATTATCATGACTATAAGATTTGGAAGATAGATGTTAAAATTGCAGTCCTTAACATGAATCTTCTTGGGGATGTGTACATGATACAACCTGAGGGTTTTATAAATCCAAAGGATGCAAATAAAGTCTATAATCTACAAAGGTCAATCTATGTATTGAAGCAAGCATCTCAGAGTTGGAATCTTCATTTTGATAAGACAGTCAAAGATTTTGTCTTTATTCAAAGTGAAGATGAACCTTGTGTGTAAAAGAAGGTTAGTGGGAGCATTGTGATATTACTCATATTATAATTAGATGGCATATTATTGATGGGGAAGGACATCCCTAGTTTACAAAAGGTAAAGACATGGTTTGGAAATACATATATTATGAAAGACTTAGAAAAAAATCCTATATCTTGGGGATAAAGATCTATAGAGATAGATCCAGAAGGCTTCTTGGACTAATTCAAAGTACATGCATTGACAAAGTGTTGAAGTAGTTCAACGTGGAGAACACAAAGACAGAAAACCTGCTAATGCTACATGGAGTTCCCATCTCTAAGGGTCAAAGTCCCAGTTCTTGTGAAGAAAGGGAACACATGAGTTTGATTTCACATGCCTCAGAAATTGGATCAATCATATATGCATTGTTGTGTACCCATCCAGACATCTCGTATGCCTTGAGCATAACAAGCAGATATCAGTTAGATCCAGGTGATGCTCATTGGATAGCTCTAAAGAACATCCTCAAGTACTTGAGAAGAACTAATGATCAGTTCTTGGTCTATGGTGGAGAGGAAGAGTTGGTGGTAAGAGGTTACACCAATGCAAGCTTCCATACCGACAAAGATGATTACAAATCACAATCAGGATTCATGTTTTGCCTAAATAATGGAGCTATAACCTAGAAGAGTTCCAAGCAAGAGACAGTTCCTGATTCTACAACACATGTTGAGTATATTGCTGCATCGAATGCAATAAAGGAGGTTGTATGGATCAAAAATTCATTATAGAACTTGGGGTCATTCCAAGTATTAGTGACACAATCGAGCTATATTGTGACCACAATAGAGCTATTGCACAAGATAATAATCCCATATCACATCAGCACTTAAAGCACATACAAAGGTGGTTCCATCTCATACGAGAGATTGTACAATGAGGATATGTAAAGATTTGTAGAGTACCAACTGAGAACAATATTATTGACCCCTTGACAAAGGCACTTTTGCAGCAGAAGCATGATGGTCATGTTAGATTACTTAGGATAAGATTTGTGGGTGATCGACTCTAAGTGCAAGTGGGAGTCTGTTGGTATGTATGCCCAAAGAGCCAATCATATGATGATTGTCATGGCATAAATTGTAATCGATTTGATTAATTAATAAAGGAAAACTTCTAATTTAATTTGTTTAATTTAGTTATGAGATAATGACAAAACGTTATAAATGTCTAGAGAATAATATTACTCAATGATGTATGTCTTCAAGTACGTGACTTGAGGAAATGAGATTATACGGATGTTAAGAGTACATATATATTCTCATTATGTCCCTGATTGGTTGTTGTTATGGAAGGTTGATACACAACAATGACACATAAGATTAGAGTGTGAGTTGGTTGATCACATAGTCTCAATAGTCATGATATGGCTATATCAAACCAAGCACACATACACATGTTGGAGAATAGTGTATCAGATAGAACCACCATGAGACTGACACATGAAAACCATTACCATGGCAGTCATAGTCAGCTCTCATAGTGATGGTGGTGTTTGTGGTTTTTAGACATAAAATCACTGCTCTCTTCACATGTCATTCGATGTGATCTGACATCATCAAACACAATCCTGAAACATGGGTTGTTATAAAGGTGATGATTGGGTGACTGTGACATAGGGGGACTGACTATGAGTGATAGAGATGGGATTTGTCCCTCCTAAGGGAGTATGATATCCAATGCCTCTTGATTAGCAAGATTGAGAAATGCATGGTCGTGCACATGTGAGTCAATATGTGATATTGAGCTTACATATATATCAGATAGTCTACTCGGGTTCAAGAAACAAGATCAAATGTTGAAGAGGGTGACTCCTCCATACCTCGAGTTCAATCTAGATATCAAAAACAAAGGAATTATACAGACACTATAACACCAAGCATAGATTGTAGGTTGAAGTTGTTCCCCTACTTTCCATTTACTTGGGTATCAATGATGTATGACTAGGCACCACTCATTGCTTGTGATGTCATAAGTTGTTATGAACATTCACTACCAACGTAATATGGGACCTATAGGTTCACACACATAGGTCTTGACTTAGAAGAGGAGTTTAATCTTGAATGATGATTGAATTGATTACTAAAGTGTTTAGGTATTTAAGTCATACAAAAAATCAATTGGATACACTTCCAGATGATCGACTCAAGTGTTGAGGCAACCGTTTGGTGTGTCAGGCCGATCAGAAATTGGACTGGCTAAGTTCTGCCCAAACTAAGGTGTGAATCGACCGGTTCAATACCGATCGGTTCATTATGTTGAACCGGTCGGCTCATCTTGAGTCACTAGAGGATCATTTGGGTGAGAAATACGGCCGTCTCACATGTGCAAGATCGCTCAGTTCGTAGAATTTTGATTGCAATAAGGAATTAGTGCTGATGTCATGTCGTGCATTAATTGGATTTCAAAATTGCTAATTTTGTGTGAGATTGGAAAACTACAAAATGACCATCTTGTAGGGTGAGATGACCATATCACATGGCAGATGACTGTATCGGTTGCCAGATGACCATTTTGGTGGTCGAAGGTTGCAAAAATTCAAGATCTTCTGGTCCCTTCCACTCCCGCACAGGCCGGTGATAACACTCTATTTTACATACTTTTTGTATATATTTTATACCTCTTTTAGTATATCTTTGTTAGCTTTTCCCATAATTTTACCACCTTTTTGACTAAAACCTCACTTACATGGTTTCAGGTACATTCACAACCTAGGTCACGATCTTTATCTTGACTGCGACCCACTGATCCCTCAACCGCGATCGTGGTTTCGGAGCTCCTTTGAGATCGAGGTCATCAGGCGTCAAAGATGGACCGCAGCCATAACAAAGTCACGAACACTACTCAACTGTGACCACGACATTGGTCGTGATCGGAACGTGGGTCCCAAACCAGACCAGGAGACCACAATCAACATAGATAGTGATCAAGAAGGACCACAACTAGTTTGGAGATCACGGTCACTGCTGAATCCTTGCAAACCGTGACCGAACAAGAAGGCCTCGACCTCGACCTCTCCAAATGCAACAAACAAGCCGACCTCGATCACAATCATCATCAGACCACGACTAAGCTCAACCACGGTGAAAGAAGGAATAAAGAGCAGACCGCGACCGTGGTCTCACCCCTCACCCAACCAAGATCGCGGCCACGGTCCAGGCTTAAGTCGGTAGAATGTACCTATAAATAGCACACCCACCTGTCTTGTCAAATCATCAGATCATAGATCAGATCCCGAGGACCACGAAGTGCTTCTGCGTTCTAGTTTTTTCCATACCATCCCATCCACCAGTCTTAGATCTCTAAAGGCGGAAGATGAGGAGAGAGAATACTGAAGACTCCTTTGAGAGAAGAAGACTGTCCATGCCACTGACGTGTTAGACCCAGATCTAAATAAGTACTATTTCATATCACGTCTCTTCTCTCTAGATCTATCACTCTATCTCATTGTACTTCCCTCCTCTCTTTGTGGGACTTCATCTATCCATCTTTCTGTAATGCCATTATGATGTCTGCAAGCATGAGAGACTAAGCACCTTAACTTGGGTTGGGAGTAGCCACTAAGGCTCTCCCAACATGTATATTGTCTCTTTCTATTGAACATACATATTCTTATCATGATTATCTCCACACACCTGTTTTAATGCTTCACTTGTATGCTTAGCTACCATATTGTGATGTTTGATAGTTGATATCTCGAGAGAGTAATATTGATTTTATCATGTGTTATGGAGTTGTATGAATGCACGAGAGTGTTGGAATGCTAAGGCTTTAAAACCATACGTTCTGTTGCAAAGTTTATGTGTGGTCGTCTTGAGAGAGAGGGCACCCTTAGACTTAGATCTATCCTCATTTCGAGAGAGAGTGGAATAGACAGTTTTGATGGTTGCTTGTAATATTAGTAAGAGTTTGTGTGAGAGAGATGATGTTGCATGTTGGTGAAATGCTTTAGTAGGTGAACTCCAACTCGGGTTTCCTCCCATATACTTGTTTCAACTTGTTTCTTTTGTTTTCCTTCATTCTTCTCATTCTTGTTTTTCTTGACCTGCTTTCATTTGTGTACCATTGTTCCTTAGGGAACACCTTTTATATACCCTCTTCGATTGGAGTATACGAGTATTAGATTATGTGTGCTTAACACTGCCAACCTTGTCCTTGTGTTCAACCCCGATCGCTACATTGGACCCCGTTTATCGTTGTAGGGGCCTGAGAGTCGGGTTATCTCTTTAAAAGTCTGACTACTCTGAATCCACTCCTTTTGGACATGCAATTTAGGCCGGTCAACTTTTTGGCGCCGTTACCGGGAACAAGGCAAAACGGAACTGTTAAGAACTCGAGTCCACTTACTATACTCACGTGCCTCAAGCTTAGCAATAAGCTTGACAACACTATTACTTTAAGTTTGGTACCCTGAGTTTGTGTAGAATAGTTCATTTTGACACGTCCAGTTTGCTAACTCGACTATACGATCTAGTCAGGCACCCAGGAAGAAGCAGGCCTGTTCGACTTTACTCCTTTTCACCATGTCGCCTCATGTGGAAGTTACCCTCTCCGGAGATGAGTGAAATGCAAGGAATGAACACAACCTACCGCCACCAGCCACAAATGAAGACAGAGATGGCCGTTACAATGATAGTCACC
Organism: Alisma plantago-aquatica; assembly: GCA_963693085.1. NCBI lineage: Eukaryota > Viridiplantae > Streptophyta > Magnoliopsida > Alismatales > Alismataceae > Alisma > Alisma plantago-aquatica. The sequence continues at coordinate 132,807,711 of OY856412.1, forward strand.
AATATGAAGAACTAGAGGAAGGGCAAGAAGAGCGACATGAAGATGATCGTCGTGAGGATGACCAACAATTGAGGAACGTCGTCATCGCCGCATGCATAGAAGAAACCATAGAAACCATGAGCACGAAGCTGAGAGAAATCACAACTGTAGGGACATCGATAGTGAGGACGATGAGGAAGGGAAGACCCTTTGTGAGTTGGCAGCAACCAGGGCCAACGAGTCAAGATGTCCGATCATTGTACCAATCTTCAACGCAGCAAACTTCGAGCTAAAACCAGCCGTCATATCTATGATCCAGACAAGCCTTTCCGTGGGAACTCAAGAGAGAATCTGTACCACCATCTCGATACTTTCAAGAACATTTAAGATACCATTAAGATAAGGGGTGTCCCACAAGAAGTGATTTACTATAAGGGTTTAAACTTCTCCTTGGAAGATAAGGCTCTCTATTGGTATCTAAATCTCCCCCACCAGTCCATAGATGGGTGGAGACCCCTGGAGGATGCCTTTATCACTAAGTTTTATCCTACTGAGAGGACCATCCATAACATGCAGAAGATTATGTCTTTTGCATAAAAGCTAGGAGAAAAACTGCACGAGGCATGGGAGCGTTACCAAGAGTACCTTAGGGATTGCCTGCATCATAACTACCATAAGGGGTTCCTGGTGACCACCTTCTATAATGGGTTGGCTTATACAGAGAGGACTTAACTGAATGCTGCAGCAGGTAGTGACTTCCTGGGGAAAAAGCCAAGCAGGACTATGAAGATTATAGAAAACATGGCTGCACTCCAAGCAGGAGTAGACTATGAAAGGAATTATAGAGGCTCATCGAAGAAGGAAGGATCTGAAGGACCATCCATGGAAGATATGGCTTTAGAAACTATAACAGCCCAGATTCATAAAATAGCAACTGACATTAAACAAGTGAAGGATACTGGAGGCAAAGGAAAGAAGCACACTGAGAAGGTGATGAAGTGTGTCACCTACGGTGAAGGAGGACACAAAGTTAATAACTGTATCTACACCAGACCTAAAGAGAGTGAAGACAGTGAAAGTGAAGAGGAGACTACGCAGAATGTTTCCTATGCCAACTTCAAGAGGCCAGATCACCCTAGTTTCAGCTATAGGAACAAGGATGCGGCCGAGAATTCGCAACAGTTGGAAAATTCACAAAAGCCATCGCCAGGATTCGAGAAGAGGAGCGGACAACCAGAGTATACTCAAACGACTAATTATCAGACATATAAGAATAACTACTCAGTACAAGGTAGGAGCCAGACTCGCTAAGGGGCAGGACCAAGCCAAGGAACAAGTCAAGGTCAAGGACAGGGGCAAGGAAAAGATAATAGCAAGCCAAACTTAGTGACTCAACTATTTGATTTCGCTAAAAGGCAAGCAACTATGAACGATCAACTGGCACAAAGTGCCCTAGCCAATTCTAGCATCCTAACAACTATGCAAGTCCTAATGGCAGATATACAGACGCATCAACGCCAAATCGACCAACAGCTCGCACAGTTGGCTGAGTTAGTAAAGAATCCCTCAGGAAAGATTCCGTCAAATACATAGACTGCAAAAATGGCTACCCTTTGATCAGGGAGGATGTTGATCAACTCTGGAATAGGAAATAACAAAGAGGAAGAAAAAGTTGAAGAACCACAACATGAGAAGGAAGTTTCTTCCGAGAAGTCTGCTGATAGGGAGAGGCCTACTGAAGAAGGTTGTGAGAAAAGTGGAGGATCTAGGAACCCAGATCCCGTCGAAGAAATATTTATGAAGAAAAGCCCATATGCACCAAGAATTCCATTTCCATACAAGCTTATCAAGGCACACTTGAAGAAAAGATATGAAAAATTCATGGAGGCAGTAAAGAAACTGCATATAGATGTCCCATTTCTAGATGCTTTGGAGGAGATGCCGACATACGCTAAGTTTTTCAAGGACCTTATCATGAAGAGAAGGAGAGGAAACCATGTCAAAATGGTACACCTGGCAAACATGTCTAGTGCTTTTGTTTAGGCTGAACTACCAACCAAGAAGAAAGACCCAGGGGCTTTTAACATCCCCTTTTGTATTGGAGACAACGTCGAAAGGAAGGGTCTGGCAGATTTGGGGGCCAGCATAAGCCTGATGCCCCTAAATTTAGCACAAAGATTGGGATTGACCAACATGGTCAAAATGAGTATGAGAATTGAACTGGCGGATCACACATTTAAGAGACCCGTGGGTATAGTGGAAAACATCTCGATCCATGTGGGACGGTTCTTCATACCTTGTGATATTGTTGTGATAGATATTGTAGAGGACCCGAAGTGTCCGATAATATTTGGACGACCTTTTCTAGCAACTGGAAGAGCCCTGATAGATGTCGCCGAAGGCGTCATAACCCTCTGAGTTGGAAGTGACCACATTGACTTCAAAGTGAAGGATGCCATGAAGGGACCATCTCTTTCAGAGTCAATCTACTTCATGGACAACTATAACCACTATTGTGAAGAGATTTAAGAAGAAAAAGCCATTGTGGACCCACTTATGAGAGCCTTAAACAACCCGAATCCTTTGACGGAAGACCCCAAAGTGGTTGAGATACTAGATTATCTTAACTAAGGTGAAGAAAGTCTCAGTGATGACAAAGAAGTGATAGAGACAGTGAAGTACACTTCTTTGAAACAGTCAAACAAAGAGTTTGAAGCTCCAAAGCCAAAGCTGGAACTAAAGCCACTGCCAGAAGGGCTGAAGTACGAGTTCCTGGACAACAAAAGAAGGAATCTCGTCATCATAAATGCTAACCTCACAAAAGAACAATGGGAAAACTCCTAGAAGAGTTGACGGAGCATGAAAGAGCAATTGGATATTCAGTTGAGGACATCAAGGGACTGAACCCAGCTCTGTGTATGCACATGATAAACTTAGAAGAATTGGCAAGGCCATTGGTGTAACCTCAAAGGAAATTGAACCAAATGTTGAAGGAAGTAGTCAAGAAGGAGATATTGAAGCTACATGATGCGGGGATCATATATCCAATAAGTGACAGCAACTGGGTGAGCCCCATTCATGTAGTACCTAAAAAGGGTGGGATGACTGTGGTAAAGGGAGATAATGGTGACTAAGTCACCACCAGATTTGTCACAGGCTGGAGAATGTGCATTGATTATAGAAAGCTAAATTCAGCCACAAAGAAAGATCATTTTCCCTTGCCATTTATTGATCAAGTCCTAGAAAGACTTACCCACAACGATTACTTCTACTTCTATTCTATCAAGTCCCAATCCACCCAGATGATAAGGAGAAAATGACATTTATGTGCATCTATGGCACGTACACCTTCAGAAGGATGCCTTTTGGCCTATGCAATGCTCCTGCAACCTTCCAGCGTTGTATGATTTCCATGTTCTCTGACTTCTTAGAAGACATAGTTGAAGTGTTTATGGATGACTTCTCTATATATGGAACAGATTTCGATGCTTGCCTAAGAAATTTATCCCTGGTTCTGCAAAGATGCGAGGAGAAACATTTGGTCTTGAACTAGGAGAAGTGCCACTTTATGGTTCAGAGTGGCATTGCCCTAGGGCACAAAGTCTCCAAGAAAGGCATCAAGGTGGATTTGAGCAAGATCGAAGCCATCTCCAAACTCCCACCACCAAATTCTATGACTGGAGTAAGAAGTTTCCTGGGTCATGCTAGATACTATAGGAGGTTCATCAAGGAATTCTTGAAAATACCGAAGCCCCTTTCAAATTTGCTGATCAAGGATGCAATGTTCAAATTTGATGATGAATGTTCAAAAGCTTTTGAGACCCTGAAGGAGGCTTTGACCTCTGCACCAATCTTGCAAGCTCCAAACTGGGAGATACCTTTTGAAATAATGTACGACGCAAGTGACTATGCCATAGGTGTAGTCCTAGGGCAGAAGAAAGACCAAAAGCACCATGTCATATGTTCCGCCAGTCGTACACTAGACGAAGCCCAAGTGAACTACACCACCACTGAGAAGGAGATGTTAGTGATTATTTTCGCATTTGATAAATTTTGATCATACCTTATAAGAGCCAAGGCTAAGGTTTATACTGACCAAGGGGCTATACGCTATCTCATGCAAAAGAAGGACACCAAGCCAAGACTGCTAAGGTGGGCCCTACTTTTATAAGAATTTGATCATGAAATCATTTATAAGAAAGGAAAAGAAAATGTGGTCACAGACCAATTGTCTAGAATAGTTTTTGATGCAGATGAAGCCCTATTGATGGCTCAATCTGACGAGCAGAGTTTGTCGTGGTTCACAGATATCTATAACAATCTGGATTGTGGCCAGCTGCCACTTGACATAATGTACAACCAAAAGAAGAAGCTTTTCTTTGATGTTAAGAACTATTACTGGGACGACCCACTACTGTTTAAGAGGTGTTCTAACAGTTTGTATCAAAGGTGTATACCAGAGGAAGAAGTCCCATCAATCCTAAAAGAATGCCATTCTTCACCGTATGGAGGACATCATAGTGGAGAAAGGACAGCTGTAAAAGTGCTTCAATCTGGGTTTTACTGGTGCCCCATGTTTAAAGACGTGACATATTTTCTCAAGGCTTGCAAGGAATGCCAACTTACTATAAATAATAGTAAGAGAAGCGAGATGCCTATGGCTGACTGGGTGAAAGTGGAAATCTTTGATGTTTGGGGAATAGACTACATGGGTCCTTTCCTGTCATTAAAAGGATATCAATACATTCTAGTAGCTGTTGACTACATGTCAAAGTGGGTAGAGGCGGTAGCAACCCAAACTTGTGATTCTAAATATGTGATCAATCTATTTGAGAAAACCATTTTTCACGCTTTGGAGTGCCTCACACTGTCATAAGCGATGGGGGATCACATTTTGGAGAAAAGCAATTTGAGGCACTATTAAAGAAGTACGAGGTAAAGTACAAGGTTTCTACACCCTATCATCCTCAAACCTCAAGACAAGTAGAGGTATCCAACTGACAGATTAAATAGATTCTGGAGAAAACAGTCAGCCACACTCAGAAGGACTGGTCCATGAAGCTTGATGATGCTCTCTGGGCCTATAGGACAGCTTATAAGACACCAATAGGCACGACGCCATATAGATTAATCTATGGAAAGTCTTGCCATCTACCTTTGGAGCTCGAACATAAAGCCTTTTGGGTGATCAACTTTCTAAATATGGACTTGGAAAAGGCAGGGCAAAAAAGATTCATGCAGTTACAGGAGCTCGAGGAGCTGAGATTGCATGCCTATGAGAATGCAAGAATTTACAAACAAAGGACGAAGGTGTGGTATGATGCCCACCTAAAGAACAAGGATGTTCATGAAGGAGATAAAGCGCCTCTCTTCAATTCAAGCATTAGGCTCTTCCCTGGTAGAAAAATATGGTCAGGCCCCTTCTCTGTGGTGAAGATTTACCATCAGGAATGATGGAGATTCAAGGAGAGAAAACTAGAACTTTCAAGGTCAATGGCCATAGGGTAAAAAGATTTTATGAAGACGAGGCTTTTGTACGAAGATCTGAAGTTAATTTGGAGAACCAGATCAGCTACCTGAGAAAAGGAATGAAGAGTTGCCACATCTAACTGCGGGACTAAAGGAGTGAAGAATTATGAAGTCCAGCTAGAGACTTTAAAGCAAGCACTTCTTGAGAGGCAACCCAAGTTTTTGATATTTCCTTAAGCTTTGTTTTCTCTCCCCTTTTTTGTTTGATTAGTTTTCTGCTCTTTTAAGTTTTGTACATATCCATTTCCTTTAGAATAGATTAATAGATTAAAGCAACAAGTTGATTTTTGGTCGAGTATCTCTGATCGCGGTCTGGACCGCGGTCACGGTATAACCTTGCATCGTGCAAAACCATGACCCGTAGTGCCCATAACCAGACACCTCGATCGTGACCCGAGGTCGCCTTTAGAGATCGCGATTGCAGTCATGCTTCGAGTACACCACGATTGTGGTCATTCCTTATGATAGACGAGTCACGGTCACGCTACTATATATTCTTAAACCCTCATATCTCAGACTCTTTTTTCTTCTAGCTTTCCTGAGTCCAAGATAAACCCTGATTCTCTAAAGAACTACTCTGCCACGATCGACGACTCGCCGCCACATCAAACTCATCGCCGCGCCTGCCTTCTATGATTTTGTCGTCTCATCCGATGAACAAGGTAATAGGAAAACCCCCTTTTTAGCACTTCTAATCGCCGATTCTTTGATTTCTACCTGTCGCTGTATTGCCATCGACTTTGCCCCACGCCTGAGCTGTTTTTCCTGATTTGTCTGGTCACCGACTATTTGTCACACCACCGACGGTTGCTCGTGACTATCTAGATATCCAAACCGCCCTAATGGCGGCGTTTGCAAACAATAACTAAAAACCCTAAAAATACCAATAATGGGGCAACCGCCCACCGACGAGACGAAGAGCAGATCAACGGACGAAGAAGGAAGGCAGAACAGTTGGATCAAGAAGGACCACAAGTCACGGTCCATCACCGCTACAACCGCGACCGTGGTATACTCATCAACCCTAACCCGGTCGCAATGTTTGCTCAAGCTTCAGGTTCACACCGTGAGTCGTGGTATCGAAGAAGTGCTACTCGAAGTTGCGATCCCTACAACTGCAACCTACCCAAGACATGGAAGAAGACTGTGGCCGTGATTACAACCGCGACTACGATCCCCTTCTCATTACACCGCAACCACGGCCTCCTTCAAAGACTGCGACCACAGTGTCCTTTGAGTTACTAACAAGACCGCGGGTCACGATCCCTAACACATTCTTGAACTTAATAATTAAAATTTTCTTAATACCTTCCCTAGATAATTGCAATAAGACTAGTCTTCGTTAAATCAATTATAAACTAATTCATTATTGAAACCTTGTAGAAATGTCTTCTTCAGAGAACAATGACCCCCTTGTACTATATTGGGTTGTAGCTTGACGGATTTCAGGGATGAAATCCTCTTTGAGGGGTGGAGTGTTGTAACATACCCAGATCTAGGATCATAGCTTAAACATCCCTTCTTCTAGACCCCTAATTGATTATGTTAACGTATAGCACATTTCTCCTTTGTATCAAAATAAATTAGGAATTTTGAGAGTCTATTAGTATAAATACCCTTAACATATATATTACTTTAAAAGTAAAATAACCCTAATACATTCAATGACAAGACTTAATGAACACATATGCTTAATATCCTGTTAAACTCTAATGTGACACTCCAACATATCACAAAGGACATAACATATAGAAATTATATTAGTATGTAACATAATGTCACAAATAAATAGTTAGAAAGAGTAAATACATTAAGTATACAGTAGGTATATAGGTAATACAACCTTTTTACAAATGGTTATAAAATGCAGAACCAATGTTCAAGTTGGAATCCTCATACCCTACCTGTCAATGTTCATATAAATCGGACCTAAATTGCTCCTCCAAACTTAGTTAAGTAAGAGATATATAAGTTTTAACTAAGTTATTTGAGCAATGTATTAATTGGCTAATAGCATAATACCCACCTAAGTCAGTTTTGCACGGCTGTCACACGTTACTTTGGCCATTACTGGGTCTTTAGTGATGCGAAAATCATTCATGGCTGCTAGATCGATATTGAAGGGCTAGAGCTCATCTCCTACCCCTCGACTCCCCGCCAACGCCCACAATCTTAAAATGCTTCTTGGCTGACTTGTTCTTCTGCCGTTTTCTCAATCTACAAGTCTTAAATACACATGAATTCATCGACATTCGAAATGACATTTTCTTCCATTTCCATCCAACCCTAATCGACCGTTGTGGTGCCCTGAGCACCGAACTCCCAAAAGTCGCTCAATCGGCCGCCACCCTTCTCTCCAAAATGCCACGCAACACTGTCTTTTTACCTCTAATCGTGGTAGAATCATCTGGGAAGGAATGATGGTCTGTCCTTATGAACTTTCTATGCCCAATTTCCGCTGACGCCATTACCTTCTCACGCTGACGCGACTGTTGTCTCCGGTGAGTAAGGAAGAAGAGAAGCCTTTGTGTTTTCCCTCAGATCAATCGAAGGTAATGGCACCATCCTTGGTCCATATATGTTTGTTTCTCATTCTCAAACCGCTCTGTGTTGGTCCTAACTGCTGGGTTGTCGAGAGCCTCATTTCTCACACGAATGCTTTTGACGACAGAAAATGTGGAATTGTCAGAACTTCACGACCAGATTCTGGACCCATCGTCGATCCATGTATATGTTTCAAATTGATTCCTTTCTTTCTCTATCTCTTTTTCACCTATGCCTTCATTCATGTGAATATTCCATCCATCAGTGCCGACTCACAGCCAGTCACCAGTGGAACAGGTATCGACTAGTGGTCGGAGACTTTACCTGGCCCCTCACAACATCATTGGGATGGCTTGGAGTGGCAAAATCACTATTTTGTCTCGATGCCATCTGACTACCCTCAATCTGACTCGCCATCACATCTTTCTCTTTGTTAAAACTGGGGGAGGGGAGTTTGTATGTCTGCTATTCCCGCTCTAATGATTTGGTTGTTTGATCGGTAATAGACAGAGTTTTCCGACTTGACTCTTGGGTGGTGACGGTGTCAGTTCGGACCGCCCCAACCTCTACACTGATCATCGCATTTTTAGAAAAATGAGAATTCCTAAGTTCTGTAGTGCATCAGTTTGAAGGAATACGAAGGGCATGAATCACCCGAGCCTTGGCCTGTGGCTGATAGGTTGCGTTTGCTTGATCAAACTCCTTGTTCAGTGGGATGATTCATCTTTGGAACCCAATTCAACTCGTCGGGTTTCTCCTACGGGGTACGTGAGAATAGTTGAATGCCTTGAGTCTGAATCCTAAAGCTCTGGGAAAAATAGAATGCAAAGTCACTATTTTGCTTGTCGTAGTTAATCAGATACTCCGATGTTTGGCAGGACATGTTAATCGGTCGTGTTTAATGTATTGGAATCTCACTCGTCATGGGTTAGCATATACACAGTTTTACTTTGTTTACATTTTGAAATTCTTCACCTGGTCATGAATCTGTTGAGAGGTCAGAGATAAAAACTTGGTTAGAAATTGTTCGCTTATTAAGCATAACTTGGTATTATAATACTAAACGGATCAGGAGTCAGGATAGTACCTACGGGTGTGTTTTTGAAATAAGAAAGATGTTTCGGTTGTTTAGTACATGCCTCAACCCAATAACGAGTTTTCACGAGAAGTGTTGTATTAGATTAAAAATTTCATGAGGAACAATATTAACACAAAATATAATCTTATGCGTAGGTGATATTAATCTTGGCTCATACTTAGGTGATATTTTTTTTGAATTAAACAAGACTGGAGGTATGTACTCCTCCCTATTTTTTAAGTGGGCATTTATATGACTAAATTTTCCCATAATGAGGCAATTCTTGAAATACTTACTCTTTTGTTCCACTTATTGACATATCTTATTTTTCTGAGATTATTATTGACAAGTTGAATTGGGTCAATGACCCCACATGCTATTGTGTTTGTATTATGACACAAGTTTCTGATGAATAATGTATCTTGCCACACTATATTATGCATGGTAGATAATTTGACTAGCTAACTATCGTAGACGCTTATGCGTAACCATTAGGGTGTGCTACTTCTACCCGGGGTGTGCTACTTCTACCCTTATATATACAGAGGTGTGCTAATTCTGCCTATGGGTGTGCTACTTCTACCCAAAATTATATATATAGGCCATTGACTCAGTGGTGTCTTGGCCCTACTATAGTAAATTTAGTCCAATATATCTACATGCAAATAAATGATATTTTATGATGGTTGATTGTGGCAAGGTTTGTTGTTTATTGGATTATTTATACTGCCTCATTCTTTTGAAAATTCCTTCTCTTGCTAATTCTCATTGAAACTTACCTAGCTTCAATGTCCCCCTTTTTGATGGGAACACCTTACTTTACTTTTTAATGCCCTAGTTAACCCTCTAATGTACATACTCAGCTTTTATTGATCCATATCTTATTTTGCTATTTTTCTGGGTGTTCCCTCCACCCATGTTTATGTGCTTTATAGGGCAAGGACGCAAGATGATCGCGAGCTCTTTGGTGAACATAAGGATAGTTTGAGACAGTCTTGTTACCCTCTACATATGGGCTTATGTGTGTATAGATATAAACTTTTTTATTTTATGTACCACCCTCGAGGTGAGAAAGTTATATTCATGGAAATAGTTTGTAACTTTGTAAATAGTTATGTTTTCCGCTGCTTAAGTATTTCACGACATGCAAGGATTTCAAGAAGACGCAGTTCTACCACATGACCCCCCCAGCAGGTGGCCCAATCAAATGACTGCGACTTCTTCTGTCTAGCCTGGATGGTGGCCTTAGCCACTATTGACGTCAAGGAAGAAGGCATGCAATATGAACAATACCACACGCTACGAGGAATATACACAAGCATGGTTCTTGAGTCCAAGTGGGCCTCCACCAACAACAACAACAAATACAAATAAAGAAAGCCCGTTTATACACCTCACTCAAATTTTGACACCCCGAGATGTGGTGCATGATAAGTTTGAGGGAGAGGCCATAAACGGGCTATAGAGGTACATTTACCATCTTTTCACCTCTCTAAAAATTTTCAATTTTTTTTGAAATTCTACAAAAACTACCTTTTGAATTTAGAAGCTAGTCTCCTAACCTGCTAAATTTTATGATTGTAGTGCTTCTACCCTCCTAGAGAGAAATAAATGAGCAACATATGTATGTATACATGAGTAAAACAACAGTCATAGCAATACTTCTCTATCTCATTCTTGTAATAAGACGTTGTACATGTGACAACCTTAACTCATGAAACCCTCAGAGACTAGAGAACTTCACCTATCCATACTCCAGACCAACCACCCTCACCTGATGCTTTTGACTAGAAAATATTTATCTATGTAGAAAGGGAAACAACTGCCCTTTTCAAAGCATATCTAAAAAGAGGTTTGGCCGCCCAGAAGACCAAATAAAAATCCCTCGCACCCAAGCCTGAAAGGAGACGTCAAAAGCCAAAAAGAAATAAATAAAAATATATATATGAGAGTTGTGCCCAAAAAGATGTCAAAATTTTCCACACAGCCGGTATATTACTGCACTCATGAATGCAGATATGTCGTACCCATAAGTGGAATCTTGAAGCCAAGCTTACAAACCTCCAATCCTGAATGAAAACTCACAAAACCACCTTACTTAAAAACAAAAAAGGCTAACACTATTCTTACTATAGTTGTTGGTGAGGAGTTTAGAAGGAAGAGGAAATATCTAAAGCCTTAAGCCTACCCAAACACATTAGCATAGGGCCAGCTGAAAAATAAAGAATTGGTGTGAAAGCTACCCCTTGAAAAAGATCTTACATTAGTATGGTTATTACCTAAGGGAAGGGGTGATAAGTTGAGAAGGAGGAGCCTTTTACAATTGAATGCAATGGCAAGAAAACGAATTTATGCAACTCCAGTCGAGGGGGAGGAATGAGACCTAAAGGTTAGAAAACATACCACAATAGTCTTGATGCAAGAATGAAATATTTCAGTCATGTTATAATTTTATCAGCTAAGATTCCTTTTTTTTCTCTCTCTGAGTTCTCGAACCTACACTTAGCCTAAGGATATGCTTGATTCTAAGTTTGAGGGAGTTGATAACACTCTATTTTACGTACCTTTTGTATATATTTTATACCTCTTTTAGTATATTTTTGTTAGCTTTTCCCATAATTTTACCACCTTTTTGACTAAAACCTCACTTACATGGTTTCAGGTACATTCACAACCCATGTCGCGGTCTTTACCTCGACTGCAACCCACTGATCCCTCAACCGCGATTGTGGTTTCGAAGCTCCTTTGAGATTGAGGTCATCAGGCGTCAAAGATGGACCGCGACCATAACAAAGAAGCGAACACTACTCAACCGCAACCACGACATTGGTCGCGATCGGAATGTGGGTCCCAAACCAGACCAGGAGACCACGATCAACACAGACTACGATCAAGAAGGACCACGACCAGTTTGGAGACCACGGTCACTACTGAATCCTTGCAAACCATGACCGAACAAGAAGACCTCGACCTCGACCTCTCCAAACGCAACGAACAAGCCGACCTCGATCGCGATCATCACCAGACCATGACTAAGCTCAACCACGGTGAATGAAGGAATAAAGAGCAGACCGCGACCGTGGTCTCACCCCTCACCCAACCAAGATTCCGACCATGGACCTGGCTTAAGTCAGTGGAATGTGCCTATAAATAGCACACCTGCATGTCTTGTCAAATCATCAGATCATAGATCGGATCCTGAGGACCACGAAGTGCTGTTACATTCCATATTTGTTCCATACCATCCCATCCACCAGTCTTGGATCTCCAAAGGTGGAAGCTAAGGAGAGAGAAGACTAATGAATCCTTCTTCGAGAGAAGAAGATCGTCCACGCCACCGACGTGTTAGACCCAGATCTGAAGAAGTATTGTATCGTATCACGTCTCTTCTCTCTAGATCTATCAATCCATCTTGATGTACTTCCTCCTCTCTTCGTGGGACTTCATGTATCCATCTTTCTGTAATGCCGTTATGCTGTCCGCAAGCATGAGCGGCTAAAAACCTTAACTTGGGTTGGGAGTAGCCACTAAGGCTCTCCCAACATGTATATTGTCTCTTTCTGTTGAACATACATATTCTTATCAGGATTATCTCCATGCACCTATTTTAATGCTTCACTTGTATACTTAGCTACCATATTGTAATGTTTGATAGTTGATATCTCAAGAGAGTAATACCACTTCTATCATGTGTTATGGAGTAGTATAAATGCACAAAAGTGCTGGAATGCTAAGGCTTTAAAACCATACGTTCTTTTGCGAAGTTTATGTGTGGTCGTCTCAAGAGAGAGGGTACCCTTTGACTTAGATCTATCCTCATCTCGAGAGAGAGTAGAATAGACACTTTTGATGGTTGCTTGTAATCTTGGTAAGAGTTTGTGAGAGAGAGATGATGTTGCATGTTGGTGAAATGATTTAGTCGGTGAAACCCAACCCCAGTTTCCTCCCATATACTTGTTTCATCTTGTTTCTTTTGTTTTCCTTCGTTCTTCTCATTCTTGTTTTTCTTGACCTGCTTTAGTTTGCGTACCATCATTCCTTAGGGAACACCTTTTATATACCCTCTTCGGTTGGAGTATATGAGTGTTAGATTATGTGCGCTTAACACTGCCAACCTTGTCACTGTGTTCGACCCCGATCGCTACATCGAACCCCATTTATCATTGTGGGGGCCTGAGAGTCGGGTTATCTCTTTAAAAGTTTGACTACTCTGAATCCACTCCTTTTGGACATGCGATTTAGGTCGATCAAGGAACCCTGACCTCAAAATCCTGCCTATTAATAGAGGGATACTGGGGGCTTCTCAGAGCACAACACATACAATTGAGAATTAGTTGCTTTGAGAATTATTGTCCTCTCTAGTTGTGGTAACCAAGAGAGCCCAAGTGTAACAACCCTACTTCCCGGTAACCTCCAATTAAAGAAGCCAAGAAGTCAGAGGCGTTATCCCAAAAATAGGATCAATGGTGTTGCAAATAATTTTTTTTAATAAATTCTACTAATGACTAAACTCAAAACTGGAATAAAAATTTACTTTTCACACACCTTTCAAAAAATTAGGAAACTGGGACTTGTAACAGCAATAGAATTCTATCTAACTAAATCCTCCTTTATTATTTAACTTTAATATTCACAAGTTCCACTTTAATGTTTGTCCAATTTTAGATATTCCTAAAACATCGACAAACAGAATATCGGTCAGTATAAATGAATATACCGGTATGCGGTGACAACCAAAATATTACACATAAGTTCTAAATATCTAAGCATATCAAGTAGTTGTTAACAATGCAAGATTATATTTTCAATATGACTTCCCAACCACTTTTACTCATATTGTGGGATACCCTCCCTTAGGGTTTAGTCCTTGTAAGGGACTTTAAGGCTACCTTCTCCACCCTGAGATTGGTACCTAGGGTCACCTCTCTGGGTGCCCAGTGGTCTTCCCTCTGGTGATTGACCACTTCAAACCTTCCCTCTAGGGCTTGGTATCACATCATACATCCAGAGATGGTATGTAGGTTCAGGTCAGTCATATATATATATATTTAATTTGTGATAATCATATTCATTTTAAAGACTGCATAAATAAAAGCATCCAAATAGTTTATTTCCATGCAATCGATAAATATCGGGAAATGCCGGGAAACAAAAGTGTGTACTCATAAATAACCACATACCTGATTTGAATAGTAACTTGAAGTCTAAGCAAGATCAATCATGAATAGCCAAACAAGAAACTAAGCAAATCAACCTGAAAGTTAAAGCAATACACCCATGTATTATTATTTTATCCAAATCATCATTAAGACTAACTTGGGCCTCGAGATAGGGTTTCATTAGGGTTTTGTCTTTCCAAACCCTAATTACCACCTTTCATGTCTTATTTGTTTACAAACCCTAATCTTGACATTTTATACACTTTTAACTCAAGAAAACCCTAATTATCAACTAATGGGTTATTAACCTCACATCAATTTCAAGAGAACCGTTTTCATGCTTCCTTGATTAATTTCCACAATTAAATCCATTAATCCTCATAATTATCAAAATTCGGGTTATAAAGTCGATTAAACACATTAAAGATGTCAACTTTAATCACTTTTTGAATTAGAAGCAGATCCAAGCCTTGATAATATTTTTATTGGATTCCTCAAATTATTCTAATCAATTTTCATATATAACATTTTGTATGATTATTTCAAGATTAATCTTATTCGACCAATAGGGTAATGCCACGTCAATGATCAAGTCCTACTTATCTAAATACGTGGACCCATGCATAATTGCAATGAAAAGATACAATTGCCCCTCATTCAGAGGCTTGGATTACCCCGTGCCCAGGGGCAGTCTGGTCAAAAAACCTCTATCTCCTCCTACCTCCTGACGCGACTGCACACTGTCATGGGAGGGCCGACCCAACGGTTGGCTCCCATGATCTGGGGCTCGGGGATCACAGAGCAGGTCAGGGCGGCGTCCCAACCCTTCGTCAAACTCGAGCCAAACCCTAGAGTCCTGCGGCGGCTAAGCTGGGGGAGGCTAAGGCGGGACATGAGTGTAACAACACGGGTCCTAGGGCTGAGTGTTTACCTGGCTAGATCTGGTGGTGATGACGGTCCTTCACATACTACACGGGGTTCGTGCATCTCTAGCCAACTCTGTGGCATGTCCTTCTCCATGGAACTGCTGACAAGGAAGACTTCTGGTCGATGATAGTCTATGAACTCTCCTTGTAACCCATCATAGGGACAACTATGGAGAGGATGATATGTCATCCTGGCATCCTTGCAGGAACCAGACCACCGTCCGCGATGATTACTATGCTAATTCTTTGAGTAGGCGAGAGTCCCAAAGAATGAGGACCAACATGGGGTTTCTCATGGACAAAAAGAACCAAGGAAACATGTCTGGTTTTGTTTGCGAGGATTCATATGATCCTTAGATAGACCTTGGAAGGGATTGCAGTATTTAAGAAATGAAACCGATAAGGAAAGAAGGGATGTGCGATCCCAATAGAAAATTAAATTATTTTCTACTATACCTTGTTTCTTACCTACTTCTATAATCATGTTTCGATTTTATTTCTTCTTCTCTTCTTTATAATTGGCCATCTCCTTCCAATTAAGAAATTGGGTTAGTAAATCATTTCCTTAAAGGAAAGTGTATTTGGCACATAATTAGATTATCGATCATCAACCTTAGGAGGCTTTTCATGATTTTCTATTTAGATTATTGTTATTGTTCCTTTTCTCTCTCATAGATGTACCCCCTTAGTCCAAGTTTTAAGGAAATGCTTCTATTACTTATTCTCATTCTGGGAAAAATTTAATAAAATACACAAGTTAAATACCTTTTTCTCATCCCTTTAATCAAGGGATTTATTTGATTTATTTAAGGCATCAAATTAATTCTTTTCTCTTCCCGACTTGGCTATGTTTCTTTATTTTAATTAACTTCCTTATTAGAAACCATGTACATAGGAAAACTAATAAATAACAAGCATCCATGCCACTTTCTACATAATTCTACACAGTTCTCATTATGATCTTAATTTGTTTTCCTTTTTATGCTTTATTCGATTTCTTTCATCTTTTCTTTCCTTTTATCATATTGGACTCACTAACTTATTAGGATCCACAAAATTACTCATTTATAGGAAATATTGCAAGGTAAATCCATTCAATACACATAAATCATACATTTATTGGAGAAATTGCATCTCAAACCATATCGACCCAAAATCAGGGTTGTAACATCCTTCCCCTCTTATAGGAGTTTTGCCCTTAGAATTCCACCAAACATACAAGAAAACCAGGATAAGACTTTTCCATGTCCATCATTGGCTCCCATGTGGCCTCACCCTCTCCATGGTGCTTCCTAAGAACCTTTATCATATTATATTGTTACATCTGAGTTCTTTCACCTTGGTATCTAGAATTCTCACAGGTGACTCAGGATATGTCAGCCTCCCTTGAAACTCCATTGGTTCAATGCTCGACACATGGCTCAAGTACATCACATAGTGCTCTAGATTGGACTCATGGAACACATCATATGTCATGTCACCTTGGGGGGCAAGGCTAAACATAAGCAACTCCACCAATCCATCTCAAATGGACCCATGTATCAGGGACTCAGCTTTCTTAGCTATAGCTCATAGGGATCGAGTTTTCATAACACATGTTCACCCACATTGAAATGCATGTAAGTATGCTTAGCATCAACATGTGACTCTTATTGATCTTGGGCTTTCTCAGCCATTGCTCGATCAAAGTGACTTCATCTGCATACACTGTGGTTTCTCTGACCTTCACAAGGTCCTCTCGCCGACATCATCCTAGTGAAGCAGTGACCGACACAGCCTCCCTTATAGAGCTTCATACATCCCGATACTGGTCATGGTGGCTATCATAACAAGAAAACTCTACTAGTGGTAGGAACTGCTCCCATGAATCACCCTGAACGAGCACACATTCTCTCATCAGACCCTCTAAAGTCTGGATCATAATCTCTTGACTGTCCATTAGTTAGGGGGTGATAAGCTATACTAAGCTTCAATCTAGCATCGAGTTCTTCTTGTACCCACTTCCACAACATGGAAGTGAACTTAAGGCCATACTGAAGACCATTTGAACTCGAATAACTATGCAGTCAAATCATATCTCTCTCATAAACATATGGTTCAACCAGATATGTTACACTGGAAATGCTCTCTCTTAGGTAAGGGATTAGGTCAACTGGGTAAGGCGATCTACCATAACCCATATTGCTTCATGACCTCTCTTGGTTCTAGGGAAGACCTACCACAATGTCCATGGTGATCTGGTCCCTCTATAGGATTCCTCCTTATCTGTAGCAACTCACTGGGTTACTGGTATTTGACCTTCACCCTATGGCATGTATGGCAACAGGCCACATGCAACTCTATATACTTCTTCATCCCAGGTCTTCAAGGTACCACTGCAAACCTTAACCATCCTGGTAGTACCAAGGTGTATAATGTAGTTAAAATCATGAGCTTCTTGCATGACATGATTCCTCAAGGGTGACTCCTCAAAAACCCTAAAACACTCTAGTAGTGGGTTTCACCACCTTCTTTTCCTGAGAGGTGTATATGAGGTTCTTATAACGATCCCTTTATCTCATCAAGCTCTAGGCTGGCTAATTGGGCAACCACCAACTTGACCAACGGGTCTGGTTATATCTGGATGTTAGCCACATAGGTCTAGTCCTCTAATGGTTGTAGGGTCCATCTAACAACCTCTTTCATCTCTCTTTATTGGCTATACAAGACAACTATACACCTGAGATGAGTCTCGACTACAAGTATCTATTACCACATTAGTTTCCTTATGTGCTAGGTGATGATGAAAACATAAACCTTCATATACTCCACTCATCATCATTGTCTCGGGTTTAGGTCTATCTGAGTCAAGAAAACTTAGAGGTCTTGCTTCCATCTTGGTTATCAAACCCAAACTTTAACTTGTGAAATTCAAAATTCTCTTGCCGATTATGTCCTCATATGATTATTACCTTAGTTTATCTGTGCTTGCATACCATCTATTGAATATACTTCCAAAAGGGTGTGGTACTTCCTCTATCCTCAAACTTCATAGAAATATTTCAACTCATA
This sequence comes from Alisma plantago-aquatica, assembly GCA_963693085.1. Lineage (NCBI taxonomy): Eukaryota > Viridiplantae > Streptophyta > Magnoliopsida > Alismatales > Alismataceae > Alisma > Alisma plantago-aquatica. Next base: position 132,825,977 of record OY856412.1, read on the forward strand.
TTACCTTTATCCTTAGTATATGGCATGCTTTTTTCCCTATCTCTCACACCCATAATGAGAGGAACTAAACATTTGGCAGCAGTCCAAATACAGAGTTCATCCCGTTCCAAGAGTAGAGATGGTGCGCCACACATTGCTATTACCCTTTAAGTTGAAACATACTTCACATGTCCCCACACCATGAATATCTCGAATCTATTCTTACGTCCATGGAAAGGTTGTTCCCAAACACTCTTGGGTCTTCATATTACTCATATATACATAATCCTTAGTCATTTCCTCAAGGTCTCTAGGGCGCCAGTACTTTTGAGGTCATCTCTATTCCCTCATGAATCTAGGGAGTGCCTCTCTCATTTACCCCTTAGGCCCATCTCATGAAGGTGATCAACCTCTTAACCTATGGTCCTTAGGAAAAGATAACTGTTACCTCTCGAACCTATGGTCTTGTGCATCTAGGAAACAGACAACTCCTACTCCCATCGGTCTTATCCCTACTTGAACTTAGTATTGACTTAGGATTCTACCATAGTTCATTTCAATATTGAATCCTCACCCAAATCTTCATCATCTCTCTGGGAACTCATGATTAAATTTACATCCTTTCATAGGGATGATGGTGACCTACCTAACTTGGTCGGGGCCCAAACGGATTACCTCTATGGCAACATATCCTCATGCCCCTTAGAGATGGTCACACATGGGTCTATGGATTCATGCTCATACTATGTGCTCTTACACTTAGCTCCTCAAGATCTTATAAGTGACCTCGTAAGGTTACTTCAAACCTAAAACAAAAGCTTGTATTCACCGTACATGAAGGGTCCCTTCCCAGGATGGGAGAAAACTATCTCTTGATAGTAACAAAGGTCACAAACATCCCTACCTCCAAGGTTTGCATCATCATGTTCATACTATGTGCTCTTACACTTATCTCCTCAAGCTCTTATAAGTGATCTTGTAAGGCTACCTCAAACCTAAAACAAAAGCTTGTACTCACCCTACATGAAGGGTCCCTTCCTAGGATGGGAGAAACTATCTCTTGATAGTAACAAAGGTCACAAATGTCCCTACCTCCAAGATTTACATCATCATGTATATGCTTAGCCCTATCATGCTACTCGGTACATAGCTAGCAAGAAGACAACCTAACAATCCATGTCAAGTTCCTTGGTAAATCATGCTTGTTCATCATTCCTCAAGGTTGGACCAAACTCATACATGCGTATGCCACCAAACTGTGCGGGTGGTTCATCAAACATATACCTGAGTTCAAGTGGGGTTTCCTTTTTTCCCTAAAGCATGGGGGATGCCACACTTAAATCTTATGAACTCAATTAGCCTTGTGAGCATCATGTACACCAGGTACTGCTACTTCCCCTCTTTGGTCCTGGAACCCCAGGTTCACCTCCTATGCATCATATGTCTAACTGCATGTCTAGCTGTTCCACCATGAACCAAACCTATACATGATATGGTACATACTTCCTACCACTCTTTCACGTGAACAAACCCTTAGAGTCCTACACAAGGACAACCAATTGGATGTAAGACCTCTCAACTTGCTACCGTACCTCTTTAGGGTCCAAAGAACTCTCCTTTCTACAGCTAAAAAGTAGGCACTCATATCATTCATACATTTTTCAAGAATCCTCTTTCTCTCTTCTAGGGTTTGGTTCCTCTAAAGGTATCCAAGGTACGATAAGCCCCCAAGGATCATGCCTGAGACAACCACATATATCTACTTAGGGTCGTCCATTCTAGGCCATATCATACCCAACTTCTCATGATCCCCCATGTCTCAGAGTCAAGGTCTCCAACCTTCCTCATCAAGTCTCTCTCTCTCTCTCTCTCTATATATATATATATATATATATATATATATATATATTTATAGCTAACCCTACAACTGGTCCTACCACATGGGATTCTCTCTCAGAAGATAGGTCAAACTCTTAAGGATACACATCTATCCCTACTTGGGTGAAAGATACTAACCAAACTTATATCTGATCAATGATTATCAAAAACTCTTGCATGCCCATCTCATAAACTATCAGGCACAACCTATCTGGCTTAGGTCTGATCCTACTTCCAGCCTTGCTACCGTCCTCTTCTATGTAGGTTTAGGCCTATTTTCTACTCATATATATCTATTAGGGTTCCTATACAGTCATCACCAACCTCCTCAATGAGGGAGCTATCCCTCACCCCCAACAGGCACGGCCACCCAAGATCGGGTCACCAAAAGGTACTAGGTCAAGAAATGACACATAGCTCATGCTTCTCATGGGAACTCAAAACCTTTATGTAAAGCATGTAGGTCTAACCCACATACTTGAAGGTATACAAGACTAAGGTATCCACCTCATCTTGTCATCTCTTTCTCTAACTACCACTTAGGGTTTGGGTTAGCATCACCCTCAGAGGTTGCGTTAGGTCTCTTTCTCTTCTAGGAGGCTTCTTCCTCCAAGGATAAATCTCTCCTCATCCTCCTACAAGAAGGTCTAACCTCAAAGCTCTCCTGAGGGCATGGTGACACACGCCATGCAACCTAAGCATGTAACTAAACTCTAGTTTCTAATTATCAAAACTTATGTCCATGACATCTCTTATCCCAAGCACAGGAGGGGTGTGGAGAGAGATAAACCCTAAGAACTTAGAATTATACTGGAATTAGGGTTGAGAAAGGAAGAATACATATGAGAGATTCCTAGAGGTATCTTACTTCGAGTCAAATCCTCTGATTTTGGCCAAGCAGTCACACATAATTTGGGAGTCCTCATAGACCGACTAGTGGGGCAGAGGAAAATCTTTCTAGCCCCTAGATTGTGATCCTTTTCTAGACCCTTCATCATTGGAAAATCCTCTAATAACTCCCTTGGGTTCTAAAGAGTTTGTAAATTTTAATAATTATTAGAGATTAAATGGAAAACTATCGCTATGATACCAATTGTAATGACCCCAGTTCCCGGTAACCCCCAATTAAGGAAGACCAAGAAGTCAGAGGTGTTATCCCAAAAATAGGATCAATTGTTTTGCAAATAATAAAAAATAATTAATAAATTCTAAAAAATACTAAACTCAAAACTGGAATAAAAATTTACTTTTTACATACCTTAAAAAAAGGAAATTAGGACTTCTACCTGCAGTATAATTCTATCTAGCTAAATCCTCCTTTATGATTTAACTTTAATCATCACAAGTTCCACTTTACTGTTTGTCCAATTTCAGATATTCCTAAAATGCCAATAAACAGAACGTCAGTCAATATAAGTGAACATACTAGTATGTGGTGACAACCAAAATATTGCACATAAGTTCTAACAATCTAAGCATATCAAGTAGTTGTTAACAATGTAATATTATGTTTTCAATATGACTTCCCAACCGCTTTTACTCATACTCTTGGATACCCTCCCTTAGGGTTTAGTCCCTGCAAGGGACTTTAAAGCTACCTTCTCCATCTAGAGCTTGGTACCTAGGGTCACCTCTCTGGGTGCCTAGTGGTCTTCCCTTTGGGGCTTGACCACTTCAGACCTTCCCTCTGGGGCTTGGTCTTGCATCATTCATCCAGAGATGGTATGTAGGTTCGGGTCTGTCATATATATATTTAATTTGTGATAATCATATTCACTTTAAAGATTGCAGAAAGAAAAACATCCAAACCGTTTATTTCCATGCAATCGATAAAACATCGGGGAACTCTAGGGAACTAAAGTGTGTACTCATAAATAACCACATACCTAATTTGAATAGTAACTTGAAGTCCAAGCAAGATCAATCAGGAATAGCCAAACAAGCAACTAAGCAAATCATCCTAAAAGTTAAGGCAATACACCCATGTATTATTATTTTGTCTAAATCATCATTAAGACTGATTTGGGCCTCAAGATAGGGTTGCATTAAGGTTTTGGCTTTCCAAACCCTAATTACCACCTTTCATTTCTTATAGGTTTAAAAACCCTAATCTTAACATTTTATGCACTTCTAACTCAAGAAAACCCTAATTAATCAACTAATGGGTTATTGACCTCACATCAATTTCAAGAGAATCATTTTCATGCTTCCTTGATTGATTCCCACAATTAAATCCATTAATCCTCATGATTATTAGAATTCGGGTTAAAGTTGATTAAACACATTGAAGATGCCAACTTTAATCACTTTTTGAATTAGAAGCAAATCCAAGCTTTGATAATATTTTTATTGGATTCCTCAAATTTTTTTGATCAATTTTCATATATAAAATGTATCTATCCGAGTTAACAATCATTTCCTATGATTATTTCAAGATTAATATTATTCGACCAATAGGATAATGCAATGTCAACGAACAACTCCTACTTATCTAAATACGTGGACCCGGGCAAAACTACAATGAAAAGATACAATCGCCCCTCATGCAGAGGCTTGGATTACCTCATGCCCCAGGGTAGTCTGGTCAAAAGACCCCCATCTCCTGCTACCTCCTGACGCAACTACGCGTTGTCGCGGGAGGGCCGATCCGACGGTTGGATCCCATGATCTGGGGGTCGGGGATCGCAGAGCAGGTCAGGGAGGCGTCCCAACCCTCCGTTGAACTCGAGCCAAACCCTAGGGGCCTGCATCGGCTAAGTTGGGGGAGTCTAAGGCGGGACATGACTGTAACAACATGGGTCCTAGGGCTGAGCATTTACCTGGCATGGAGCTGGATCTAATGGTGACGACGATCCTTCACATACTGCACGGGGTTTTTGCATCTCTAGCCAACTCCGTGGCATGTCCTTCTCCATGGATCTGCTGACAAGGAAGACTTCTGGTTGATGATAGTCTATGAACTCTCCTTGTAACCCATCGTGGGGACGGCTGTGGAGAGGATGATATGTCATCCTGTCATCCTTCCACAAACCAGACCACCGTCTGCTACGACTACTATGCTAATTCTTTGAGTAGGCAAGGGTCCCAAAGAATGCAGACCAACATGGGGTTTCCCATGGACAAAAAGAACCAGGGAAACATGTCTGGTTTCATTTGCGAGGATTCATATGATCCTTATATAGACCTTGGAAGGGATTGTAGTAGTTAAGAGATGGAACCGAGAAGGAAAGAAGGGATGTGTGATCCCAATAGAAAATTAAATTATTTTCCGCTAATACCATGTTTCCTACCTCCTATAATCACGTTACGATTTCCTTTTTCTTCTTTATAATTGGCCATCTCCTTCCAATTAAGAAATTGGGTTAGTAAATCATTTCCTTACAGGAAAGTGTATTTGGCACATAATTAAATTATCGATCATCAACCTTAGGAGGCTTTTCATGATTTTCTATTCAGATTATTGTTATTGTTCCTTCTCTCTCATAGATGTACCCCCCTTAGTCCAAGTTTTAAGGAAATGCTTTTATTACTTATTCTCAGTCTGGGAAAGATTTAATAATACACAAGTTAAATACCTTTTTCTTGTCCCTTTAAGCAAGGGCTTTATTTTATTTATTTAAGGCATCAAATTAATTCTTTTCTCTTCCCAACTTGGCTATGTTTCTTTGTTTCAATTACATTCCTTATTAAAAACCATGTTCATAGGAAAACTAATAAATAATGAGCATCCATGCAACTTTCTACATAATTCTACACAATTCTCATTATTTTCTTAATTTGTTTTCCCTTATATGCTTTATTCGATTTCTTTCATATTTTCTTTCCTTTTATCACATTGGACTCATTAACTTATCAGGATCCACAAAATTACTCATTTAAAGGAAATATTGCAATGTAAATCCATTCAATACACATAAATCATATAATTTCATAATCATATATTTATTGGAGAAATTGCATCTCAAACCATATAGACCTAAAATCAGGGTTTTTTACCAAGCAAGTACTACATGACTAGGGAGGGATAGCGAGGGAAAAAACAACTAAGGATCATTGTTGTGGGAGAGCAAGTTGGTGACTAGTACGCCAACGGGAGGGACGACTCTTTCCTATCCGTTCTAGCAGGAGGACAAGAGTTCTAGGTGGTCTTTGTAGACTACTCTAGAGGCAGGAGTCCTTTGGCTACTGCTAAGAGGACAATATCAACATGCAGTCTATGGCAAGACCACATGAGTCACTGTAGAAGATATCCAGTCTACTATCTATGGTGAAGACCAGGAGCTGCACAGACACCGTCTAAGAGCAACTAGTCAAAAGTTGCACATCTACAATGATAAGGAGATGTCATTGGACTTGCTCCAGGACCATGTATATCCTCAAAACCATCCTTCCCATATTATAGTTATTGACGCAATTTGTTAGTTGTGGGGAATATGGTAGATAAAATTTTTGTTTCTTCTACCTATCATGTAGCCATACTTCCCAAAATTTTTATTATTGTGTATTTATTTGATTAAATTAGAGTTAAATCCTTATTTCATAAGTGTTGAATGTGAAAAGGGTGGTGACTGGTTTGGCAATTGACATGGTGACCTTGCATCACCGGCTGCTACCCTACAAACCTAATATGATCTGGAGGGAGAAGGGTTCTAAGGAAGATGAGGACCATGAGCCAAAGTTATCTGTGTCTAGAGTCCTAAAGAATGGTCAGAACTATTTAGATCTGAAGAATATGATCATATCCTCACTTAGAAGGAGATTTTGACTGTGGATGGCAGGTTGATATACCTGAAGTCTGAAGCTGTAAAGAATGCTAGTAGATGGAACATGTGTCTTATCGAATATATTATTGACTTTGTACCACATTTTCTGACTTTGGAGAACTATTTTTATGCTTTGGAATCCTCATGGATCTATTAAAGTTTTGAACAGAGGAGAAGGTATTTTTCTTGTATTATTCTATGATGATCTTGATATGAAAAATGCTCTGAAGGGAAGTTGGCGTGTAAAAAATTGGCCAATGATTCTTACTTGCTGGAAGTAGGGTGATGTTTTTACCAAGTTAAGGCTTAAGGAGGTCCATGTGGGGTTCGTTTTAATAATCTTCCACTAGATCTATGGGATAGCTAAACATTTGGGAGAGTTGGATCCTTTCTAGGAAATCCGCTCAAAATGGATGAGCCTACAAAGCATTATACCAGATTTGAATACGTCCAATTTGAGGATCTTATGTCTTTGGAAGCAAAATACCATGAATCTATTAATTTAGTTAGTGATGAAGGTGATCTCATGTGATCTGTTTGTTATATGAATGGTATCCATATATATGTCCTTCGTGTGGTTATTTTTGTCATGATGATTGCTCTAAGAATGTTCAGTTTCTAAATGATACATCTGGTAAAGTGACTGGTGAAGGTGAGAAACTTACTGAAGTTAGTGAAGATATTAGTATGTCTATTAAAGTGAATGAAGTTTCTAGAAATCATAATGCCTTCATGGTTAATCAATTTTTGTCTCAATATCTTGAAGGGGGTAGGTCAATTCCCTCTACTCCAATTCCAATTTGTTAACATGATTCTTCAAGTGAATTGAGAACAGTGCACAGACCTCAGATAGCAAGAAGAAAAAGAAGCAAATCTCCTCCAAAATATTCTTCTAAGCCAGTTTTTGGCATTTTTCAAAGAGTTTTGAATGTAGGGTTAAATTTGGGAATCTGTAGAGTATTAGTGAAGTTGTTAAGGCTTCCAGCTTAACAACTGAAGATTTTGAATGATTCCTTCTCAATCTGTCTCTTCTTTCAATGTCTGGGGTATAAGTAATAAAATAGTTTGAGTCCAAGAAGAGATAAGGAGGTCAAATAGTGATATTTTGATTATTAATGAATCTAAGCTGTATAAAGAGAAAGTTACTAATCTGATGAATAAATATTTTCTTGAGTTTAATTAGATCTGGAACCATTCTTCGCATGTGTTGGGCAGAGTTATTATTATGTGGAAGAGTAATATTTGCAATGTCTCAAAAGTTCTTGAAAATGATCAAGCTCTTCATGCAAGGATTCAATGTGAATATTCTTAGCTGTTTTAACTATTGTTTGTGGTCATATGATGACTCTGATATGATTTCTCTTTGGACTTTCATTGAGAACACTGGTCACTCTATGACTAGTCCTTGGTTCATTATGGGGGATTTTAACTCAGTTAGGAAAGATTGTGAAATGTTTGGTAAACAAACTCCTACTAAGAAGTCTATGAATGATTGTGTCCTGGTTTTTGACCTCAAAGATTGACAAAATTTGTATAATTATGTCTTTATTAATCACATCAAAGATTTTCACGGGGAATGCTTTTCCAATATTATCAGTGATCAAAAGCAGATTAATTTGAGGATTGGTAACCCTAGAACTCTTAGAACTCCATTTAGGTTTATTAATTTATGGTATTCTCATCCAAAGTTTTTGTCTATTATTAAGGAGGCCTGGGACATACATGTAGAGGTTTATGCTACCTTTAAGTTATACAAGAAACTGTGGAATCTACATCTTAAGCTTAGGATGTGTAATAAGAAATCTATAGGAGATATATTTGAGAAAGCTTTAATAGATAAAGAGGAAGCAATTTCTGCTCAAACTAATACTGATCTTTTTCATTTTGATGAAGACAAGAGGTGTCGTGCCAAAGAGTTAAGATTGGAAGAAAAAAGTTTTTGATGTTGAAGAGTCTTTTCTTAGACAAAAATCTTGGTTGTAGTGGTTAAAGGAAGGCAAATCTAATTCTAGTTTTTTCTATTCATACATGAAGACCTGCTGATCAAGGAATTCTATAAGATGTATTATGATCGATGATGTTTTGAATCATGATGTCAATGATATTAAATCTGTTTTCCATTCCTTTTATTATGACATGTTCATCAATTCTAACCATATTGATGATGTTTGGGATGGTGAATGGTCCAACCCTAAGCTAACACAAGCACAAAGGATTGATCATATCTCTCCTATTACTATAAAGGAGAATGATGATATTGTGGATAAGCTTTATTGTGATAAAAACATTGGCCTTGATGGGTTTAACGAGTTTTTCTTTAAAAATGCTTAGAACATCATTGGGGATGACATCTTTGATGCTGTTAGAGATTTTTTTTCATAGTGGGACTCTTTTCAGGGAGGCTAACAAAACTTATGTAACTCTAATTCCAAAAGTTTTTTATTCTAGTTTTATCTCAAATTGGCGCCTTGTTGCTTTATGCAATACCTTCTATAAATTATCTCAAAAATTCTCACTAGTTGCCTTCAACCTATTCTCTCTACGATTATTGATGAGAACCAATGAGATTTTATTAAAGAGAGAAGTATCAAGGAGGCTAGCTTGTTTTCTAATGCAATTCTAAGTGATTTCAAAAATCCCTCAAGTTCTTATATGTGTATTCAAGCTGACATCTCTAAAGCATATGACATGTATAAGATGGGGTTTCTTTCCTTGTGGATCAAATGGACTGAAGAGATTTTTTATTCTACATATTATCATGTCCTAGTGAATGGTGAGCCTAGTGAGCCTATCTGGCCTTGAAATGGTATTATACAAGGAGATCCAATCACCCCATATCTTTTTGTGATTGTCATGCAAGGTTTTTTCTAAAATGATGAAGAGGAGGATTAAGGATCATTCTATTTTTCCTATCTATGCTTCTAACAATATGGAGTTGTCTCACCTCATATTTGTTGATGACCTTATGGTTTTTCCAAGGTGGACACTAGAAGTGCCTCCAATATCTCTATCCTTTTTTATGAGTTTAGTAAGAAATCAGGGATCAAATAATACGACTAAAAGTTATATTTTCTGTAGTGAGTTATCTGATGCTACATTGATTTCTAATAGTTTGGGTATCAAGGAAGGTATCATGAGTTCTTTGAAATATCTTGGTCTCCCTATTTTTGCAGGAAAGTTAACCAAGAAGCATTGTACTATTCTTGTTGATAGAATTAAAAAAGATTGGAATCTTAGAAAGCAAAACTTCTATCTCTGGTTGGAAGGATTGAACTTATTAGATCCACTCTTTCTTCTATGCATTTGTACTGGCTATACTCCTTTCTAGTTCCTAGATCCATCTTGGATGAAAATGATAAATTGTGAAGAGATTTCTTATGGGGACATATAGATAACAATAAAAATCTTCAATTGATTAAATGGGAAAAGGTTACTCTTCCTAAGGCTGTAGGTGTCTTAGTCCTGAGAAAAAGCAAAGAACTAGCAAAAGTTTGCTTGATTATGAATGCTTGGGACATTTCTAATAAAAAGGATTCACTTTGGTTTAAGTGAATCAGTGAAAAATACTTAAAGAAATCTTCCTTATGGTCTATTGAAGAATCTTCTAATCATTCTTGGCTTTTCAACAATCTTCTTAGAACTAGAGATACTCTTTTACCTCTTATTGAATTTAATGTTGGTACTAGAGATGTTTTGAAGCTTTGGTAAGACCTGTGGTGTAAATCTAAGTTTTGGAGGGATGTCACTAGAAAGGATATGATTATTCATCTGGGTTATCCTTCCAATTGTTCCTTGAGTTATATCATTTCAAATGGTGAATGGTAGGTTCCCCCTAATAGAAGTTCTTATGTTCTCACTGATTATCTTAAAGTAAACTATCTTGTCCTAGGTCAAAAGGACTTCATTTCTTTTTGGGGTCACAAGAATATTAATATTAAGCTTATCTAGGACAATATCAAGGTGAAATGATATATTGATGAGGTTTTTAGTGGTTTGGAGCTGCAAGAGTCACATGAATTTTGTTGTTCACCTATGGAAAACTAGGCATAATAAATTACCAACATTTGATTATATTATAAGAAGAGGGATTTTTGTGGCTTCAATCCGTTTTCTATGTATGGGTGCATATGAGGATACTCATCTTCTTTGCTTTGAATGCCCTTTTCTAAAAAAACTCCGGTATCTGGCCATACAAAATAAGGTTCTTGCTAAAAGTCTTGAGAATTGGTCTAATATGTTAAGTTTTAAGGAGAAGAACTCTAAAGTCATGTGTGCTCTGATACTTTGTCATAGGTGGATTTAAAGGAATCTTTGTGGAGGTTTTGATTCTGGTGGTGCTTGGCCAAAGCATAGATTTAAAGGAATCTTTGAGTCCAAACTAACATGAATTATTCTATAGATGGTATTTGGAAGTCTATTCATAGAGATTTTTCTATTCTTATTTGATTCTCTTAGATTGGTATATTGCTAAGGTTTCTCGCTGCTATGGAGTTTTCTATCTATGTGTCTTTTAGTATTTTGTCTGATAATCATAATTTTATGGTTACCGTTTCTGTGGATGACATATATTGGAAGTTCTTTGATGATCTTGAAGTTTTTTGGGATTGGTGACATAGTTCTTATGATCTGATTGCCTATTTTTTGTTGATTTTTAGTTAGTAGAAGATCTCTATTGTGAAGCTTTTTCTTTTGGGTTCCTATTTTAGTGCTTTTTTTGTATATTCAGTTATCTCGATGGAGTAGGGCTCCTTGCTCACCTACTGAATAAGATATGTTTGCTATGGAGCTCTGACTATTTCCCTTAAAAAGCTTTCTCGATGATATTGTAGTAATGTGAAAGACCTAATTCTCTATTTTTATTGATAATTGTATAGCAGAATATCTAATCTATGAAGTCTATTTGTGTTGCAGTGCTTTAAAGAAGATTTATGTTCGCCTTTATTTTGATGTAATTGGTCCTTAATTTCTTTTATTTTGAGTCTTAAGACTCCACACACTTGTATAGATAAGCTCATACTGTATATAGAAAGAACTTTATATAAAAATACAAAAAAGAGAGGAAGGGCTTGTTGCCAACAAAAACGTCCTTATTTCTACCATTTTCCTTGAATTCCCTACTATGCACGATCCTCTTTTTACTGCATGTTTGTGGTGAAATGTTATAGATGAGTTTTTTTTCATCATGGATGTTCTTTATGAATTGCCTTACATATAAATTAGATGAATAATTAATGATGTTCCTTATTAACATGATAGTTTAGTAATGAAATTACATGGTTTTCCTTCTAATATGAATGAAATATTGCCCATGTTGTTTGAGAAAGATGCTTAATATGAATAAAACTCTAAATGTATTGAATGTTAGATGGAATATATAAATGAGACTCATATTTGATCAAATAATTTCCTAACTGTAAATACATGTGATGTTAGTTTCATCCTAAAATGACTTGATATCATACACCTTGGAATGATCAAATGGGATATGATGTTATTTTCTAAGTCAGTAAGAGGGATGTGATGTAATATGACATCAAATGTACTCAAATGATTTGTGAACTTACATTTATTGTAAGTTAATCTTGATGTCATATATAACCTTAATGCATCTAAAACCTGACATGTGGCTTCATTTGTGGTATGTTCTGGTTCTCAATTGTTCCTTGTAATTTTTGGGTGTGAGGAGTTGGTCCTTGGCCACAACTCACAACTCGTGAGATTTTTTCCCACCAAGAGAGGATGGGCCGTAGTCACACTCTTAGTGTATAATATGAGAGGATGTGCCTAATAGCATAGCTCTTATCCACCTAAATAGGAGAGGATGGTACTTATCCATAATTATGTAAACGTGGGAGGTGATAGACCTTGGTAGTACTCAATGAATGTATTGAGAATGGGCATTGGGCTTTAGCAATCATGTCCCCTAGACGTGTCGGGCCTTGGATACAACTATAGTTGAGTTAGTTGAGTAGGGAAGAGAATCGGGACCTGGCAACAATTCTTGTCATAGATTCATCTGATAATAAGTAAACATAATATACGATAATGAATACTAATCATATATTAAGCATATATTATATCTAGTGTGATGTGTTCTTTGAGTGTTTTGATTGGATGTGCCATCATCATGAAAATACTAATTTCAATGATTGACCTTTCTGCTTAAACCTAATCTTTTTGTATTTTGAATTATGATTTTTATAACTACATCTTTAGGATTGAAATTAACTTTAGTGAAATTACCATGTTTTAATAATATAACGTGCAAAAACCTTGTTATTCATCTTTAATTGCCAAGGGGTAAGTATCCACTCATTGAGGCATCAACTCATATACATGCTTGATAATTTATCATGCACCTCAGACTAGTTGATATGAGGTGGATGTGTCTGGTGTAGAGATAAGTGTTCTTTTTGAGAAATGCATGTTCTTGGGTAGGGTTTTGAGCTACAGTGGTTTCAGATATTGTGTTTCCTATTAGTTTAATTATATTATACAAGTGTTATTTGCCTCATATCTTCAAGTTGTATCATGTTGTAATATGAGACTTAAATGTAATATGAGAAATGGATTGTGTATCTTTTAGTCTATAATCTTACGTAGAACCACCCACATAAATTTCAACCAAACGTAATGGAATATATTATAGTAGTGCTTTTGTTTAACATGCATTTCAAAGTTGTTTGGCTTCTTTTCTCTCTATGTTGACCTTAGTTTGTTGCAACTATAGGATTGTCACGGTCCAAGTAGGATACATGTCAAGTAAATCACATCAACCTTTTTTGTCTCTTTTCTTCATTTTTTGGCATTAGTATACTACATGATTGTTGGTTGGGATGCTAGTGCTCACCATGTTTTTGGCATCTACACTTAGGGTTGAAGGTTTTTCAAACCTAGGTTTTGGGGCGTCACAAAGCCAAGGTGCAATCACTATAATGAAAGACCATAATAAATTCATCTCCCTAACCCACCTCCTTTGACCAAGTGACTTGCACCTTCATGGTCAACTCAACCTTCCCAAGCTAGTCATTTCCCATCCCACATCTTTGCAATCAATGCAAAAGTGTCTCCATACAATGGAAATTGTCCCATTCAAGTAAGTCTATGCAAAGATTTCATATATCAAAACTACAAATCTTGATACTACATAGAATTTCATGTAGGTATGCTATGTTTTCTAATCATCATGTGATTACAATATTATATTTAGGGTCAACACATACCTTCATGTATGTAAAAATTTCTTATATGAAAAAATATAATATCAAGGAAATTTGCTCCACTATCAATGTATCCACTCCTAGTGAAGAATGTATGCTTCATTTCATATACCACAAAGATCCACATTTATTACGATGGACACAAGTCAGACTCTGACTTCCTTAATCTAGAATGGAAGGCTTCAATTTAATTCTATGAATGGACTGGTTATTTCAACACTATTAACTAATTGACTATCTGGCCAATGTTCTAATATAAGTAATTTCATAGGTAATGACTTAAATTGAAACATCTTGATTTCATCCATGAAAACCCATTCTCTTATAGCTATGGGATGTAGAGCCTATGTTGTTATGGTTAAATAGTTGGTCTTGAGATGAAGGACCTAGAGAGAATATATGTGGTTTGTTATCTCCTAGATATATTTTTAGGAGCTCCAACAGATACCACCAATCACAAGATAGAGTTCTTGATATATTTGGTCTCAAGAATCATGCTTTTTTTTACGATCGTACATAATGGCTCCTATAGGGTTCTTAGATCTCAATGAGAAATCACAAAAATCTAAACTAAGAAGTCTTCGTACTGCCTAGTACATTGCCATGGGGAGTACCTCTAATTCATAAAGAAGAAGCATGCATCAAGGAGAACGTATTTAGAGTATTAGTTAGTTAATCAATTTATTAGTATAAATAGGTAAACCTTCAAAGAATTAACGACCTTTGATTGTAATTATCTTCTGCTTTCTCCAACATTTATTTCAGACTGGGATACTATCAACTAAAATTTAATGACGCCTATATTTGTAAAACATATATTAGAACAAGATGCATTCACAATGGTGTTTCCTGGCACATATTTTTTATTTAACCAAATTATTCAAGTGTCTTCATGATTTTGATGAAAATTGCCTTGGCATTTTCTCTTGAGTAAGGATGACCTTGATTGATGACCTCCTTATGAATTATGAAGTGCATTGTATTCATTAACAAAATGTTCTAGATATTCTAAGACCCTAAAATTCCCTTCTAAAGTATCTAAGTGCGACTTAAAAATAAACTGAGTCATGTTCCTAGGCCAGGTTATCACAGCTGAACAATCTATATTTTTCTAAAGTTACCATACTTTCTAAATATGAACCCCTAAAATGCCTTGAGATTTACATTTTCCTTTTCCTTTATAGATACCATGAAATCCTAATTCCTTATTTGATCAGTATATCCATTTCCTTAATCACGCTCACTATAAAAGGAGAATTACTCACCTTGTCTTTTTCTAGTGAAACTTCTTTTCGATGTCTAAAATTTGAATTTATCTCAAATCATGCTATCACCCTACCCTTAGGTATTGATCAATGGTTTATGTACATCTATGCTCTTAAATGGGTATATTGTGTGTCTGTATGTAAGAAATTAATGACATTACTTTTGCATCTTGGAAGATAAAGACAAAAAAGTCAACTACCTAGCACAACCTAGAATCAAATGTTATTATGGATGCACTAAAAATCTGGTGAAACTCTCTATATAGGACTTCTTTTGATATAGTTACATATAACAAAGTTTTCATAATATATGTTGTTGGATTTTTGGATATGAAACCTCCTAATTTTGATGATGCAACAAATTCACATTTGTGTTGGTAATACGTGTAGCAAGTGTTTCATGCGATCAATTAATTCATACAATATCTGATGGGGTTGTTTGTGCAGAAATTTATGTGTTAAGCTACTTGAAATACTACTTGCACGTGCAATTATTAAAATTTATAGATATTTTCTATAATAAATAGAAACCATAATATACCTATGTTTATACTTGTATACCTCCTTAGGATAAGAAGGTTCTGTTGTGAAAATTGTTTGATTCAATTTCCAAAATTGAGGATTTCATGGATAAGACTATATTTTGATCAAATTACTAAAAAATGTCTCACTTGAACTCTTGTTTGGAAATGACATAGACTTCAAACCATAGTTCCATAGGTATTACTAAAGTACATTTGATACTTGCCTCTACACATTATATATCTAAGCTTATAATCCCAAATTACTATCTCCATCTGTTTCCAAGTGAGCATAATCCTAAGTCTAGATCTAGTGTCTTGCTTCACCAAATTTAACCTTGTGAAATTGATCATCACTTGTTCAATTGTTATTTCAATTATAATTTTTTTTGTGAGTAGTTGTAATTTCTATTCTCCTTTCTTGTTCTTTGTTTGATTTAATGCTTCAATGCTATTGTAACATACCAGATCTTAGACCCTACCCTATATCTTTGACCTTTTAGACTTAGCCAAACTAGGTTGAGGTTACAAGATGTTTTGTATAACCCTAATGAGATAATGTATGTATAAATCATCTTAATGTAACTTAATGTTCACACATTAAGTCTTAAGCTAATGATGGATACATAAAATATGTCACATGATATGAATGGAAATTTCTTAATAATTTGTGCACAATAATGATAAGTTATTCTTTTGGTTGTAATATAAAGATATGAGACACAATTGGATGAATAATAATGAGGATGAAATAATATTACAATAAATATAATGATAACAAGACAAAAATGTCATAATTAATAAAAGGAGATTTCAAAAGAGAAATCTAATGTGAAAATCGTGTTCCTTGGGTCCAATTAACTTGGGAGTCAAGCTTCACCTTATTTGCATAATAATAATAATTCTTGTATTTTCTAAGAAAGGAAATAAGAGTTTCTATCCAAATAGAAAAAAATATATTAAATGACTCCAAAGAGTAAAATAATATTGTCTTCGTAGTCTACACATTAAAAATAGTCTTTGAGTGAATTTTCATATAATTTGGATAATCTTTGAGGTTTATGAGAGAGAAAGTGGAAATAAAGCCAAAATAATAAATAATGTAATAAATATACACAAGGAAAAAATTGATGGCTAATTTGTGTCTCACATTTTTTGGTTTGCTTAAAGGTGAAGTTTCACATTAATTGGGTAATTCTAGAAGTCTCTAATGCATTAAGAAAGAGAAAATATGAATTTCTTTAAAAGAACTAAATAAAATATTTAAAGTCTCCAAAAGTAAAAACTAATGCTCAAATTGGATTCTATATGCCTTAATTAGCCTAGGTGTAAAGTTTCATATTAATGGGACTATCTTTGAACCCTCAATTTGCTTAGTAAAGAAACTTAATCAAACATTATTTAAACGTAATTTATTTTCTAGATTTCCTTGTCACGCTATGATTTAGAATCCAGTTTTCCTAAAGTTTTTGGGTTTTATTTGGACCCTCTGATTTTTGATCGGACGGTGCTCGACTCATCTCCCACCTTTGGTAGGAGGCCGAAGTGACGCGTACTGTGAGAGGATCCCAACTGCGATATTCTCTCGGGTCTCTCTCCCTCCCCCTTCTTCTTTTTCCTTTGCTTTCTTTTCCCCTCACCTTACTGATCTCTTCCCGGATCAACTAACCCTATAAAATCTAGAGCTTGTGACACGGTCACCAATTACGCAAACGGTCTCCACTTTCCCCTGTGTGTCCCCTATTTTCGGCCGCCTGATAGGCCCACTAACTAGGCCCAAGGGAGAGCCCACCCCAAAAGCTAGCTTGTAGGGGGGAGAGCCCTTAGACCTTATTAGGTTCCCATCAGCTGCCCATACAACCAATATGGGACTAAATAGTCCTAACAAACCATCCCACTTAAGGTTTGACGTCCAGACGGACCAACCTTGGCATCCCAAACTACCAAGATTGATCCATCAGACCCACACACAGCAGCCCAACTACTGCAATGGAACACCTTCAACAGCCCATACTGCCAAAGGGGGACAATCAAGCCCAAATTGGGAGGGACTGACTCTGATACCATTTGATAGGCCCACTAACTAGGCCCAAGGGAGAGCCCATCCCAAAAGCTAGCTTGTAGGGGGAGAGCCCTTAGACCTTATTAGGTCCCCATCAGATGCACATACAGCCAATATGGGACTAAATAGTCCTAACACTGCCTTCCCCTCTTTTCTCCATCTCAGGCGATGAGACCTCCAGGAAACTAAACCTTGAGCTTGTCAGAGTTTCCACCTACCCGTTCTCAGTGTTAGTTCAACCCCTTCTCACCTTGGGTACGTTTCCCCTACTCCAAACGCCCTGGCCGCAGAAACTCGGTCTGGGGGTGGGGTTCCTGGTTGCCGCGATGCCTGGAGAAGGCTCGAAACCTTTATTCATACATGTGTGAAGATGTTTTGAGTATCAATTTATCTCTTATAGAGGTAGTTCTCCTTTTCCCCTTTCTACTCTTCTTGTTTGCAGGTCTGCAATGGAGTTAAATTCTCGAGTTGTCAGCCGTGGTTTCTCACTTTCTCCTCACTGGATGTTCAATTATTATCGTGGCTTTTGTCTTCTCCCTCTTCACCCTTCTTCTTGGGGCAATGCTGAAGTTCTGATTTTGCACCTTCTTCTAGTAATGGCAGAAGGGTAGTTTTGGGCTACTATGGCTCTCTGAGTTCATTGAGGCACCTCCTTCAATCATGGTTCGACAATTTGGTTTAAGAATCACTTGTTGTGATTTCCCCAATCTTAGCATGGTCTGTTGGTTGCTACTCGCAACTGTCACACCTTTGCTACAAAGGGGATGAATCCCTCTCTTACTGTTACTAGTCTACCCCTCGTATCCACTTTTGTTTTACTTTCTGCCTTGGGGTAAAACAACAATTTCACGTTTGGTTATCATCTCCCTCACATTTATGTTTTGCACACTGTTGGCAGTGAGTCCCATCTAGTTGGGAAAATGTAATAGGGCCAACTTGGATCAGTGCTTTGACCGGATAAACTGAGACACGTGGATTTTTGTAATTTTGTGATTGGTTAGATTTGTAAAATTAATAACTAATTCTTTGATTAATTGAAAATTATGAATAAATTCTTGCTGGATTCAGAAAAATATTATCTATTTAATGGTATTAGTTTTATTGCCAAACTCCAAACTATATGATATGTGAATTTAATGGATTTTCCTAAAAAAGTAACAACTTGTAAAATTTATAACCGATAATCAATAAATTAGAAAAATATAATAAAATATGTTTTGAACTCAGAAAAAGACAAATCTAAAATATGCTGTGGTTTTGATAACTTAATTCATTACTATGAAAAAGGTGATTTTTAGGTTTTTGAATAATTAATGAAAACCTAACCCTAATTCTACATATATGCATCATAAGCTTTTTGTAGACTCAAGGACTGTTTAGATTCTTGGGTAAGGTATGATTGCATCCAACATTATTTATATATTGAGCACTTTCTAATTCCTCTCCTTTATGTATGTTTGCATCTCCTATTCTTCTTTTTGAGCAATAACCTACTTTGTTCTTTCTCTTGGTCCTATAGACATTAGCCAACACATTATCTTATTCTTTTGGAAATTACACTTCATATGAAGTATTTTATTTGTTACTGATCTTGTGATCATGTTTGGACATTCTCTTAGTTCTTTCTTATGCTTTGTTCATGATAGAACTCTATATGATGACATGTGATATCTTTTTTTCCACTTTTGTGGTGGTTACTTAGATTGTCATTTATGTGGTGACAGATCTTGTTATTGTGACTATACATTTTACTTGCCTTTACATTTAATATGCTATGAGATTCAGCAGCACTAGAGTAGTGTAATTGCATTGGTTTTGGGCTATGTGCCCTTATTATATTTTTGAGATGTAGGTGGCTCCATACCTGGGTTTCAAATTTGTGAGGTTTGGCCCACTTTATATATATATTTGGGAGTTTGATTATGCGCCATTCTCTATTAGGTTTCAAGTGTGATGCCATCTATTTTTCTATTCTTACTGGGGTATGCTTCCCACCCTATGTGAAGGATATGGAGGACGTGGCATGCAGTCTTGGACTTATCTTAAGGATTTGAAAGCTTGGAGACAAAGTTGTTATGGTTTAGATTTCCCTCTGTTAGATCCTTATGTTGTATCATACATGTAAATCCTATGTGGGAGATTAAGATGCACATTTATAAAACTTTTGGAAAGTTGATAGTAGTCATGATTTTTATTCTGCTGCTATACTTTGGTTGTTTTGAATACCATTAATAAGATTTGACAATTTTACACCCACTCCATCATACCTTTTGCGTGTGCTTGGACTGGAGGTTCTGTTCTTCAAATCTTTAGTAGGGAATGAATCTCCTCTAGGTCCCACTCCTTACAACATGGTATCAGAGCCCATGGTAAACATAATCTTTGTCTCCCTTATTAGAACCCTTGACTTGGATAGTGACCTCTAGGTGAGATTTTTCCCTAGAATTTACCTAATTTGTTCATGAAGTTGATGAAAGGATGATACAAGGTGCACCTTGGAGTCATATTTAGTGAACCCTTAAGAAGAGGTTTTAGGGTAATCTTAACCTACCATATAGGATTATGGTGATATGTATCTTTGCATGCAATAAGGTTTTACTTGAGGATGGAATCAGATTATGAGGATGAGGTGCTAGTAGGACAAGGAGATCTTATTATGGAAAATTGTGACTTGGTTTATCACATTGATTTTGGTACCATCATTGTTTTCCCTCCAATGTTTCTTATCGACAAAAAATATTTTCATTATACTACTATATGTACAAAAAATTTCTCTGATTTGTCGATGTTTTCTTGAACTAAGTCACAATGAATATTTATTGAGGTATGTAGAGAAACCCTAGAATTAGTTGGAACATAATCTAACCCTAGTTTTGACTATGATAGGTGACTAGGAATATGTGAGACAATGTAAAGGTGTAGTGGACCTACCCTTGTACCCTATGACCTTTTGATGTTTATATAGGGCTGTTAGGTTAGAGACACAAAGACCTAAAACTCAACCCTAGATGGTTCTGACTTGTTAGTTGAATGCTTGTACAACATAAATCTTTAAAATGTTCACAACTAAAAGATATGTGGGTAACCCTAAGTGTTCTTTAGTATGATATGTTAGGTTAAACCTTTTTAAGGGGTGGAGAGTAGTAGGTTGTTGATTTTTGGATCAATAGACTTTGAGGATGAAATCCTTTTTAAGGGGTGGAGTGTTGTAACATACCAGATCTTGGACCCTACCCTAGATCTTTGACCTTTTGGACTTGGCCAAACTAGGTTGAGGTTAGAAGATTTTTTTGTATAATCCTAATGAGTTAATGCATGTATAAATCATCTTAATGTAACTTAATGTTCACACATTAAGTCTTAAGTTAATAATGGGCATATAAAATATGTCACATGATATAAATGGAGTTTTTTTAATAATTTGTGCACAATAATGATATATTATTATTTTGGTTGTAATATAAAGACATGGGACACAATTGGATGAATAATAATGAGGACGAAATAATATTACAATAAATATAATGATAACAAGACAAAAATGTTATAATTAATTAAAGGATATTCTAAAAGAAAAATCTAATGTGAAAATTGTGTTCCTTAGGTACCAATTAACTTGGGAGTCAAGTTTCACCTTATCTGCATAATAATAATTTTGTATTTTCTAGGAAAGGAAATATGAGTTTCTATCCAAATAGCAAATAAAATATTAAATGACTTCAAAAGTGTAAAATAATACCAGCTTTGTAATCTACACATAAAAAATAGTCTTTGAGTGATTTTTCATGTAATTTGAATAATCTTTAATGTTTAGGAGAGAGAAAGTGGAAATAAAGCCAAAATAATAAATAAAACACATGGACAAAATTTATGGCTAATTCGTGTCTCACATATTTTGGTTTGCTTAAAGGTGAAGTTTCACATTAATTGGGTAATTCTATTTTTTTGGTCGGTAAAAAATCGTGTTACTATAAAAAAAATCCAAAACTTTGGGTACATGCCTTGCACCCCTACAACCAGGATGAAAATCCATAGTTTTCAAAAGAGGTCCTACATATAGACCTCTCGAGAAGTAGAGAGAAGAAAAGATGAAAGATCAAACTATCCTATACTAACAACTACCTTGTAGCTGTTGTACTTCTTACAAAAGACATGATAGTCAGCTAACAATATGATCACCTTCAAAATGTGACATCCTACCTTCTGAAGCAGACTTAGACTACCAGGGTCAATAGTACCATCAAGGATGAACAACCGTCAAGACTCTTCTCTACCAAACCAAGCAGGCTCCCAAGCTGCAAAAACAGATCCAAAGGGATCCATCCATGGCATTGACTAACAGTGTCCATGGAAAAGAGAGCCTCCCTATCCTCCATGTGCGTTATGCTCACTACCTGAAAGAATGGATTCTGAGAAGGCTTTGTTTCCATCTTCATCAATCGAATCAACAACATCTCTGGGGACCTTTTAGATCAATCATTTGCCTCCATAGAAGTGTGTGGATCAGGCTAGCAGGTTGGACGGACAGGGTTAACATCTATCCAGCCTTTTCCTACCTGACTTCTTCTTCCTTTTTGACCAGGATTGGTCGTAATCCATAGAATTTGAGTCCAATGATCAGATTTGAAATCAAAATCATTGGAAGCTTCTTCTTCTTCAAACAGGTTCTCTTTCCTGACCTGGTATTGGGCTGAGAAGCCACAACTGCTCCAAATCCTATTTAGCTTCCAAGACTCAGAAACTGAGGCTTCCTTGCTGCTTCTAGCAATCTCCAATTCCCAACCTAGATTTGAGCTGCTCACGTTGCAGACATGAGTACTGCCAAACATGTCAGGCTCCTCCATTTGAAAGTCAGTAGTAGAGGAATGGGATTGGAGAATCTCACATTCACTGTCAAGGATAGTGTCTTTAACCTGTTGGAAGATAAGGTCTCGTAGGTAATTGTCCTCATCCAAGTGGTTATCACAAGCAATGCTCAATGGCTTCTCCTCGCGGACCACCTTAGCAGGCTTGGTGAACCCCTTGGCATTATGTCGAATAGTTGATTTTCCTAGCTTGACTTGTACATCCTTCTCAGGTGGAGGCTTTCTCGTCTTCAGGGGACATGACATCGCCCTGTGTCCAATGCTCTTGCAGCTGGGGCAGATCACAGGGTGTGCGACTGTCTCCATCTTCAAGGTCTTCGGAGAAGAATCGACCTCCACCATCATAGATCTTGGGAGCTTGACTTCTCTGGTGACCTCAATACAGACTAGAGCATCTCCAAGGTATCCAACAACGACGGAGTGATCATCTATATCAACTGGGATTCCAATGGTACTAGCAACACTAGAAATGTGTCGCCTGGTCCATGACAATCCAAGGTTCTCAATCTTAAACCAGACTAGAACCCGTAAGAAGGAGAGGGGATGAAGGGGTGTTCCTGGCTTCCAAGAATTGACGACGATCCGTGATCCTTCTATGAACCAAGGAGCTTCATCAAGCACACACTCCTTCTCGCTTTCAATTGGCATTTTGATGATGAATCCTTCGTGCTCCTCGACGATGACTTCAACTGGGCCACTGGGACGCCAGAGTCTTCAAATCCATCCACTTAGATGATCGCTGAACGGTTTTCTACCCACGAATCGAACTGAGTGATACTCATCCCAATTCGGGATGGTGCACTCCTGACTTGAAATTGATGCACATTTCACACCGTCCTTTATAATCGGCTCAATGTATTCCATCGATTCCACTTCGAGCTCAACCCTGTCTTGCCTACTGACGGCAAACCAGTCTGCGAGATGACTAGGGCTTGAAGCTTCGTCAAAGCTGCTGGGGGTCGACTTTGAAGGATTGGCGGCGGCGACGTGAACCCTAGATGATTCCATGGGACCTGGGTTGGTCCTGCTTCCTTCTCCATCAACCTCTAGTTGGCGGCGTGGATGAGCTAGTGATTGCTCAGCAACAGATTGCCCCCTCCCCCTTCTCGCACTACGGTGTTGCCCCCTCCCTCATCTGCCTCTCTTGCGAGCCATCAGGATATTAATTGGGTAATTCTAAAAGTCTCTAATGCATTAAGAAAGAGAAAATATGAATTTCTTTAAAAGAAATAAATAAAATATTTAAAGTCTCCAAAAGAAAAAATAATTCAAAATTGGATTCTACATGCCTTAATTAGCCTAGGTGCAAATTTTCATATTAATGGGACTATCTTTGAACCCTCAATTTGCTTAGTAAAGAAACTTAATCAAACATTATTTAAATGCAAATTATTTTCTCGATTTCCTTGTCACGCTACGATTTAGAATCTGGTTTTCCTTAAGTTTTCGAGTTTGATCTCAACCCTCATATTTTTGATCGGATGGCACTCGATTCATCTCCCACCGTTGGTAGGAGGACGACTCAATGCGTACTGTGCGAGGACCCCAATCGCGATCTTCTCTTAGGTCTCTCTCCCTCCCCCTTCTTCCTTTTCCTCTACTTTTCTTTTCCCCCACCTTCCTCATCTCTTCCCAGATCAACCGACACTATAAAAGCTAAGGCTCACGACACGATCCGTAATTACACAAACGGTCTCTGCTTTCCCCTATGTGTCCCCCATTTCCAACTGCCTTCCCTTCTTCTCTCCATCTCATGCCATCAGACCTCCAGGAAACTGAACCTTGAGCTTGTCGGAGTTGTCACCTAC
The DNA here is from genome assembly GCA_963693085.1 of Alisma plantago-aquatica. Lineage (NCBI taxonomy): Eukaryota > Viridiplantae > Streptophyta > Magnoliopsida > Alismatales > Alismataceae > Alisma > Alisma plantago-aquatica. Next base: position 132,850,338 of record OY856412.1, read on the forward strand.
GTGGTTCCTGATGTTAGTTCAACCCCTTCTTGCCTTGGGTGTGTTTCCCCTACTCCAACCGCCCTGGCCACAGAAACTCAGTCTGGGGGTGGGATTTCTGGTTGTGCGATGCCTGGAGAAGGTCAGATGCTTTATTTAGACCCATGTGAAGATGTTTTGAGCATCAATTTATCTCTTACAGAGGTAGTTCTCCTTTTCCCCTTTCTACTCTTCTTGTTTGCGGGTCTGCAATGGAGTTAAATTCTCGAGTTGTCAGCCGTGGTTTCTTGCGTTCTCCTTGCATGATGTTCAATGGTTATCATGACTTTTGTTTGCTCCCTCTTCACCCTACTTCTTGGGGCAATGCTGAAGTTCCAATTTTGCACCTTCTTCCAGTAATGGTAGAAGGGTGGTTTCAGGCTACTATGCATTTTGGAGAGCATGCCATGGCTCTCTGAGTTCGTTGAGGCACCTCCTTCAATCATGGTTTGACGATTTGATTTAAGAATCACCCGTCACTATTTGCCAAATCTTAGCATGGTCTACTGGTTGCTACTTGCATCCATCGCACCAGTGCTGTGAAGGGGATGAATCCCTCACTTACTGTTACTAGTCTACCCCTCATATCCTTTTTTGTTTTGTTTTCCACCCAAGGGTAAAATAGTGATTTCACATTTGGTTATCACCTCCCTCACGTTTATGTTTTGTACACTATTGGCATTGGGTCCCATCTAGTTGGCGAACTGCACTGGGGCCAACTTGGATCAATGCTTTGACTGGATAAACCGAGGCACGTGGATTTTTGCAATTTTTGATTGGTCAGATTTTTAAAATTAATAACTAATTCTTTGATTAATTGAAAATTATGAATAATTAGTCGCTGGATTCAGAAAAATATTATCTATTTAATGGTATCAATTTTATTGCCAATTTTCAAACTCATTGATATGTGAATTTTAATGGGTTTCCAAAATAAGTAATAACTTGCAAAATTTATAACTGATAATCCATAAATAAAAAAATACAACAAAATATGTTTTGAACAAAAAAAGACAATCTTAAATATGGCGTGGTTTTTATAACCTAATTCATTAATATTAAAAAGGTGATTTTACGGTTTTGAATAATTAATAAAAACATAACCCTAATTCTACATATATGCATCATAGGTGCTTTGGATACCTAGTCTTGGATCTAGGACTGACTTTGGTATGTTTAGATTCTTGAGTAAGGTATGATTGAATCCTACATTATTTCTATATTGAGCAATTTTTAATTCCTGTCCTTTATGTATGTTTGCATCTCCTATTCTTCTTTTTGAGCAATAACCTACTTTCTTCTTTCTCTTGGTCCTATGGACATTAGCCTACACATTATCTTGTTCTTTTGGAAATTACACTTCATGTGAAGTATCTTATTTGTTACTGATCTTGTGATCATGTTTGGACATTCTCTTGGTTATTTCTTATGCTTTGTTCTTGATAGAACTCTATATGATGACATGTGATATCTTTTTGCCCACTTTTGTGGTGGTTTCTTAGATTTTCATTTATGTGGTGACAAATCTTGTTATTTTGACTATACTTTTTACTTGCCTCTACATTTAATATGCTATGTGATTCAATAGCACTAGAGTAGTGTAATTGCATTGGTTTTGGGTTATGCACCCTTATAATATTTTTGGGATGGAGGCTTCCCGATACCCGAGTTTCAAATTTATGAGGTTTGGCCCACTTTATATCTATATTTGGGAGTTTGGTTATGTGCCATTCTCTATTAGGTTTCAAGTTTATGAGACTTGGCTGACTTTGTTGTCATATTATTCTAGGGCTATGCTTATCTCACATGCATGCAAGTTGACTTTATTGGTGATGGGTTATGTGACCTAATCTCATGATATGTGCTTATGTGGCACAAGTCTATTGTTTTATTCATGACAAGTATTCTTTTGTTAGCATATGTTAGCAAGTCATTCCTCTTGATGCCCATTTGGGTAGTCTATATCTTTTCTATGGGAAGCCTTTTAATTTGATTTCCTTTATTGGATATATATTGCTCAATTTCCTTTTTAGTATGCACATACCGGCCTTTGCTGATGTCATCTATTTTTCTATTCTTGTTGGGGTATGCTTCCAACCCTAGGTGAAGGATATGGGGGACATGGCATGCAGTCTCGGACTTAGCTTAAGGAGTTAAAGCTTGAATACAAAGTTGCTATGGTTTAGATTTCCCTCTGCTAGATCCTTATGTAGTATCATACATGTAAACCCTATGTGAGAGATTAAGATGCACATTTGTAAAACTTTTGGAAAGTTGATAATAGTCATGATTTTGATTCCTCTGGTATACTTTGGTTGTTTTAAATACCATAAATAAGATTTGAAAATTTTACACCCACTCCATCATACCTTTTGGTGTGTTTGGACTAGAGGTTCTATTCTTCAAATTTTTAGTAGGGAGTGGATCCCCTCTGGGTCCCACTCCTTACAACCATTTCCTCAGAGAGAAGGTTGTGTCCAATATGATTTGCAGCTACTTCTTGTGAGAATGTTACATCAAAAGGTGAATAGGAGATTGTTATATTCTTTGGTGGTATACTAGACTCCCACAAATAAGATGAAAGATATATTCTTTGGTGGTATACTAGAATCCCACAAAGAAGATGAAAGATATCCTTGAACTAAAAAGGAGGTTGGTCTCAGTCCACAAAAGACACTAATAATTGTATATTGATACAGGAAAAGTAATGAATTAAGAAATCCAAGTCGACAACAACAAGGTAGTGAGCTAAACCATTTCAAGTCCGATCCATTATAAACCTTTGTGTCTTGTTTGGTATCATTATTGATTACTTGCTTTACATTTTTGACACATTATTGTTTCAAACAAGTGTTCTTTAACCTCATTGAATTTCAAAATTATATATATAAAATTTACCTCTATTCACCCCCACTTAGAGATTTTGATTTTCATAAAATTAGTTATTTGAGGAGATCCCATGAGTATTAAAATATGGGGGTGAAATCTACTAGGTCATCTCAACCTTGAAGGTTCACATTTATACCACCAAACTCTCTTAGATGAATCAATTCACACTTATTGGAAGCCATACATACATTTCTTAATCCAAGGTATAATCTTTGAGCTTAGGGTGATTAGCATCCAACTATACATGCTTAAAATATGGAGATTGGGATGTGGGTATAGGATATTGTGTGGTGTCATTTTAAATGCAAATATTGAGAGTATTTTTATATTCTTTCATATCTCCTAGTAATTTATAAAGTTTCCTTTTATGACATTATGAGGAAACTTTCTATTACTCGTGAAGGTATTAAAAAGGTAAGGATATGGGGACTAATATGATATTTCATGAACTAGAGTTATTGCATTAGAAATGTGAATATATTTCAGTGATGTACCCTTGTTTTACTTTGATTATTAGTTTATAATAATATCTTGGGAATAATATTGAGTATAGAAGGAGTGGGACCTGAAGGGGAGCCACTCTCTTACTGAGATGTGAATAATAGAAAACCATCCAATGCAGATTATCACAAGTATTTTTTTTGCAAAGGATGATGACTATAATTCAAGTATGTAATGTACCAAATACCAAAAGTGTAGCAACAAAAGTAAACATGTAACTATTACAATAATCATTGTCTAATAGTTTTGTTCACCATGTAGGGTGTACATAAAAGAAAATAAATATATATCATAGGATCAATAGAGGGTAAACCTACCACTTCAATCTATCTCCAAAAAGAACAACTATTCTCGATCATGATGCAACCCAGTGTCACCTATGGCAAGATCTTCTTTGCATAAGGGGTTGAGACCACCCCACACAAGAGAAGACAAGGTGGGAGATTATCGACAAAAGTTGGTATGAGCTTATAATAGAGATTGGCCAATTTATATGGAAAAAGTACATCAAAAGTAAAATAACACGGTTCCCAATGAAGACGGAGGAAGAAGCATCCAAGTGGATGTCAAAAAGGTTCTTCATATATTAAGACAAAGAGATTATATGAAGAAATTAAAAAGCACAACAATAAAATTCTTGCCTTCAAATATCAAATTGGAGAACATTAACAAGTAATTAAAATTTTGCATGTTGATGAACTATTAGACTACAACCATCTAAAAGTAGGGCCGTAATACTTCCACATTTTGTGCCAAAGAAAAGAGGTAAGAGCACCACCATCCTAAATAATAATATATATATCGATGACAACACCTGAGGCTAGGTGAGAGTATCGTCACCCATAAATATGGAAAGTTGTACAATGGGGTAAGGACCCAAAATTACCACCACTAATAGATAATAATAGTCTCAACAATCAACCATGCATATAATAGAGAGGAAAGATAAAGTTTAGTCTAAGCAATCTATCAAATTAGGGTTTCCATTATTAAATGGAACAATAAGATGAAATAAAGCAAATAAAGGTTGCAAATTTAAACAAGTATGAGCAAGATTTAGTAAAAGAGATTCATTTGCATTTTAATCATGCTATAAGATAAAACTCAGAAATTGGACCCAAACGGGTCATATATATACAACCAAGTGACATACAAAGCAATATGCCACAATAAAATCAAAGAGAGAGAGATAATATAATTATTGTCGAATATGACTCATAAAGAGAAGAAATATGCCTCATTCCCTCCTTCTATGAACCTCGTTCTACCTCTGTGCTACTATGAATTTGCTATCCAAGGAAGAAGAAAGAGGGGATCTTCTTGGAAAAAGAATCTAGGGTTGCAATTGACTTCCTTTTAGGGTTTGAAAAGCTTACTTCTAGTGATCTTGACCTAAAAGAGTAAGAATCCCCTTCTTTCCTACATTTATTTCTTATTTATCCTTCCTCCTACCTTTCACCAGGTCGAAACCTTGCTTTTCCATTGTAGAAATTGCTCTAAAGCTCTAAAACCCTACCTTTCTTGCTCTTTATGCTCAGGGTTTGCTCATTTGATGAAGAATGGTGATAGATGGAAAAGTTCACAGCTTATACTTGAATTTTCTACCCTACCTATTCGAGTTTTCTTATGTTTGGGAGTTTATATTCTAATTAGAGGCAAGTTTTATAACTTGCTCCACGTTGATTGCTTACCATAAGCTTTCTAGCTCATGTTCTTGCTTCAAAATAATGATCCATGCACTAAAAGCTATGCTTGACTTGGATTTCGATTTTTATAATGTTCCCTATTCTGATTTCAGTTCTAGATGAACATGTATTCATGTGTACTTTATTCCTAAGGTATAATATGACTTGGATCAGGTTTTTTTGACAACCAATGGTGCTAAACACCTATCAACAAACGGTCAATTTTAGGGTTTAAAGTTGATTTCTTCTATAAACACATGACTCAATGGTGGTACCATTGCAACAACTGATGGTGTTGTCTTAATGACAAATGATGGTGGTGACCAAGGGTGTCAACTGACGTTCACCCTTTAGGTAAGGTGTTGGCCTAACTAGAAGCTTAGTGATTAACAACTAAGTACCCTAATGATGCTATCAATCAATGGTGATATTAGTTTGATATTTGATGTTGATTAATGAATATAGTGTTGATCTAACAACATATGATGACTTAATGGTCATTAATGATGGTGTATCAGGTCTCCAAAATCTATGGTGAGTTAATCATATAGTTTTAGCATCAATTAAGCCTTAGACCAATGGTTTCTTGGGTCACTGGATGCAATGGTTGGACAATACTGTAATTGATGGTTTTAACATATGAACTTAACCCAATGGTCTAGATCTAATGTTTGTTCCTCCAATAAAGTGGAATGATGGATAATGTAATATGTTGGTCCTAATAATGTGATTTATATGGTTTCCTTTATATAATCAATTTACAAAGCTTACTTGTTGACAATGGATGGCTTGTTTTAAATGAACAATCAATTGTGAGTTTTATCCTACTCTCAACAGAACCCTTATTAAATGATCAAAGGATGTCTAGGGTTAAATGGTGACTTTTATATATTACAACTCAATAACATTATACATGATTCATTCAAGGTGTTTAATTATGTAAACAACCAATGGTCTTACCTTATAAACATCTAATGGTTCTAGGTGACATAGTGGTATGTATATATGGGTTGAAAGATGATGGAACAAATGGAGGGTTACCCTTAATAAGACAGTCTTACCTATTCACTCATATGAATAGAAGGGATGATAATCATATTGTGTTGATATGTAACCCTAATGAGGTATAGCTTGTTATACCTAGCTTTAATATAGCTAAATGATGGTAATTGGATATGCATAGTCCTTGAATGACTAATACAATCATGGAGTACTCTGTTACTGTTGTTGAAACCTTAGTATGCTATAACCTGATGGTTACACCTTGATTTATGTGTGGGTTCATACTTGAGAATGGTACAGAATGTGATGGTGATGCTTCACCTTATGCATCCATGATCTAATGGGGATGCTGTGAGTTAGGGTTTGTGTATAAGTGCTGATTAGCAACATTAATATAATTTATCTTGTTGAACCTAACTGTAATGCAAATAGATAAAGATGAGTATTCATGTTTAACAAATTGAGTTGATCATCGAATCAACACTTGATTGCAAAGTGATTTGGTACCTTTAGACCTTCAATTGGTCAACCATGCTTAACCCTAGACCTCCAAACGGTCTTGGGTGATCCCCAAACGGTCTTGAGACCATTTGGTTGATCCCCAAATGGTTTTGAAACCGTTTGGGTCAATCAACCCAAAGCATCAACTCATTCAATTGCAAAATCAGCACTTAGCCAATTAGGGTTTATACCATATGTTTGGATCTTCAAATACTTAACCATACTCAACCCTAGACCTCCAAACGGTCTTGAGACCGTTTGGGCTAATTAACCCAAAAAGTCAAATCAATCAAGTTGAAAATCAGCACTTAATCCAATTAGGGTTTGCCTAATTGATTAGCCTTCAACTCATGATTCCTTTGGAATAAATCCATCAAATTTGGTGGGTTATCAAAAAACATAATTAGGAACAGGATTCTCAAACGGTCAACCCTTGTTCAACTCCCCCAAATGGTTTTGAAACCATTTGGTCTCATGCGGTTTGGTGAAACCGTTTGCTTCTAAACGGTTTGAAACCGTTTGCTCCCAAACGGTTTGGGAAACCGTTTGAGCAACCCAAACAAGATCGTTTGCTATGGATATTTAGAGAGGTGTGTGCTTATCATCTTAAAACTCTGAACTCATGAAACCTGCTGTGGTTTCCATGGTGATTGCATTCATCAACCAAATCGATTATTGTAAATGTAGAAAAGATCATTATTTGATATGGAATTGAATGCAATAACAAAATCAAGGGTTCAAGTTATAAAACCCACCTCCAATTGAGCTCCAAAGCTCCATGTACACGGCAACAATGGTGGATGCAACTCCTTTCACCATTCCAAGGCTCGTCCTCAAGGTTTGAGTGAAAAGGAATGGTTAGAATTGAAGAGGAGATCGAAATAGGAAGAAATCCATAATTTATTTTCGATTTCCACCATGGAATCAAGGTGAAATGGATCAAGAACCTTACCAACAGGTTGGGGGTCGTCCTCCTGATCCTCCCAAGCTCCCTTGGTCGTTTCCCAAGCAATGAGAAGAAGTGGGGTCAAAAAAGCCTTCCATTTGGCTTGTAAAAGGTTCTTTTATAAAAAAATTCAATGAGAGAGAATGTACTTTGCACAAATCCAATTAATCCCAAAAATGTGGCCGCCTCTTCCCCCTCATCTTCCTTAGGAAAGATTCTATATTGTTTGCCTCCAATTCCTCTCAATTATCCATGATTTAAAGAAAAGCAAATCAAGCACCTTAAATCATATTATATTAATATCCATATGTGAGTGGATATTTCTTTTCCTTATAAAATTGTGTGTGAGTTATCCACTCCCTTGGATATTTTCGTGGTCCTTGCAAAGCTCAAGGAAGTCACACATACATATGAATCCAACCATTTTAATTTTGGTTGAAGGCCCTTTAATTAATAAATTTATTTTTTCCCTAAATCGAATTAGGGTTTCAATTAGGATTAAATCTTGATTATTTTAATATCAAGATTCTCTCTCCTTCAACTTAATTCAAATGAGGCGCCCCTCTCATTTTCTTTTCTCTACATGATTCCAAGAAACATTAGGGACCTTATTGAAGTGGTAATTTGTATATTGCACCCTAAGTTTTGGGTAATTTGCACATTACACCAAAACTAGGTTTTCATGCACATACATTGCTTTATCAGCTCTTCCTTAGTATTCAGGCTTCTATAAGCCATAGCTCAGCATCATTTTCACTCTCATGATGCTTCAACACATGAGGAACATATTATTATGCAAAAATTGCACTTAAACCCCTCAACTTGGGTAATTTGCACTTTAGTCCAAAACAAACAAAACATTGATTTCAACAATGTTCAAAAAGGACTAGAATTGCAACATAAGTTCCTCTTGTGGCTTAATTACTTTACATAAGATGCGATTAAGCATTTAATCACATTTCTTAATCAAAACACCTAGGGTTAAAGTATAACCCAGGTCAGGGTTGTTACACCAGGAGACATGCAAGGGTTGATAGAGTGCCTGAAGTGCCTCATTTCCATCCAAAAACTGTGTCCAATCATGCTTTTCAGTCCATGTTTGGAAAATTTATGGCCACGATGACGCATATGGCAGACATGATGCATGTACCCCAAGCTAGGGCAATTGTTCCCAATGTTGAATCTTGAGGTTCTGGGAAGACCTTTGAGAGGTTGAGGCATGTGGGGGCATTGGAGTATGTCAGTACGACAGATCTGACAGATCCTAACATGTGGTTGACTGAGTTGGAGAAGGCTTTCAAGATCCTTAATATCTCTGAAGAGGATAAGGTGAAGCACACAATATACTTGTTGAAAGGGAGTGTTGGCCATTGGTGGGCCATCAAGGAGGAGAAAAAGCCTAGTGTTCTAATTAGTGCTGGCCATTGGTCCCGTCCCTATACTCTCAGGTCCTTGGGGGTGTTTTATAGAAGTTCTACTTCAATACGAGGTTTTTGGTAGTATGCTATGGTTGTAAAGATATGGCTTGTTTTGTGGACAAGTTGTTATATGTAACATGTTTGTGGCATGATGTCCACTGAACAATGACGTGTACATCTTTGTCGCATGATATGTGATACATGTAGTGATGTCTGTGGACTCAGATGTAATATGTCTCTGCTTTTGTGGTCATGTAAAATTAGTTTGAATTTACCATGTTTTCTGGTGATATGGATGTTTAGTATTAGTTCTGAGATTTGTTTTGAGTTATCTCATTTTATTGTGATCAACGTGTCACAAACAACAATACAAGAATTTCCCAAATCAGGGAATTTTGATTGTCTGACCATTTGACTTCATTAGGCAAACAAAAATCCTAAATGGACTGGTTTAATATTACATTTAGATGCAAATCTCTTGGTTTTTGGTACGACACTTGTTGGCTCAAGTAGTTGTACTAATTGCCATATCATGTTTTATTGCATGTGGTGATTGTTATAGTATATAATATGTATTATATATATAAATCTCTCCATATAATATCAACATTGAAGATGCTTCTAAGTATAATAAACATGAAAACCTTGTTCGATTAAGTGTGGGCACACCACGTGAGGTACATTGTCTACCTCAGGGAAGTGTGAAAATAAGTATCTGGGCCCAGCCAACAAAGTGGGTGCATATTTTACTGTATTGGCCTTGGGTTAGACTTGACTAGGTGATATTAATAGAATTAAGCACCTAGAGGAAAAAATGACATATATTTCATATGATGATTTGTTGACAAGAAGTTTTGCAATCATCTATCCAAAAATTGTATAGGATGCAATTGGTAATTGTTACCTACCTTAATAATGAAGGTGTGAGTGGTCAACCATACTTGACTCATGACTTAATATATTTTGGATCTTGCATCATTAGAATATTGCTCGTTGTAATCTTCTTGAATAATAGCGAGAGATATTAATACAAATAAAGTATTGGGAGCATAATTAATCAAAGGCCACATTAGTTCTATCAATCAAAAATTTGAAAATAATTAATTTTGAAATCAATTTCTTGACTTGTGAAGAAATTTATTCTATGATGATCAATGAAAAATACTAGCAACGATCCTTTTTCACTTTGACCAATCCAAAACTAAATGGGAATAACTCTAATGGTTGGTTCAGGATGTTGAGATTTATTCTAACATGTGAGCATAAGCTCTATGTCCCAGACACACCGGGATCTAATGAACTAACTCCGAATATGCCTAGGGCAGAAAGGAAGCTCATAAGAAGCATTTTGATGATGCCATGGACATAAAATGCCTAATTCTATGCTCATGAATCATGAGCTTTAGAAGAAATATAAGAATATGGATGTTATTGATATTATAACACATCTCAAGAACATGTATCAAGAACAAGCAAGGTAGGATAGGTATGATGTCTCTAAGGTTGTTTTTTAAGTGTAAAATGGCAGAAATTGATCCAGTTGGACCCCGTGTGATCAAATTAATTGGGTATATAGAAAGTCTTGCAAAGACTTGGTTTTCCTTTAGATTAAGAGTTGGCCGTACATGTAGTCATGCACTCATTGTCAGATTCATACAAGAAATTTTTCATGATTTATAACATGAACAATTTTGATAACCCATTGGCCAAGCACTTAGCATATTGAGAACAACTTATGGTAAATGTAAGACAAGCCCAATTCCATGTTAATAGTTAGCAATGAAAAAAGAAAGTCCAAGGGCAAAGGAAAAGGTAAAAAATAGTCTAAATCTAGCCATAAGTCTTATGCACTCAAGGAAAAAGGAGGAGTAGGTCAGGGAAGCAATTGTCACCAGGATGAACATTAGAAGAGAAAATTCCCTCTCTACCTTGAGGAACTAAAGAACAGAAGCAAGGGATATATATCTCCACTTTAGGTATTTATGATATAGAAATAAGCTTATCTACTTCTTCATCATGGGTATTAGATACCGGATGTGAATGTCACATATGCTCAAATATGTAGGATCTAAAAAGAAGTAGAACCTTGAATAAAAGGATAGAAGAACTACACATTGCAAATGGAGTAAGAGTTTTTGCTACTATCGTAGGCACCTACTATGTATCTCTACCCAGTAGTCTTGTAGTAGAGTTAGAGAACTGCTATTATGTACCTAGCATAAATATAAATATTATTTCTATATCCTATCTGGACAAGAATTGTTTTTTATTTCTAATAATGATTAATTTCCATTTTTAAATGTGAGATCTTTTATGGCACTACCCCCATGTCTTATGGTATTTACTTACTAGATCTTGAGACACATGCACATAACATAAACACCAAGAAGTTAAAACTCAATGTCTCAAATAAAACTTATCTTTGGCACATTTTTCTAGGGCACATAAATGAAAAGTGCATATCTAGACTCCATAAATATGGTTATCCAAACTCTTTTAATTTTGAATCAATACAAACATATGAATCTTGTTTATTGGGCAAGATTACAAAAGCACCTTTCACAAGAAATAGTGAGAGAGAGTGACTTATTACGAATCATACATATTGTTGTGTGTCAACCTTTAAGCACAAGTTCTAGAAATGAATATTAGTACTTCATCACTTTTATTGATGATTTCAATAGATCTGGATACATGTATCTTATGAAACACAAATTAGTATCCTTTGAAAAGTCCAGGAAATGCATGATTAAAGTACAAAATCAACTTGGAAAGAGAATTAAAGCACTTTGGTTAGATCAAGGTGGTGAATACCTAAGCCAAGAGTACGAGGCCCTTATGGGGTATTGTAGTATTGTATCACAATGGACTTCATCTGGAACACCACAACATAATGGTGTATCAGAAAGAAGGAACCTCACCTTGTTGCAAATGGTATGATCAATGATGAGTTTTGCTAATGTTTAGAGTTTCTTTTGGGGCTATGCTCTTGAAGTTGTCATGTTTACACTTAACCGAGTACCGTCCAAATCCTTTGGAAAGAAACCATATGGGATATGAAGTGGGAGACGTTCAAATATGTCTTTTATGAATGTTTGGAGATGTGAATCTTATGTGAAGAAGTAGTTCTATGAAAAGCTTAAACCCAAATTGGATAAACATATCATTGTTGAATACCCTAAGGAAAATAAGGGTTACTACTTCTATATTCCAATTGACAACAAAGTGTTTGTTGTCAAAACTATTGTATTCCTAATAAAGGAATTTATTTCCAAATGAACCAGTGGGAGGAAGATATAACTTGAAGTGGTTCAAGACCAAATATACAACACTGAACTTGATGGTATATAAGGAATAAGAGGAACAAAAAAAGTTATTATGGAACCTTAAGTCCCTATCGTAGTGTAGGAATCTTGAAGGTTTAGTAGGGAACGTCTTGATCTAGAGAGATATTGATTTCTCATGACTCAAGAAGATGATGTGTTCATCATTGAGGATGATGAGTCAGCAACCTACAATGAGGCTAATGATATCACATATTCTAAGAAATGTCTTAGATCCATGAGATCTAAGATGGACTCTGTGTATACCAACAAGGTATGGACCTTAGTGGATCCACCTGAAGGGGTAAAACTGATAGGGTGCAAATGGGTCTTCAAGAAGAAGACCAACATGGATGGTAATGAACAAACCTACAAATGTATATCGGTTGCAAAAAGGTTTCAAACAAGTTATAGTTGTTGACTATGATGAAACTTCTTCACCAATTGTCATAGTTAAATCCATTAAGATCATGCTTTCCATTGTAGTTATCATGACTATGAGGTTTGGTAAATGGACATTAAGACTACTTTCCTTAATGATAATCTTATAGATGATGTGCGCATGAGACAACTTGAAGATTTCATCGTTCTAAATGAAGCCAACACTACTACAAAATGGGGATTTAGCATGGACTATTTTAGGCATACATCATCAGTTATAAACCAAATACCAAGTGGGCGACGCTAATTATTAATCCATTCTTCATTGGTTCACAAAATTGATGCAATACTTTTTATCGTCGGGTCCAAGTTACAACAAAACCGACGATGTAACACATAGTGGGCGACGTATTTGTGGTGTCCTTTGACCTTTCCTTGTCAGTTTTAAGAACAAAAACTGACACCTTTAACATTTCCTTATTGGTTTTAAGAACAACCAATGCTTTTAAAATTTCCTGATTGGGTTTGTAATGATAAATAACTGACGTAGAATGGATATGTAGTCGACTATTATGTAAATTTCCTGATCGGGTTTTAAGAATATCATGATGTCGATTTTACAAGTGATTGAACAGTAAAATCTTTAGGTATACCCAAAAAGTTTATTGTAAATAACCGACATAGAATGGATATGTAGTCGACTATTATGAAATAATTGATGAGAAATGTCTATGTTTTTTATATAGTAGTTATACATACCTACTATCCAGATGCTAGCCTGTCTGCTGAAAGTTTTAAAGAAATCCAGGCCTCTATAAGCATCACAGCTTAAAAACATACCAACAAACATGTAAGAAAAAGATATATATAAAAAATAGGAACAAACATGCCGCACATTCTATCATTTTTTCATTTTGAATGCACACAAATCCATGAACTCACAAATGAATGGTTTCATTTCTCAGCCATACATTTAGTTTCATACATATATGAAAAAATACTTATCATTATTTTCCTCATTCCTTCACATTCAATTTACACACATATGCACTTCACATTCAATGCACATACACAACTACATATCAACATCAACTGTCATCTTAGATTTTACATCCATAATGAATAATAATATAACAAATGAAAATCTGACATCAAAGTTTGAACTACAAAAAATATTAATCAACCCTCTTATCTTTCGTCCAAGTTCACATTTTTGATGAAGCAGTCTGCACACTATTCACGTAGGTCATTCAGATGCTCCAATGTATAGGGTTTAGTATTGTCAAAAGCTGCAAAGAGAACGAGACTTCTAATTAGATTTATTTGTTTTTAGTATCAAATGAAACTAATTAATTAATATGATCCAAGATTAATAACTTACATTCTCTATACATTTGATCTATTGCACATGAGTGACAATTATCTGCATGTACAACATCATGTAACATGTGCATGCCCAGTTGTTGTCTTGTATAGGGCCTTGTAGATATATAAATATGACAATAAATATAATTAAGAAGAGTTGGTAATATATTATGCAATTATAATGAGAAGACTACATCAACACTCTTCCAAGTTATTGATTTTGTTTTCTTATCTACTTTCCCTCCCCTGCTATGGAATTCTTTTACACCCCTATAAGTTTAATTAACTGATATATTGCATTATTAAACTATCATATGATGCAAACATTGACAAATATGTCGGGTGCCAAAAAAACATACATAGGCATGAATCACCAATTTCATTGGGTGTCCCTCATTTGGTGTTAGTTTTAAACCTGAAGGATTAAAGAAATACACAATCCAAGTCTTAGGAGCAATCACTAACATCTGTCAATGCTAATTTATGAGTGAATAGAAGGTAAATAAAATAAAAACTAAATTCCACAATAAATTATATTCATACGTTAGACATATAAATAGTCCAAAACTTACACAACATTGAAGGGATCTAAGATCACATTCTTGGAAGCACAAAAAATTGCATTGCAATAGTCACATAATATTTGATGTCATTCAGATCTCTTAGCACATCACTAATCCATGATGGTATTAGAAATGTCACATTTGCTATTCCAAACTCCATAGCCACATAATACAAATGAATAAACAATATATGCTATACTCAATTTTTATATAGTAAATAATTAAACAATTGTTAAATATAACGGGGTATTCACACTCACCATATTCAAAGTTCTATCACTGATGTGTTCACTGAAATAGCTCAGAAACATCAAGCAACGATATAATAATTTCATGTTCTATACCTACGGTCTCCTCCCCAAGGCTGACTACCATGGTATTTGTTTGGTCTATAGTGTCTAACCATCTTATCAACGTCTTGTAGCTAGGACCTAAGGAGTTAACAACTCATGTGGAATAAAATGTGGGGGATGATGCTTTAGAACCCTAGGGGCTTCTTATCTGTTGTGGGCCGCATGCATGGATTCTCATATTAGCTTTTGTTTATTTATATAAATTTCAAAATACATTTATCTTACATGAAGAAATATAATGACTCATTTGGGCCAGACAATAAAGTCATGTTCTATATCTTTGACTGTAGTGGCATCCGAGTGCTCGTATGGGAGAGGTGTGTCTCTCATTTTGGGAAAGACGCATATGAATCTCACACAAACATGATTAGTGGGAAGGAGAACACCATGAACCATATCAACGATAGAAGCCTCAACATCTTCCATGATGTTGTGTGGTGGAACATCAATGGAAAGACTACATTTTCTATTCACCTACAATTTTATAAAACAAAAAATATAAATTGACAAACACATATTATTGACCCGAGGGATTATTTTATCATAATGTATATATAAATCGACTTGAATTGAATCTTATCCCAACTGTGCCATGCAAATCCAAAGGACTTCTCCCGATGCACTCTTTGGGCGAGTGATGAACATGTTCCATGACTGTTGGAGAAGCTTGCGCCGCTTGAGAAGCCTTGAAATTCTGCAAGGTTATATCTATCAATCTCTACATGTACTCGTGGTCCACTTCCCATTTCATGGTAGATTTGCCCTTTTACTGGGATGTGCCAAAGAAGATTTTATCCCATACCTAGCTCTAGCTCCAGGTAACACATCTAGGATGTTCTTCTATCCCTTGAGCAACTATCAATTTATTGTGTGTTTCATGAGAGGTGAACTTGCCCTCCTTTGTTTGCTCAACCAACTCCAACTAAATTATCATCAAAAGCTACCAATCAGTAAAACTTAACAATCTAGTAAAAAATATGAACATGTTGTGAGGCCAATAAATTTATTATTTTTGAAGCCACCTCCTGTGTTGCTTGGGTGGATATTTCTCTATCTTTGTTTTCCTCACATCTATCCACTCAATATAGTGAGGCAACCTTGCAGAAGAATTACAAGACTCAACAGTAGAAGTAGAAGGCCCTTGCTCTCGCTCTCGCTCTTACTCTTTCATCTAGAAGCATTTAAAATAACCACTTGAACCCAATCGGTGGTTATGCACATTCTTGTCACTCCTATCTTTTTGAGCATCACGAATGACCTAATTAATTCAATAAAGAAATATTGTCAAGTAACCAAAAGAAATCATAAAAATGTAATTAATTCAATAAAACAAATATTGTTCAGTAACCTTAAGAAACCATAAAAATATAATTTATTCAATGCCTTGAATGCATCTATTTTTCTCTATTCAACAATCTCCTTTCAATCATTTTTATCAATATAGCTCCATTTAAGAGTGGGGTTCTAATCCTTCTTGTCTCTAAAGATGTAGTCTCTTGTGAGGACTGTCCACCAATCTCTATGTCTTTCCTGATGAGCTGCATAACAGACTTGCAATGCAACTTTTCATCAAACTCATACTAGCACTAGAAAGGTTCAACATTCACTACTATTAGAAATGTAAAAGAAATAATAGGAAAAAACTATGAAAATGTAAATGCATTTATATTACCTCTAACTCCCTCCAGATGTGGTCTTTGTTGGCCATACTCACTTGTCTCCAATCCTCAATAAGGAGAGCCACTTTGTTTTGACTAAGGACTCCATAATAGCTGACAAACTCTTTAGTAATCGACATGTCTCCTTCATTGCATTCAAAAACACCCTTCTCCTTTTACCTATTTGTGGCAATTTTTATCACAGTTATCCCTCTCATACATTTTGATTTATCATCACCGTCAGCACCTTGGTCAGGATGCTCAGGATGCCCATGATTAGGGTCCTAACACTCATGATCATTATGCTCCTGGTCAAATGCCATCTATATAATCGAAAGTAAACATATGAAACAGGTCAGATCACATATAAAAAGTCAGATCACATATGAAAAAGTTAGATCACATATGAACAAATAAACATTTTATATAATGCAAAAATCCAAATCACATATGAACAATATACATTAAACTAATACCCCTTCTATGATCTTCATGTGTATAGTCATTAGTGTTAGATTCAACATTTACACTTGGTAAGCCAACAGAAATTGGACTAGAGTCATCATACTTGTCATAGTATTCTTCTTCATTAATGGATTTGAAATGAACTATCTTTTCCCATGAAGAAGGACATACCAATTTTCTTTTATAGGATCGTTGATATAAAATACATGTTTGGCATGTGATACCAGGATGAAGGGTTCATCCTTCTCGCCTACCCACTCAAAATTCACTATTGTGAAATTGAGTTCATCAATTACTACTCGTTTGTTGTTATCAACCCATTTACACCTAAATAATGAAACTCTAAACTCTTTGTAGTCAATTTCCTATATGTCTTCAATGACACTATAATAGGACATCTTTCCTTCATGTGGACTCTTATCCTAGGCACTAGAAAAATACAATGAAGATGCCTTAAGGGTGACCATACTATTTTGGATGACACTCTTATCATCTTGACATTTTATGTAGTATGAAAATCTATTTATGTCAAACCCTTCATAAGGTATAACGTGGGTCTTTGGCTTATATGCAAGCCATTTGATAGATTTTGTAACATTATTTGGTGTTTGAGTTAGCTTATTAAATACTTTCTTTGTAAACCATATAATAAATGCCTGATTATGCTCTCTAGCAAGCCACATTGAACTGGTTCAGGGATAACTCATCTTGATCTTGTTGGTGTGTTCGGTTATATAATACCCACATCATCAATATTGTGTAAAAATATAAGTGTGCTTGTTACCACTTCTCATGACGATAGTTATCTGTCCTTCTCTCAAAATACCTTTGTCAAAATAAACATCATGATTCAAAACATTAACAGGAGTTTTGTTACAACTCAAAAAGTCATTGCAAAAGTCCATAACCTCTGTAACAATATAGACCTCAATGATACTCCCTTCGGGGAAACAACGGTTCCAAACATCAACTTTAAAAACACTCATGTACCACTCAAAAGGATACATACAATGCAAGAAAACTGAACCCAACATTTTCAGTTCCCTAGTCAGATGGACAACCAGATGTACCACGATATCAAAGAATGAAGGGGGGAAATTATTGCTCAAGTTGACACAGGGTAATGACCACTTCTCTTTACAACTTATCTAGAATCTCATAATCAATTACTTTGCTACATGGAGAGATGAAGAAGAAGCAAAGCTTAGTGACTACGAACCTTACATGCTTAGGAAGGATACATCAAATAGCCACATGCAATATATGTTGCATTAGAGTGTGACAATCATGATATTTAAGACCTATCAACTTTAGATCCTTCATTGATAGCAATCTACAGATGTTGGATGTGTATCCCTGTGGTACCTTAACATTATGAAAGTACTAACAAAAAGTTCTCTTCTCCTTTGTATAAATGGTGTAACAATTAGGAGGTAGATATGTGCGTCGACCCTTGGTAACTTCTTTTGTTAATTCTTTACTGATGCCCATTTCACGTAGGTCCATTCTGGATTTGGTGCCATCTTTAGTCTTACCAGGTATATCAATTGAGTGCCAATAATGCTAACACAAACATTTTTCTCAACATTCATGACATCGATACAATGTCAAACTATCAAAGAACTCCAATAAGGAAGATCCCAGAATATCGACCTCTTTTTGAATAAAGACTTTTCACTTGTGGGAGTAGTACATGGTCTCTTACCAAAACAATTTAAAATGTTGTTTAGTCTTGCATAAACATCCTCCCTTAACATAGGTTAGGGACACTCTTTCCTAAATAGAGCCATTGAATGTTTTGTGCAACTTTTGATAAGGATGCACCTTTGGGATAAACCTTTGATGATCAATGATATACAATCTTACAACCATGTTTATTCTGATAGAATCTATATTTTCCTCACATATAGGACATGCCTTGGTTCTTTTGACGATGTATCCAGACAAGTTCCCATAAGCAGGAAAGTCATCCAGGCATGCAAGTATCTTCTTAGCCTTCATTCCATTAGGCACAACATTTTTTTCATTTAGTATGCTGAGATTGGAAGCTCTTTGCCTTCCAGGAGAATTTATTTCAACAAAGACAACAGAGAAGTGAAGATTTTCTCACTCCATCTATTGTTAGCCTTCGGAGTATACAATATCAACACAACGCTCAAGTTCATAAACTTAGTACAACATAAGTATAGCAGTTTCTCAACATCATGCATAATGTTTCTAAATAAGGGAGGTGGGTCTCTAACATTTACCCTCCAAATATCTAGCATTACATCAACCATGTATGTTGGAATTGGTTCGTTCTATCAACATTGTCAGCCAATTCTTCTTCAAAACAACTACCACTACTGAACTATGTTGATCTTATACTAGGAATCTCTTCATGCTAGTACCATTTTGTATAGCCCTGTACAATTTGATTGCATATAACATGATATTTGATTGTGTCAGCAATGTCAACTTTTAGGTTGTTACTACCATTCCTACAGGTGCACTAGAACCTATCTCCAAGTTTTTTTCTATGTTCCTCTACACATCTTACAAACTCATTGAGGCCATTATTAAACTCTAGAGTGAAGTGATTTGATTTAGACATCCATGATCAATCTATTTCTATGATTAGATGGGAGACGAGTAACTCATCATGTTCTATCTAGTAAGTTAATTTTAGAAGAAAAAAAATATGTTTAAATTGAACCCTAACTATCTAGTATCATTCACATTCATGAATGTGTACCACCAGTCCCATTCTTGAGCACTTCATCTCACTAGTAAGTATATAATGCGTGTTCGATTTCAATACATTTCGGCAACAATTCCCCATAGTTCTCCAACTGCACCTATTTAGATGGGCAAATACCCACATACATATGTACCTAGAGAACAAAAGGGGAACTATTATCAAAATTTACTAAAATCAAACACGCATTATACACTTACATCCCAAGTCAGATGAAGTGCTCAAGAAAAGTCCCAAATCAGGTACTATCCAAGGTTTACTCCTAATGAGTAAATCTCAGATGGGTTTCTATGCCAACACAATATAGGGTTAGGGTTTACAAATTAGAGTTTACTTTATAGAGGTCTAGGATTTAGGTTTAATAAAGTAAATTTATTCAATGTAAATCAAGTTAATTTAGAGAAATTCATATCAATTTAGAGTTATGGTTTCAAAAAACAATGCAATGATCATAATTCATTAATGAGCCCTAGAATTTGATTCAATTTCCATTAATTCATCACAATCTCGAATAATTCATCACAATCTCGAATAATTCATCACAATGTCCATTAATTCATCACAATATTCACACAATTTATACAATTTGTTCATGATTTCATCACAATTCAGTACAAATTGAAATCTCCATTAATTTAACTTCATTACAATTCACAATTTTGACATTTATATCAAGCTCCATCACCCTTCCCCCTCTTCTCCTTCCCCTACCCTTCCCAATTTCTTCTCAATATTGAAAAGAAATGATAGGGTAGGGTAGGGAGGAGAGAGGAGGAAGGAGGAGAGGAAAAAGAGAAATGGAGATAATAATGCGAAAAAGGAAGCAACTGGCCTACCTTGTCAGATAGAGGAGAGAGCAACATCGGTAGTTTGAGAAGGTGGAGAAGCAACAACAATAATAGTAGCAATCACCAATAGAGCAGGCAATAGCTACATCAGACTTAGCTGATGAGCAGTAGAAGCCTAGAAGTTGTGAGCATCAGCAACATTAGAGGCAGAGGCTTTGGAGGAGACCAACACATATCACGAGAGAAGCGGTAGAGCTCAAAGGTGAGTGCAAGAGAGAAACTATTCTATCAATCAGACATTATCATCGATCAGACTAAATCACATGTCCAAAATGGAGGGGATCTGAAGTAGTCAGTCTCTTAGAGTTATAACCGACACTCAGGCCCCGCAACTATTATACATGGTTCACTGTAGAAGATTGGGGTTAAACCACAAAGACAAGGTTGGTATATGCTAGGAACATAGAGCCTCAAACTCAAATACACCAAACAAAAAGGTAGAAAAAGTAGTATTGACAAAGGAACTAAGTCACCCCAAATAAAATAACAAAAGCAAAGAAAAAGAAACAAAATAGAAGAATAAAACCAAATAGGAAAGGATGTAACCAAAATATGGAAGGGAACTTGGACTAGGTATTACCTACTAAGGTCTCTCACCAACATGCAATACTCACACCCTCTTATATACCCTTAACAAGATTACAGGCAATCATCATTTATGTATATTCCCTCCTCTCTTGAGCTTAGGATAGATGTAGATTATAAGGTTGTGTCTATCTAAAGATGGCAAACAAACAATCACAAATCAAACCATATGATCATTAGCTTTAGCATTCCAACATTTTCATGCATTCATGCAACTCCATAACACTTAGATAACCTTAGTGTTACTCTTTCTAGGCATTAACAATCAAACATCACAAGATGGTAGCTAAGCATACAAGTGAAGCATTTAAGAACAAGAGTATGGAGATAACCGTTGCTAAGGATATATATATATATATATATAAGGATGTAAGTATATACGGAGAGCTTAGTGGCTACTCCCAACCCAAGTAAATAGTTTAGCCACTCATTCTCATGAGTAGAATTTTGGCTTTACAAACGTATGGAGACATTGAGAACTGTAGGAAGCAGAATATGGAGAAAGGAAAGAAAGTCGAAGTAGGAGACCAGGGGATACACTGATGGCGACTGACGGTGGCCACAATCAATGGCCTGGTTCTGTTTCCCCCTAGGGTTGAAGCAACAGTATTGGCAATCTCCTTTCCTCCTTCCTTCCTCTGTTGTAAGAGGAACTCTGGGAACGGATGAGGGGGAGCATGTGGAGGTATGGGGGTAGGACCAATGGACTCTCATCCATCGCTCCTATCAACTGGTGGCGGCAGAAGTTAGTCAATGATGGCTTCTTCCATTGGCTGGTTCCATCTAGTTAGTAGCGCCATCTCAGGAGCAAGGTGTGTGACGATGACTCTTTTTACACAGTTGGTCATCTCCTATTTATAGGAGTCGGTCTGGGGTCCTTTACTTGCGCCCCAATCCTCCCAGGTACCCGCCCTTGGGGAACATGCTCAATGTTCCCTAGTATAGTACCTATCAGGGCTGCCATCAAGTGTCATTAGTAGGTGCACCATCAAATGATGGGCGTAGGTGCACAATCAGTTGGTGGGCGTAGACATGCCACTAGTTGGTGGGTGCTGGAGTGTCACTGGTTGACAGACATAGACACACCACCTGGTGATGCCCACAGGTGCGCCATCGATTGATGGACATAGATACACTACCAGTTGGTGGGCGTTGGAGTGTCATCGGTTGATCGACTCAGACACGCCACCAGGTGATGTCCGTAGGTGTGCCATTGGTTGATGGATTACTGTAGTTATCAACCAATGGCACGTCAGGGAGCTTCTAAGTAATATCTGGTGAAGGTGAACCAATGGCTAATCAAGGACCATCGATTGTCATCCGATGATGGCTCTACTTTTATAATCAAGCTTATAGTCCTTTGTTTTCTTGCATATGACATCATTGTCATTGTCAATATAAGGTAGAGAGAATATATGTAAGGTAAGAGGGAAGTGGATGTAAAATTTCCTAAGTAGTGGAGAAATATGGATAAAATAAGGAATATACTATCTGCAAAATTGGATGTTATCAACTCCCCCAAACTTGGGGTCTAGCATGTTCTCAGGCTAACAGTTAGAGTTAAAGAATGACTTTAAAGGGCATTATTGGTTATTGCTTATGTGAGTGCAAAAAATGTGATAATGTCTACCTAAAGTCGAGATTTGTGCATTATGTCAAGGGGTCGTCGAAACCTTAGATTCTCTCTCTAAGTTAGGAGTTGCAGTACTCATATTGTTTAGCATGACTTTCTTTATTAGAAAGTTCCTCCCTCATGATGCATTGATGGTCCTATTCCAGGTTGTATTTGTGCAAAGTTCTGAGAGAGGTAGCTTTCACACCCAACTTTTATTTTCTTTGGATTTCCTAGCTATTGTGCTTGGGTAGGCTGAGGCTTCAGTGTTTCCTAATTCCTTAGGTTTGCTAGACCATCAAGCTGCCTTAGAGGAGGTGATGCCCTGGAGAGCTTTGATGTAATGTTAGGTGTCTGTGTGAGGCTCTCTATGGAATGTATGTGTGTAAAAGTTGGCTTCCAGAGTCCACTATCGTACACGACATATTTGCATTCATGAGTGAAGCAATACACCAACTGGGCAGAGCCCTTCAACATCTTCCCAGGCGCAACTCTCATGATTTTATTCCTCTCAAATTTTATTCATGCTCACAGGCTTTGGTATAATGGGTTTTTTAGGAAAAGTTGGGTTGACGTGCCTCTTTAGATCCCAAAGTGGGGATTTTTTAGAACTAGAAGGGGTAGTTGTTTCCTATTTTGCCAGGGTTATGTGTTTTCCTACCTGTACTTGGGATCATGGTGTCAATCTGGACCGTGGTAGGTTGAGTTCTCCTTTCCTTGAGATTTCTTCTTGGTTGACTGACATACATGTGACTTCTACATTATCTCGAGGTTAGGCTAACATTATGACATTATCGCACTCAAATTTTTTTAAGTAGATTAAGAAGCCCATACCTATCATTCTTGAAATAATTATGCTAACTAAAGACAAGAAAGGTCAAGAATTGGGGTTATGATACAATCCTAGAAAAATGGATTCAAAATTTTCTTTTTTTAAAACTACTTGTATACCAAGAATTCAGCAAGGGTATTTATATGCATGTACAAAAATCAAGACAAAACTAGCCAATTAGGTCGATCATATTTTGTCAAAATTTTGTCAAAATTTGTTAACAATCAATGTCAGAGTGGATAGAGTGGAGACGTACCATGTTCGCCTGTTTAGACCCCCCAAACTTATTGTCCACCATGTCCACAGGGTGTCAAAGAATGAGATTGATCTAGAACAAATGAGAATGAGATTGATCTAGAACAAGTGAATTATAGGTCAGTGTGTGTGATCAACCATTCCAAATCTAGGATCTTCATAGCATATTGTCTTTGGAGGTGGTGGTAGCAGTCGTCCTGACATTGTTTAACCTTTTTGTCTGAAGCCATCATATGTATCCAATAAAGTACATAGAATCCACAGTCATTTGAAAGAGGTTCTTACTGTGGACACCTATGATAGAACTGTGCTTTCTCGAATGTGATATCAGTTGGAACGTCACAGCTAAAGATTATGATCAATTCTATAATCTTGTTGGCTACCAGGGTGGCTCTTTCTTCAATGACGATGTTGGTTGTTTTGTGATATTTTATGTGCTTTGTACTGAAGATAGCATCAAATCTATTATAGAAGATGGATGTCTTATTGATGGTGTCCACTTCTAGTAGTGACCAGTGTCCATCATGTAAAATCGGCACAAAAATCCATATGGGAAGATTGTATTTTAAGTGATCTATCAGTCGTTGTAGCTCACTCGATTCCTTTTTCGATATGAAATCTCCCAATATTTTGTAAAACACCATGTATACATTGGTGAGATCCTCGACTAGCAATAGCTGACAAGCTATCATGACATTTACTGTCATGTACCCTCCTGTTGTCAAGATATCACAGAGGTTTAGGAGTAAGATTTGTACGTTTTCTTTTTCAAAAATAACCATAAAATCATCCTCCCATGGTCTCAAAACTTCTAAAAGGAATTGGAGTTCTTCCACATATAAGCCATAGCACATTAGTTCATCGAAGTTCTCAAAAGTAGGTATTGTGACATCTGTCGATTTTAATTCTTCTGGTGTTTCAACAGTTTGTTCTTATTCCATGTGTACCTGACTTCCTTCAAAAACTTGTTCTTCTAGAGGTGAGGTTGCTATTATGACATCGGTGGAGGTTGGGACCAGAATTGATTTCCTTTGTGGTGGGCTGGTTGTTGTCATTTAGTTGGTTCCCACTCAACAGTGGTAGGGACTTCTACTGGGGTTTCAAGGACTTGTTGAGGTGGTTCACTCCCAACATGTATAGATGTTACATGTGCTGTGCTGGGTGGTGGTGGGGCAGTAAGTGGCATTGGTGATGTCATTCTTTCTTCAAAAGACTCTATATTTTTGAGCTCCTCTCTCCAAGGCGTCTTTTTAGGAAAAGGAATAAGGGAGTACATGCGCCTTGGTACGTCTGCCATTTTTTTGTCGTAGAAGAAGCTCCTATCATGGATGATTTCCATGATGTATTTCCCTCGCAAGTTGTGGAAATTTTCATTAGAAATTTGCTCCACATGTGTTTCTCGGTTGATGGCTTCAATTATCCTCAATTCTATGAAGGCACTGTCCCCAAAATTTTGTCCTTCTTGGGTCAAATTTCATTCAATGACAATTTTCTTCCAATTGGGGCGATACCACCCGCTTACTTTTTGCATCAGTCTTTTCAGGCAGGTAGAGATTTGTTGTATTGTTTTGTGCTCTATTTTTTATAGACCATTTGTCCACAAGGTAGGTCTTTGGCTCTAAAGTTGTAAGTGAGCACTCTTCTTTCAGATAGGTCAACCATTATGAGTAGCCAATGGTTGAAGGCTTAAAGGGCATGCTGATGAAATTCAATGATCTACTTCTGTCTAGGGCTTCCTACATCTCGCGTACCAATGCAATATCATCTCTTTCCTTGAGTAGGTGTGTTTCCTGATTAGATGGTGCATTGAATACCATACCATCTTTGTCTCTGTGCATGTACTCCTCAATTATTGTCCCACACAAGATCTTGAAAAGGGTTCTACTTATGTTCGTCTGAGGTATGAAAATAGAACGCAGATTACCTCTTGTTAGACTGTATTTGTCATTGTGGTAGACAATATCCTGTCCTGGCTTTGCATCATCGAGGATGTCGGCTAGGACATGGATGTCCCATATCATCATACCCGCAACTGATGATATATCCATGTCGACCATCTTACATGGCAATTGGGGTGGTGCGGGTGGGAGTGGTTTGTTCAAATCTATTGAAGTTGTAGGCGGTTTTAGGAAGACTGGGTTTGCTGGTTTTGGCGGTGCTTCAACAAACATGTTGTCTAGATTTCTCGTACCTTCTTTAGATTTCATCTATTTTATTTCTATCTAAAAAAAGATAGATAATCCCCGCTCGTTATTTGTTCATCTAGAATTATTCTTTCGTTAAGTTGTCATAGTTGTGTGGGGGTTAGATCTTGTAGCTAAATAGTGGGTTGAGCCTATCCATTACATCTTCGGTTGTTTCAGTGACCCCCTTGCTTCTGGTTGTACTGTCCTGATGTCATTCTCTCCCGTTGCTTCTTCTTTTTCTGTGGGGATTGTGGCTCTATCGGCATAAGGGCACTTTGCTTTGGCTGTGCTTTGAGCACTTTATCTTCATTGATTTTGGTTGAGTGCCCAAGTGAGGCTAGGGATGTGGCTATGTCATATCCCTCAGCAAGCACTACTTTTTTGTTGGCAGAAGTTGTTGGTTCTTCTTCCTCCAGAGGTAGGGTGCATCTGGATGTCGTCACCTCAGACCTAGGTGCTTCTTTCTCCATCTTCATCTTGGCCATCAAAATGTCCACTCTGAGGAGAAAATCAGTGTATGATGCTGGTTTCGTGGAGCTGCTTGATGTGCCTCCACAGACATGCTGATATTTGGTGGTGAGTCCTCCTTTCTTTTTGTTTCTTCCTTTCATAGCTTCATGTTTTCTTCTCATAGTTTGTCCCATTCTTTTCACAGGGTGGTGAGTTCTCTTGTTACTCCATCCAGTGCATGCATTAACTGTAGTTGGTTTGTAGCTAGTTGATGCATCTATAGTGGAAGACTGAGGACATGTTGGATGTCCTCAGTCAGTTTCTATACCTACACTGTTAGTGATGAAATAGTTGTAGTTGTATTGGAAAAATTCAAATTAGAGTTAGAAATGTTCTCACAGAGATCATCAATCTTTCATCCTGTCTCCATGAATTTCATTGCTACAATCACCCTCGGTCTGGGTTTGTCAATTTATCTTACTTCTCTCCCTTCTCCATGGACTTTGGGTGACTATGTGCCTTGACATGAGCTTCGTTCTGGTTGTAGCATCTTTTTCTCAGGCATGTCTATCTTTTCTGCCACTATGTGCCCATCCATCTTGCTTCTTTGCACTTCCTTCTTCACTGAAGGCCTCATAGGTACTTCTTGGTTGGTAGTTGTCCCTTTCTTATGCTCAACCACTTCTGGGGAAGTGGTTGTAGCAACTTCCTTGGTGATGTCGGCATCTTCAGTCTCCAAGTCTACCAGCTTCAGAGGAGGTGGTCTATTTGTTGGATTCTCGGGGACTCGCATGAGCATCCTTTATCTAGATGTTTGCTTGGTGGCTATCTCCTTTTGGTTTTTGTTGATGGTTGCAATCTTTCCTGATGCCATCTTTGAGATCTATTCCTCCTTGAAAATGAGATTCTCCAGTTCATATCTGCTTAGTTTTGAGAGGGGTAGTAAGAGTTTTGTTCTGCAGAATCGGTAGGTGTATCCATTTTGTGTCCTTGCTAGGACATTCGCTATGACCAGATACTTGCCGTCTACCAATTTATCTCCTTTAGATCATAGGAAGTACTTAATCTTTCTTGGGTAGCCCAACTGGTGTGCTATATATGTGATGATCCCCCCATGCAGAAATTGTGGGGACCATATGCTCCCATTGCTGCAACTAGCTTTTCAATTACTATCTTTCCTACATTAACTAGCCTTTCCTTCCATTAGGCTCCACAAAATGTGGAGGTCCAACTTGGTTACATTTCATGTGTCTGATCTGAACATCAATGAGTTTGCAAATATTTTGTGCACTACCCTCACGATCCAGGTTGCATCATCGTGGCCTTCGACTGGTCGGAGCTGTATTTGGGGTCTCCTGAGAGCTTTTCCCAGGTTTTATCGATTGTGAACCCCTTTGCATCCTTACCACCTCGTGCTTTGTTAGCACACTATTCTTGTTCGACTAAGTCTATGAACACCACATTAATCCACTTCTCTGTTAGGATGTAGTCTTTCTTCATAATTCTGACTTATAACTTGTGCTCATCCCTACACTCTGAGATTTCACTGCTATCCATAGGAAGTTTTATGATGGAGGACATGAACTCTTTTGTCAAATTGTCATATGAGGTTATGTTTTTGAAACATATTTTGTATATTCCTTGTTGCTCGAAGCTCTATTTCACCCTCTAGTAGATCCCTAGTTGCTCTAAGGTGTTGACATCACCATATCAGATTGTCTGGTAGTTCTCCTTGTTGAATATGTCACACCATATTTCTTGGTGTTCTTCATCTCTGGGCACAACTAATTGTTAGGTTGCTCTCTCTGTTGGCTTGTGGTAGTTGGTTGGGTATGTTTGTCGATATATGAGGTTCTAGAGTTGTGGCCTTGATTGGTGCTTTCTCCTCACATATCTTGGCCGCTTTCTTAGGCCTCTCCTCATCAGCTTCTACCGCAATTCTCTCCTTGGAATTTGGCACCTCCTCGGATGGTGTGTACTCAGAGACCTCTATCTCTGTTTGTTCTTCCTCCTCTTTTTACTACTCTGAGATTGGTTTGACTAAGATCTTTGCTTTGTCTGCTTCCAGTCTAGCCTTGATGCTTTCTGAAGTGGGTTCCCTATGTTGTTCAATGTAGCTCGCATGTTCAACCAGCAGTTTTTACACTCTCTTTATTTCCTCTACGGTCATTGAGGCTCTCACCTTCTTGGTGTACTCAGACTCATGCACTTGATATTTCCCTGCTTTCTTGCCATCTAATGCCTATAGATACACTAAGTATCCCTAGCTAGATTAATTAGACTGGTAAAAGGGAATGGAAATATGTTTGGTTAAGGATTTCTAGTTGCTGAGTAGCAATTTTTGGTGAAGCAATTAAACTGAGTGCTAACAACCGATGGTATTATCTAGTAGTTAAAATAGTAAAACAATTGTCAAAGGTGACAACTGATGGCCTCAATAGAAGGTTGGAACATGCAGTGAAAAGGTCATCCGGTGGTTCCTCAACCGATGGTTGATTCAAGGTTGGAGGTTCCCCCGGTGGAAATCTAAACGGGCAATGGAAATCTAAATAGGCGATTGTTCAATAGGTTAAACAGGAGAAGACGACTGCTCAGTCGATGGATCAGAACAACTATTGGTAGGATCAATTGATGGCTCAAAAGCATAATCGGAGAAGGTTGGTACAACCGATCGTCGGAACCGATTATAAGATCTGATGGTTACCGACGATGTCGCATCAGGTGATGGTTTGAATCAGACGGTCGTATTTGGTTTGAACAGACGGTAGTATTAGGTGATGGTGGTCAACAAGCAATGGTAAATGGAAACATGCGATGGTAAACAGAAACATACGATGGTCAGAGCGAGCTAAGACTTAGCTTGATCGATGGTTGAATCAATGGTAACAATTGATCATCGACGATTTGGACCGTTCAAGAAGAAGGAAGGCGAAGACGACAACATCACAAGGTCAGGTAAAAACCCTAAGTTTTAGGGGTTACCTTATTGACGTTAGTGTCGTGCTCGTCGGTGTTCCAGAAGCATCACTCTGGCATCCTCTGCTTGGTTGGAGATGCCTTCGTCTTATTTGGCACTAATGGCGGGGAGAGTCATCTCTGTCGCGTTGGCTTCCTCTAGTGCTTTGTCTGGTAGGTTTTAGCTTGGTTTCTTGGTAAAAGGAAGGCAGAAGAGGATTAGTCAGACCCCTTTTATAGTTTTCTATTGCTTGGTCTACCACCGAGTTTTTTGGTGGTCTCTTCGGCCCCTTTAACCATCAATCGATGGCTTGGCAGGCGGTGAAGGCACCTTGAACAACCAATGGATCGCCTGCTCCTATCAACTGATGACGTTCCCACGCTTGTCAGCTGATGGCTTGTCTACGACTGACATCCAATGAAGAGCCTGTTGTAATCACTCAGTTGTGGTTTTGCCTTACTCAACCAATGGTTGAGGTAGGGTGATATCAAACAGTGGGTCTTTCGGGTACCAATCGATGGTTGAGATCAACCGATGGCCTGACAAGTTTACTCCTATAATGAAAGACATGTATATAGAATTCATTAATTTTACTATTTGGATACTAAATTCTAACAACCAAGTTCAAAACCTTTTTGTAGATAAATTTTTAACAAAAGTCTATTACTTCCTAAATTCAAAAGACACTAGGCCCTTAAACTAAGACCTGTTAAAATACTAATAGTTTATTATACAGAAAAGTGATAGGAAAGATATAAAGAAAAAGGGAAATCCTTGGGTTGCCTCCTAAGAAATGCTAATTTAAAGTCTTTGGCTTGACTCTTGTTTCTTACTTCTCATGGTTTTTCAGCTGGAGCAGACCTGGGCTCCTCTAGCTCTAGTTCTGATCTTCTGACAAAAGCTTCACCTTCATAGTATCTTTTCACTCTGTGCCCATTCACCTTGAAAGTACCAGTCTTTCAATGGTAATCTCCATCACCCCAGATGGGTAAATCTTGACAACAGAGAAAGGTCTAGATATGGACCTTAGTTTTCCTAGAAATAACCAGATTCTTGAATTGAACAATAAAACCTTATCTCCTTCAGAGACATCCTTGTGCTTTATGTGGGCACCATGTCACACCTTCGTTCTTTTCTTATAGATGCGGGCATTCTCATAGGCATGTAGCCTCAGTTCTTCAAGCTCATGAAGCTACATATACCTTTTCTTTCCAGCTCTATTTAGATCCATATTTAAGAACTTGATGGCCCAAAAAGCCTTGTGGTCTAGTTCTACTAGCAAATGACATGACTTTCCATAAATGAGCCGGTAGGGTTTCACCCCTATCGGTGTTTTTTAAGATGTTCTATATGCCCACAGGGAATCATTTAACTCCATGAACCAATCGTTATGGGTCCTACCAATGATTTTCTCTAATATTTGCTTAATTTGTCGCTTCAAAACTTCAACTTATGCTGATGTCTGGGGGTGGTATGGTGTGGCTACTTTATGCTTGACCCTATACTTCATTAGCAGTGCTTCAAACTATTTTTCTATGAAATAGGACCCCCCGCCACTCATGAAAGTGGGTGGAACCCTGAATCTAGGGAAAATGGTCTTCTCGAATAGTCTCACAACTACTATAGAGTTATAAGTGGGAGTTTCTACAACTTGTACCCACTTAGAGACATAATCTACTGCAACTAGGATGTACTTGTTTCCCCTGGAGGAGGGGAAGGGTTCCATATAATCCACCCCCAGACACAAAATATCTCTACTTCCACCCAGTCAGACATAAGCATTTCATTTCTTCTAGTAATATTCCCTGTTAGCTGACAAAAGACATTGCATCCTTAAAGAGCGTCGGCAAACAAAACCCGACTGTAGGACTTTATCCGCAGTCCTTTTGCCTCCATGGTGACCTCCATAAGGTGAGTCATGGTATTCCTTGAGGATTTGAGGCACCTCTTCTTCTGGTATGACGTCAATATAAATTGTCAAAACACCTTTTGAATAGCAGAGGGTCATCCCAATAATAATTATTCAACTCAGAGAAAAGTTTTGTCTTTTGATTATAGGTTATCTTGGGAGGCAATTGCTCGCAAGCCAAATAATTATAGATATCAGCAAACTGAGGAAGATTCAGTTCAACCGACTTGGCCATCATCAAGGCCTCATCTGTGTAATTTTCATTCACTGGTATCTGATTTTCTTCAATGTATACTATTCTAGAAAAGTGGTCAACTACCACGTTCTACGTTCCTTTCTTGTCTATGATTTTGAGCTCGAACTCTTGTATCAATAAATCCCATCGCAACAATCTCAACTTTGTGTCTTATTTCTGCATGAGATATTTGATCGCTCTATCATCCGCATACACCTTCACCTTTGACCCCATTAAGTAGGATTGAACTTGTCGAAAGCAAATACTATTGCTAGCATTTCTTTTTCAGTTGTGGTGTAGTTTATATGAGCTTCATCGAGAGTTCTACTAACATAGTAGATTTTGTGGTGTTTCTTATCTTTTCTTAATCCTAATACAGCTCCAATGGTGTAATCACTGACATCACATATGATTTCAAAAGGCAATCCCCAATCGGGTGCTTGGAGTATAGGGGATGAGGTTAGGGCATTTTTTAGAAAATGGAATGTTTCAAGGCATTTATCAGAGAAATTAAAATCATCATCTTTAACATGGAGGTTTGATAAAAGTTTCACAACCTTTGAAAAATCTTTGATGAACCTTCTATAATATCCAGATGTCCTAGAAAACTCCTCACTCTTATGATAGATTTTGGTGGGGGAAACTTTGATGTAGCTTCTATCTTACTCTTATCTACTTCCAAGCCTTTTTCAGAGATTTTATGCCCTAACACTATTCCTTCTGTCACCATAAAATGGCATTTTCCCCAATTAAGCACAAGCTACTTTTCCCCGCATCTTTGTAAGACTTTTGACAAGTTTTCAAGGCATTTGTCAAAGTTGGGCCCATATATTGAGTATTCATCCATGAATA
The DNA here is from genome assembly GCA_963693085.1 of Alisma plantago-aquatica. Lineage (NCBI taxonomy): Eukaryota > Viridiplantae > Streptophyta > Magnoliopsida > Alismatales > Alismataceae > Alisma > Alisma plantago-aquatica. The sequence goes on from OY856412.1 coordinate 132,882,863, forward strand.
CCTCCATTATGTTCTCTAAGAAATCTGAAAACATGGATATCATGCACCTTTGAAAAGTAACGGGCGCATTACATAATCTGAAAGGCATTCTTCTGAAGGTGTACGTCCCATAGATACATGTGAAAGTTGTCTTTTCTTGATCGTCAGAGTGGATATGGACTTGGTAAAATCTAGAATATCTATTAAGAAAATAGAAATAGGATTGCCCCACAAATCTTTCTATAACTTGGTCAATGAAAGGTGGGGGAAGTGGTCCTTTCTCATGGCGGTATTGAGTTTTCGGTAGTCGATACACATTCACCACTCGGTAACCGTCCGAGTGGCTACTTCATCCCCATTGCTTCCTTTCACTACTGTCATCCCTCCTTTTTTTGGTACAACGTGGTTCAGGCAGACCCAGTTGCTATTACTGATGGGGTAGATAATTCCTACATCATGTAGTTTTATTATCTCTTTCTTTACTACTTCTTTCAACATCTGATTTAATTTCCTTAGCGGCTAAACCAATGGTTTAGCAGTCTCTTCCAGGTTGATTCTATGCATGCATAGAGCCAGACTGAGGCCCTTGATATCTTCTACAAAATATCCTATAGCCTTCCTATGCAGTCTGAGTTCCTTCAACAACTTTTCCATTTGTTCATCTATTAGATCTACATTAACTATCACCAGATTCCTCTCTTTGTCATCAAGGAATTCGTACTTCAGCCCTTTAGGCAGTGGCTTTAATTCTGGCTTTGGTTTTGGTGCTTCCTTCTCTTTAGGGGTTTGTTGAGCGATGTGTACTTTACTGTTTCGAATGTTACTTCTTCCTTATCACTGAATTCCTCTTCATTAGGTTGATTCAAGTTGTCCAGAACCTCGACCACTTCTGGGTCTTCCAGACTAGGGTCAGGGTTATTCAAGGCTCACATGAGTGGATCCACAATGGCCTTATCCTCTTGCGCTTGGGGAACATTACCTCCATACCAAAACATGAAAGGCACATAACTGAAAAACTCAAACATATTATAAAACCCTAGTACTACAGAATCAACAAGCATGCAATGTAGAGGTAAGCAAATTTTAGTCATGGTATTGAACAAGATTGGCCAACTAAATGTGGAACATCATGGAGAAAAAGGTAGGGTTCATCCCAATAGAATTGCTTTGCATCGTGGAGGAATTTCCTCTTGTCGTGATGAGAGGCGGAAGGATGAATGATTCCTATAGCCAGATAATTAACAATGTCGGCATACCAGGGGAATCCATTGGTAATCTTCATTAGTTGGTCATCTGGAAGGGAGTCTCGGATAGGGACTTTATCTTCATCTTCGACTTCAATATGACTGAGATGGTTGGCTACGATGTTTTCCACTCCGCTTTTGTCTTTGATTTCCAATTCAAATTCCTGAAGCATCAACACCCATAAGATAAGTCTGGGTTTTGCATCTTGCTTCTGAATTAGGTATTGTATGGCGGAGTGGTCAGTGTAGACGATGACCTTAGATCCAATCAAGTAGGAGCGGAATTTCTCGAACGCATAGATGAAAGCTAAGAACTCTTTCTCTGTAGTAGTGTAGTTCTTCTGTGCCTCATCGAGCATTTTAGATGCGTAGTAGATCACATAAGGTTTCTTGTCGATTCTTTGTCCTAATACGGCCCCTATGGCGTAATCGTTGGCGTCACACATGATTTCAAAAGGTTGTGACCAATCTGGAGCTCTTAGTATGGGTGCAGAGATTAAAGCATTTTTCAGAGTTGAGAAACTTTGTAGGCATTCTTGATTAAAATTGAACTCGGTGTCTTTGGTCAGAAGTTGGGTCATGGGTTTTGCTATTTTTGAGAAATCTTTAATAAATCTTCTGTAGAACCCAGCATGACCAAGGAATGCTCGAACTCCTTTTATATCTTTTGGTGGCGACAACTTCGAGATAACATCGATTTTTGCCTTATCAACCTCAATCCCTCTGTCGCTCACTCTATGCCCGAGGACGACACCTTCAGTTACCATAAAATGGCATTTTTCCCAATTCAGGATGAGGTTCGTCTCCTCGCATCATTGTAAAACTTGTCCAAGGTTGAGAAGACAGTTATCGAATGAGTCTCCGTAAATAGAAAAATCATCCATAAATATCTCCATTATAGATTCAGTTAATCCTGCAAAAATGGCAGACATACACCTTTGGAATGTAGCGGGTGCGTTGCAAAATCCGAATGGCATTCTTCTAAAAGCATAGGTTCCAAAGGGGCAGGTAAAGGTAGTTTTCTCTTGGTCTTCCAGGTGTATGGGGATTTGGTAGAACCCAGAATAACCATCTAGATAGCAGAAGTATTTCTGATGGGCTAAGCGTTCTAGGACTTCGTCGAGAAAGGGCAGAGGGTAGTGATCTTTTCGCGTTGATTTGTTAAGTTTCCTATAGTCGATACACATCCTCCACCCATCACAGTTCTTTTCGGTACTAACTCGTTCTTGTCGTTTAGCACGACAGTGGTTCCTCCCTTTTTAGGAACCACTTGGACGGGGCTGACCCATTGGGAGTCTAAAATTGGGTAGATTATGCCGACTTTCAGCAATTTGAGGACTTCAAGGCGAACCACTTCTTTAAGATTGGGGTTCAGTTTCCTCTGGTGTTCTTGTTTATGGCTTAAATTCTTCGACCATTGGCAGTCTATGCATGCATAAGGCTGGATTTATGCCCGTCAGGTCAGTTATTTTGTACCCAATGGCTTTCTTCTATTTCTTCAGCTCAACAAGAAGCCTTTCTTCCTGATTTTCTGTCAGGGTGGAACTGATGATAATCAGACATAATTTTTCCTCGTCCAATAAGACGTGTTTAAGTCCCATGGGTAGAGTCTTCATCTCAGGAGCCTTGGGTGTTTCTGTAGCTTCTAGAATAGTGAAAGATTTGAGCTCCTCAAATGTGGCTGTTGGTGCTTCGTCAGCTTTCTCTAAGTGTTGTAAACATTGTTGAACCAATTCATTTGCAGAAAATTCGACTTCTGGGTTGGTTAGAACATTCTCTAACTCATCAGCTGGCTCAGATATTTCTAATTGGGACATTTGATGTATTGCATCTAAGAGAAAGACCTCCTCTTGAATGCTGGGACCTTTCATCTGTTGAGAACTCAGAATTGAATTGCTTCTTTTCCGAGTCTTAGAATGATCGTGCCAGCTTCAACATCGATAAGCACCCTGGCTGTGGCGAGGAAAGGTCTGCCAAAAATTATCAGGTATCTCAGATTCTCCTTAATTTCCATGATGACAAAATTGCATGGGACATAGGCATCTTTGCCTATCCTAACTGGAATATCTTCAATAATTCCTAGAGGTGCAGTTATAGTGGAATCAGCTAACTGAATTGTCATCGTTGTGGGCAGCAAGTCAGTGAAACCTAATCATTTACACATTGAATAGGGCATAATTGATATGCTATCCCCTAAGTCAGCTAATCCCTTTTTGCTTGATGCATTTCCAATACAACATTGAATCCCAAAGGAACCTGGGTCCTTCTTTTTCTTTGGCATCTTATTAAGGATGATATCGGAGGTAGTTTGAGCTAGTTTAACAGTATCTTTCTCTTCGGTAATGTATTTTCTTGATAACAGAGTTTTTAGATACTTGGCCCAAGCTGGTACTTCAGAGAGAGCATCAAGGAGAGGAATGTCAATATAGAGTTTCTTCATCGCCTCCTTAAATCTTTGGAACCTAGTGTCCATTTTAGTCTCTCTCAGTCTTCCTGGGTATGGTATCCTTGGTTTATACTGCGGAATTTTTGGCTCTTTGGAAGCTTGCTCTTCTTCTTCGCCTCTCGCGTTATCTGCAGTCTTCTTAGTTCCTAGGTTCGGGCTTCTATTTGACATAAGGACAGGCGTATCATCATCATCAAGAGCGATTCTCGTAGTTTCGTGGAGGGTGTGCCCAGATCTTGTAGTAACTACATTCAACTGTTCTGGTCTATTCTGGTCATGTCTAGGGTTCGACTCAGGTTGTCCTACAAAAGTGCCTGCTGGAGGCTTCAGTTGCGCAACAATTTGTGCTAGTTGAGCCTCTACTGCCTTTTGTTGAGCTTGTTGATTAGCAAGCATGGTTTGTTGGGACTGTAGCATCTGCCTTATCAAAGTCATCTCGTCTTTTGACTGGGAGGTGGCATTTTTATGATTAAATTGTTGTTGACCTTGATGTGGTTGTTGCGGAGGTGGTGCTAGTTGAGGTTGCTGCAACTGGGGGTGCGGTTGCGGGTGTAGAGGAGGATTATTGTAATGATAGTAGTTGGATGGATTTCTAGAGTAATTGGATCTTGGGAAATTGTTTCTGAGGTTCCCTTGATTTTGGTTAAGGTTACTTTGGAATCTAGGTGGCAACCTATTGGAGGATCCGCCCTGTGCCTGGTGTTGCAGATAGGTGGTCCCTGCAGGGTTCCCATATTGAAATCCTGGGTGGTTCCTTGGTTGATTTGGGTTATAGTAAACTTGTCCAGGAATGGAGTGAATAGAATTAACTTGTTCTGGAATTTGCTCATCAGGTTGTTCAATGGTTGGCTCATACTACTGTTGTGGTGGGTGCATATCCATCATCACATTGTAAAGCAAACCGCATGACAGAGTTGGGTGATCTGATGCGTGACATTCTTCACAGGTCCCTGTGGCAGCTTTAACCTATTGGACTTGAGGATTTTTCTTCTTATCAAATTCTCCAAGTGAAGTTTCAAGAGTCTGCTGTTTATGAGCTATGGTCTTTAAGGATTCAACAATAGCCTTCATTTCCATTGATTCCTCAGCTTTATAGATTTTGAGGACTCCTTTGCCAGATGATCGTCCCCAATAGGATTGGTTCTCAGCTCCAAGTGTGACGATTTTCCAGGCATCCTCGTAGTTCTTTCTCATAAAATTTTCTCCAGATGAGGAATCCAGAAATTACTTGATAGCATCACTCACTCCCCTATAGAATGTTTCTATTAATTGATTTTGGGAGATGCCATGATGAGGACATTTTATTAGAAGCTCCTTGAACCTTTCCCAATCTTCTGCTAGCGATTCTCCAGGAAGCTGGGAAAAGTGATTGATCTGCCCCCTAATTTTGTAAGTTAACGAAGGGGGGAAAACTTCTCTAGGAATTTTTCTTCCAAGGGTGCCCAGGTGGTGACGATTGGCTCCCTATCAAGCGAATTGTACCAACTCAAAGCTCTTCCGGACAGAGTGAAGTGGAAAAGATGTAGCATTATTGCATCAAAAGCAACTCCAGCTTGCGGGACAAGTCGGCAAAGTGCCTTGAACCTCTTCAACTGATCCATGCAGTCATCTCCAGAACCTCCAGAGAATGAGATGCCCTACATGATCTGAATCCATTGTGTCCGGATTTCGAAGTTGGGTATGTTGATGATCGGAGGCTGAACTGGATGATTGTCTTCATAGTTCTTGGGGACAACATAGTCCCTCAATTGCTTGTTCCTTATATCTAACTGGGCAACTTGGTTAGTTGCTTCATTTTCAGCTCAGATGCGGGCCTATTCTTCCGCTCGAATCTCCGCTTGAATTTGAGCATGGGTGTCAGCGATGAGTTGTGCTCTTTGAGCAGCTATGGCGGCATTGACCCCCTCCATTACTAGTGTAGCTTGACATTGATCTTCAGCCATTTGCCTAGCTCTTTGGCGGTTGAGTCTGATGTGACGGTGGAAGCTTCGCTCTACCTCAGAGTCGTACTCTGGATCAGGGGAGAATCTGAGGTTATGCAATGATTGCATACACATCTTCTACCTGAGTAGAGAAATAAACACACCTTTTAGATGAAGCAGGAGATATGATGGATTCAAGAAGATATAGACTTATGGTTAAAAGAAAATGTAAAACCCAAACCAACTAGCAAGATAGTCAATTGAAATTGAAACGTTCCGTTGTCCTTGGTAACATCGCCAATTTTTGATGGAGCTTCCACTTACGAGGAATTGCGTGCACCACTAAAATCCTAAAGATGGTAAATCTTTAAGTTTAGCATTGCTTATACTAGATCGATAACTCCACCCACATATGTTATGATACGTGGAAGTCTTATCGTAGTATAGTTAACGGTCGAATCCTCGGGACCACGGTCTTGTTGGGAGCAACAAGATGGAAAATGTTGGAATTTCACTTAATCTCTTAGAAGTTGGTATTTAAATCAAAAGGTTGGTTTGGTTGTTTTTAGACTAAGAGCAAGTAAAGTAAAGCAGGAAAGTAAATTTAAGGATGTTAAACAATGATAAGGAACCACTAGGATGTGATCGGCTTTCACCGCCACTACACATGGATCAAAACATGCAACATAAAACACAACCTGCAAAAAGAGTCAAAACAGTTAGTATCTTTGTAGATTTAGTTTCCTTTCAGAGAACTAACTACAAGAAGTGTGGAAATGATGCAACGCCAGCCATCCCCGAACGAATGGTCAACTGCTTTGCATCATTCCCTTTGCAAAGCGTGTTCCTTGACTTACCAAAGTTGTACTTTCTTACGTCAACTAATTCCATTTCATAGTATGAAAGTACAACATTTGGAAGTGAGTTTACTCCACTTCTTGAAAGCACTCCTAGATACCGAAACAGGTGCATGGTGGATACATGCACCAAGAACCAACATTCAAACGAGTTTCGAATCTAATAGTACAAACATATGTTGGCTAAATTGGACATTAGTATAATCCCTTTATTTTGATGATAACAAACATTTCATTCTTTTCGATCTAACGTGATACTTGAGTGTTGCAGGTATAAGGTGGATGACAAAGAATTGGGAAATCTATATGCTTGAATTATTGTTATTTCATGAATGTAATCAATTGTAAAACTTGTACAAACATATAATGTAAAAGTACTTAGACATCATGTAAATCAAGAGTTAGATCTTCCCTAACTAATCACTATACTTAGATAGGTCATCCCCTTCAATAGTGTCACATATGCACACTCATACATACACTTAGCACTTTATTTAAAACATTGTAACAGGGTCAATCTCGGTCGAAAAATTCCTTGACCGAGACACTCTCGGTCGACAAACTCCTCGACCGAGAAAGACCTAAGTAGCCGTTAGACACAGCTGACAAGGTAGTTGGCAGTTGGAGATGAACGTTGCATATACTTGCTCCAGAGTGTCTGTCGGTCGACAAACCCTCGACCGAGTAGGACTCTCGGTCGATAATTCCTCGACCGAGATGAGTTCTGACAGCACTTTCAGAATTAATTAACTAGCCGTTGCTAAAGCAACTAAAGTGTACATAACGGCTAGTTAAGCACTTAGAACCCCCTAGAAAGTGTCTAGAACGTCCTTAAGCACTTGTAGGTCATTCCTATAAATAGGACATGCCTTAGGACACCTAAACTCACCAATTCACACTTGTGATACACTTGAGCTTACACTTGCAATTGTCAATCTATTTTGAGAAATTGAACAACACTTGCATTGGCTTTTCTTCTCCTTGCTCCAATTTCGTGTCCTATAGGCTAGCATCTCCTATCCACAACAATTACACTTCTATATACATTGGTTAGGAGATCAAAATGCTTGATATAGGAAATCAAGCCTTGAGTTGCAAAGTGGTATTGTAATTTCTATTCTTCCTTCTTGTTCCTTTTATTCTTTGTATTCTCCTTGCTACTCCTAGGGTTGGAGGCTGCGGATTGGAGAAGGTTCTTCTCGGTGGAGAAGGTGAACTTCAGACTACTTCAAGAAGGCTATTGCAACGGGAAGCTACTTCAAGAGGAAGGCTAATTCAAGGGGGAGCTTGAAGTTACTTCAAGAAGGCTGCTTCAAGGTTGGTGCAATTACTTCTAGGTGAAGGCTGTCCGAAGGGTTTGGTGAAAGAATTGTAATTTTATGTAAAGTCCTTGCGAGGTAATAAAATTTGATTCTTTCAAAATCCCGGTTGGGTAAGCAACCAGGTAGTGGATTGACTGCCTTAGTATTTGCAAAGGTTGGAACCACTCTAAATCCTTGTCCCCTTGTCCAATATTTTTGTGGTTGGTTGTTTGAGTTAAATAATTATTGAAATAATCATAAAACCCTATTCACCCCCCTCTAGTGGTTTTTCAACATAGACAATTCATACTAAAAGATAAAAGATAACACAAGTTGGTGATCAAGCAACAAGCATTCATTAAACGATTGATGTTGAACTGTAAAAGAAGTAACTCTATATTGCAAACTATGGATTACATTACATGAAATGAAAGCATGGGTAACGGGGCTACTCCCCGCACCCTAGTGAAAGAGACTACTTGCTCATAGCTAGGACAAAGAAGGAGGTGAGAAGAGAGAGAGAGAGCATCATCCCCACAAAGGAGAGAGGAAAGTCAACCCCTTAGAGAGAGAGAGTGACGATCTTCAAGCTTCACAGGTTGCTCGATGATGAGGTCTCCTCTTCCCACCTTCTTTAGCGAAGAGAGAGGAAGCAGCTTCAAGATGGAACGTGGATCTTAGACTGGCAGCCTTCAAGCGGAGGATGGAAGTTGGAATAGCTCTGGAGTGATGGAGGCAGCCTCTGGGCGTCTGAAACTTGATGTCTTTGGGAGGACCCCTTGGGTCTTATTTATAGGCCTCAAGTGAAGTCCAAATGGTTTGGACAGTTTTGGGTCCAAACGGTCTTGAAGACCGTTTGAACTCTGAAACCGTTTGGACCCCGAGACCGTTTGGACTCTGAAACCATTTGGACCCCAAGACCGTTTGGACTCTGAAACCATTTGGACCCCGAGACCGTTTGGACTCTGAAACCGTTTGGACCCCAAGACCGTTTGGACTCCATGTGGTCTTGGGACCGTTTGGCCTCCATGCGGTCTTGGGACCGTTTGGCCTCCATGCGGTCTTGGGACCGTGTGACTCCATGTGGTCTTGGGACCGTGTGACTCCATGCGGTCTTGGGACCGTTTGGCTTCATGCGGTCTTGGGATCGTGTGAGTCCATGCGGTATTGAGACCGGTTGGCTTCATGCGGTCTTGGGACCGTGTGAGTCCATGCGGTCTTGAGACCAGTTGGCTTCATGCGGTCTTGGGACCCTGTGAGTCCATGCGGTCTTGAGACAGGTTGAGTCTTTTGTGATTTTTTGTGTATTTTTCTATAGGTAAAAAGGAGAAAAGTTAATCTAACATTATAATTGCAATAAGAGAGGATAGTTAGGGATTCTATCTAATTTATCCGAAAAAGAGTGTGGAAAACTGAAGAAAATTACTAAGATAACATCACAAAATTGGAGGTTATCAGTGCATCAGGAGCAGGCTGTTCTTGCATTGGTGTATTTAGGACATGGATCTTGTGCTCATCATTGAGAACACTTCTTAAAGTCCAAAACAAATCATGGAAATGTGTCCTTAAGGATTGATGGCAACGACGATTTGTTTTCCATTTGTTTTACAAGAAAAATTTACAACTTGTCAAAACATTTTTGATTTGATTTGAAATAAAATTTGATGATGTTAATTAGGACTTTAGTTAATTATCGCTCCCTACTATTCTGTTCAAATTGATATCCCTTGCATATCAATTCAGAAGATTTTAGCCTCCAACCTTCTAGTGAGCCAAGATCTAAAAAAATTGAGTTATTACTTGGCTAACGCCAACATCCATAACCTATTATTAAGGTAGGAAAAGTTTAACAATATCATCTCATGTAATTCTTGGATAGATGGTACCAATAAATCTTTTCCCATAGTCATCTACATGCTTCTAGGTACTCAACTTCATTAAAATCACCTAGTTAGGAGACCGACAAGCCAACACGATAGTAATGCACCCTGCTTGGCAGACCCACACAACTACCATCACACTTTCACAAGATGGACTGCTCACCATGCTTGGCGTGCCCACACTTAGTCGATCAAGATTTTCATGTGTGTTGAATTGAAAAGCATATAAGACTTAATATGTTTGATTGAGGGATTTCACACACACACACACACACATATATATATATACATATCCAATCACCACATACTTATAGTATGTATCATATACATGCTATAATCACAAATATAAAATATGCAATTATAAATCACGAGCAATTGTTATGGCTATACTATTGTAATTCCTCGGATCCACAAAGAATTACTGCCACCTAAGATCCACATCATATGTAGTTGTCATTGATGAAGATCTATGATGGAATCAGTTTGGGACGTCCAATTCAACTCTTAAATCGATCGGTTGACCTCCTCAGTTGCTTTCTTGAACTGATTGTCTGGTCTTAGGTTCAAGTGATGTCTGGACTCCTCCAATCGACCCGTTGGGCCACTAGCCGATCGATTCACGTCTTGTCATCTGAAATCCTCAGTCCTCCAGTTGATCAGTTCATCTTCTGAAATAGTTAGTTGGTCCAGAGAAGAACATCTTCTTTGCCATAATAGAAAATAAAAAGCTAACCTGATCCTCTTTAACATATTACACTGTAATAGGGAAACCTCAAGTGACATTCGAGAAGAGCACATGAAGGAAAAAATTAATAGTTCTACATATCGAAAAGGAGAGAGAGGCCTGATATTCAAACCAAGCTATAAATATGAAAAACAACCATCCAACCAAGCACAAAGGTCTAGGGGTTTATTGTCTATAACCATGCTTACATTCACCATCAATACAAACTTTTAGGATTACGCGTGTAAATTGCATACACACATATATACACATATATATAGGTTTTTCATTTAATACCCACGTGGGTACTATAGAAATGCTACCCGCCTCTAAAAAATGTGGTGGCAGCTTTGTAATTATTGAAAACTTTGTTGCCTGACTTCCTCTTCCTTTGATTCCTCCCTTTTCCTGACTAGTTAAGTTTTGTCCCCAAATCAGAAGATGGTGACAGCGTCCTTCTTCCTTTAGAACCTGACCGCAGCCGCCAATGACCTTCTTCTCGTGAAACTCCTCTCACATTGACACCAAGACATTCCCTCCTCGAAACTTCACACCGCCATTATATCAACATGGTAGTGGATCTCATGACCACCGAACCTCTCTAGAGAAAATACCTTTTCTGTCACAACCATGATCCACTGTCTCCAGAACACCTCCTCCTCTTCCTTGTATAGGTAGGTGTGTGTTGTGCTCTTCTTTTAGTACCATTTATTCCTCGATTCCCAATCCGTTGTTGCTCTCTCACACATTGTATCATCAATAATCAGACATAGCAAACATTATTCTTATTCTTATTTTTTGCTCTTCCTTTATAGAGGATCATTCGATTGTAGCTTCAATAAAAGTCGATGCATTGTTAGGTCCCTAAATAAAATAATTAGTTTTAGTAGTTACTTTTTCATTTATTGAAATTACTTTATGTGACACGCAGTTACCCTTGTTTACTCACAATTGCTTTTTTTTAAATGGTTACTTTTTTGTTCACTGTGGGTTGCTTTTTTCTTCTTCTTGAAGTGATGATGATGATGTTGTTTACTTATTTGGGTGTGTGTTTGGGAATGTGACTATTTTTGTGTTTCGGGTAGGGGTGAGAAGAAGAATAAAGCACATGGCATCCATGTACTATATCCAACCATCACTGGTAGCAACAGTTATGCATATCAATTAAGTTTAGTGGTTGGTCCCCTATATGCTCTTATGGGGAGTACAACTTAACAATACCATTGAACTAAGTAATTTATGGCTCCTTCACCTTAACTTCTTATTTTATTTACCAAGTGGTTTATACACATGCAACACACTTCACTAAATTATGACTGAATATGACTACAAACTGTAATTGAATTGTTGTTAATTGTATGAATACATACATGTTGTAACCAAATTTCATGTTTTTCTATTTACTGAAATGGATGTTTAGTGATTGAAATGAGTGTCTTTTCTAACTCTTTTATTCCAATAAAATCACTCCTTTTATTTTTTCTTGAAATGGATTTTTGTGTGTCTATTTACTAATTATTTATGTATTGGTTTTATGTAGGTTTTTCTAGTGAGGTTGTTTCTATTATGGATCCTAGTCTTGATATTGACACTAGTAATTCTATGATTGTCTCTGATGATAATAATGTAATGCTATGATTGTCTGTGATGATGATAATGTTCATTCTTCTTCATCTGTTGATGTTGATATTATGTCCTCAGCTGACTTCCCAAGAATTGGACTTGAATTCAGAAGTTTAGATGATGGAATAACCTTTTATTCAAGATATGTTGGTATGATTGGGTTTAATGTTAGGAAAGATGACAAGCATTTAGAATGAGGTATCAAGATTTTACTTGCTAAAGATTTAGTTTGTGATAAGCAAGGTCATATTAGTCGTTATAAGAGATCTAAAGGCCTTTTGAGCCTTTTTGTGATGAAGTTGGTGATGTACATGAGAAATTGTCCAAGAAGCATTCACTTTTTGTGAAAAGGTGTGGGTGCAAAGCCATGATCCGATTTACACTGGAAAAGTCCTCATCTAAATGGGTTATTAATGCATTTGTTTATGAACACAATCATGATCTTGTTGATGATGCTCACTTGCGCTACTTGAAGTGTAATTCATCTCTTGATCAAACTAAATAAGACATGCTTTTTTTAGAAGTCAAGCAAATATACATGTCTCCATACAACTTGCATTAATAGCATCCGAGTTTGGTGGTAATGACATGTTGACATTTACAAGTAGACAAGCTCATGGACACCTCATTAGTAAGAGAAATGAGACATCTAAATATGACGTGGACATGGTTTTGGATTGTTTTGCAAGTTTTAAGGTTTTGGATTCTAAATATGTGTATAAAAAGATTCTGATGGTTGTTTCACACACTTGTTTTGCTCTGATCCGATCACTATTGATGAATGTGCATTGTTTGGTGATGCAATCGTATTTGATACCTCTTATCATACCAACAAGTATTCCATGGTTTTTAGAATGTTTGGTGGTGCTAATCACCATCACAAAATAGTGCTATTTGCTTCAATATTGTTGTTGGATGAGAAGTATGATTCATTTGTATGGGTTTTCAAACAATATTTATTGTGTTTTGGTAAAGAGTCAATTTCCATCATAACTGATCAAGATCCAGCAATGAATGTTGCAATTATTACTATTTTTCCATCATGTATGAATCATTTTTGCAGCTAGCACATTCTATAAAAATTCCCCTCGAAACTTGGTGGAGTACCTAACAATGATCATATATTAGTGCTTTGAATGATTACGTATCGAATATAGATGATACAAACATTTTTTAAGAGATATGGTGTTTTGTAGTTGAAGAGAATGGATAGTCCATTAGTTGGTTTTCTAATGTTTACGCTATGTGGTGGCAGTGGATGCCATGTTTATGAAAGATTTTTCTTTGTTGGCATGAGGACAACACAAAGAAGTGAGAGCCTTAATGCATTCATTAGAAGCCACATCAATAGTTGGAAAACTCTCTTTGAACTTGTTTGTATCTTGGAGGCTGCTTATTCTCATGTATGAGATATAGAAAATTTTAAGGATTTTGATGGTGAATACAACAATCTGCCTTTGGCTTCATTGTAGTCTTTGGAGGAGCAAATGAGAGGTATATACACCAAGTCAATTTTTAAGATTTTTCAATATGAAGTTCATCAAAGTATGGTGTATTATATGAAAGAAAATTCTGATGAAGGTGTGCTTGAGGTCTATCGTGTTGGTGGTTCTAATTGTCCTCATTATTTGAAGAAAGATTCATCTACGGATATGCTATCATGTAATTATTTTATGTTAGAATTCAAAGGAATCCCTTGTAGGCACATTCTTGCTTATCTAAATAGTTGTGCTTTTTGCACTCTTCCTGATCCATATATATTAATGAGGTGTACCAAAGGATATAGAGATCACCCTTTGGTTTTTGTAAAAGAATTTGTTATGCATTCATCTACTAGGAAGACACTTTAGCTGGTTTCTGCTTGTAATTCAATTATGAACATAGCATGTAGGAACAACACTATAGATATTTGTCATCAAAAACTCATTGCTTTGCAAGAGGAGCCATTGGAATTAGATGTTGTTGATGTTGGTGTAACTCTAATACAACTTCTTCTTCTGCTATCAAGCTCCATATATCTAGTATTTGCAAAACCAAATGCAGAACTAGAGCGACTATTGTGCAGTATGAATCTGGAGTTGAAATTTCCCAGTCTAAAATGAGATTGTGTAAAATTTGCTTACAATACGGCGTCAATCATGATAATAGAAACTATCCTTCAAAGAAATAGGTGTATGTTACCTATTAAGTAAATATTTTTAGCAAATCTACATAATTGTCGTCTTACCTTTCTTTTTATTTTGTTTATGAGAGGGAACTGAGCATGTTCTTTCTTGAAAGTTGTGGTTGGCATTTTGTAGTGATTGTTCTAGATTGTGGTAATGATTGATATTCTACTATCTTGGTTGATCTGTAATGATACTCCCTGCTCCACTATATTGTTGCTTCTACTATTTCTTCTGATGTTGGCTTCCTAATGTGGTTCTATTGTATACATTGCTGCTACTACTGCTGCTAGAATTGATTTATTGTGTTTTTTACACTCTTATCCAATTGTGTAGTATGTGAGTCATTGTAAAATTTGATGTAAATGTAATGTTTCATATGTACTTTGTGACATTTGTAGTTCACAATTGATTACACTTTAGTTTTATTGTTACTTTTTGTATCGAATTCACATGTATGTTAAAGATTCTTCAAAGTTTATTGGGCATGTGATATGTTCTTCCATTTTTTGTAACATATCAGATATATGATTTCATTTCTCCTATTTACATTATTCAATATCAGATTTAAGAAATCCTTCTTCCTACAATCTAGTCCTTATTTAAGACCAAGCTCATTCTCTTACAGTTCAATCACAAAGTTACTTTTATCTCAAAAGGTTACTTTTTGTACTCTATAGTTACTCTTTGTGTCAATTTGATACATTTTGATTGCACATGTTACACTTATGTTGTTCATGTTACTTTTTAGTTTATGTAATTACTTTCATGTTCACAGATTTATTTTATGAATAGAAAGATGACACTTTATTATTTAGCAGCTACAACACAACAATTGTGTAATGTTATGTCGATATAGTTTCATTTTTGTCACGCATCTCCTGTAGTTACTTTCTGGAACCATTTGTTATATTTGTGGACCCAAACTTAACAAATATGTCTGATAGTTACATTGTAATTTATGCAGTTACCTTTCCATTTGTTGGGTTACTTTCTAATTCAATAGGTTACATTTTATACGATACAATTACTTTTGTATTCAAAGTGTTACTTTTCAGTTGTCATCGTTATATTTTTGTTGAAAGTATTACTTTATAGCCATAATAACCACACTTTGTTATTCAACAATAGTCACAAGAATCCATTGAACCTTATGAACATGTTAATCACATTGAAAGTTGTCTGTCTCAGATATATAGCTCGAATATATAACATGAGCGTTCTAATTGAACACGTTCGTTCTGAAAAGGGAAAGAATCCCTTTTTGTTACAATGTGGATCCAATATTACTTAATAATGCCCAAATTTTACTTTTTTGTCCATAATGCTACTTTCGGGTTGATATCGTTACTTGTTACCTCTTGTTGTTACTTTTCGGTTGATAGAGTTACTTTTCAGTTCATATAGTTAATTTATATATGGAATGATAATTCTTTGTTATTTTAGCAACAATAACACAAAAATTGTGTAACCTTATGTTTAGATAGTTGCATACTTATTAAGAGTTCCTTACTACATATATTTTGGAACTTTTTGTTACTTTTTCCATCCAAAGTTACTTATATGTCCAATAATTATTTTCCAGTATACAGAATTACTTTTCAGTTCAAACAATTACTTTACCGTTCTCATATTTACTTTCACGTTCACATAGTTACTTTACGTTTCATGTATTTACTCTTCAATTTAGAGAGTTACTTCATAAATGGAACGAGCACCTCACAACTGATCACAATCATTATATTTTAGCATATATATGATTTGTGATACAACATGTCATACACATTAATTCTCATGCATATGAACACCATCTAGCTAAAGTTACAAAACCATGCCACGAACATCAAAGTAATAGGTTCAAACATCATACAAAAAGCATATAACCCAAATATTTTACAGTAGTTAGAACCATAATATTTGCAAAAAGATGAACCCACAGAACTCCAGTTCTCTCCTGACTCTAACTATAATTTTTTGTTCAATCCAAAACATAATTCAAACTCAAATTGTATTTTCTAGAGTGTACATACACATTTTCTCAAGCATCATTTCAAAATCACATTGTGTTACTATATTGTTTTCTAAAAGTTGTACTTAACTGACACAATCCATGTATTCAGGCTTGACATAACATCCTCGAACTTGTCTTCATTCTTCTTGTCACCTACTCCTTCTTTTAGCTCTTCATGATCTCGAGTAGGTTCTCTAACTGTATGCAGTCTTCCCTTCTTCATCATTCCTTGGAAGATCTCTTCCCTAATTGTTGGGATGTCTTTACTTGTGAAGTTTATATATTTTCCATTCACCAAGCATTCAAGATATTTCATAACATATACTCCACAATCAACACCATCATCTTCTTGCTGGGGGCATTCAGGGTACTCTATTGTCCAATGAGACATTTGACTTCCATACTACTCCCCTGAAGAACTCATTATCAAATCTCACCTGCATGCAAAACCAAACATTGTTAAGTACAATGTAACCAACACCTATTTCATTCAAGAGTGCATCAACAATGTTTGCTTTTTCTTACCCATCTAATAACTTTTTTTCTTAGAATTAGACTTTCTAGACATTAAATCGTAAAACCTATACATCACATCTATAAAACTGTCTTCAAGCAAGTGCCAGTGATTGTAATTGTTAAGTATTGTAAACACATAATCCATTATCATAAAGTCATGGTCGGGTACATTGAATAGAGGTGATAGCATATTGATCTCCTTTATTGTCATGTCAGCCACCATCATGTCCAACTTTTGTTGTAAAAACAATATTCCAAATTGCATAGTTGTAACCTTTATTGTATTGTGGTAAGTTTCTCTAATCTAGTGTGATAATGGTTTTTCTTATCGGCATATTAGTTCTCAAACAATGCATTCTTCCCCTTTTTTTGTTGTTTCTTTTAACATTTGCACAAAGCAATCCATAACCTAAAAATCCAGAATCTTTAGTTATCAATTTGTAATATAGTGATAAATACTTGTGAATTCAGTTCTTACAAGCGACTGCATCATTTTATCTTTAAACAATAGTGTTGTAGATCCTTTCCCGTGCACTATGTATCTTTTTCAAAACTCGATTCTCTCCTAGACCTGCACATTGTTTATTTTTTCCAAAAGTTTTATACGAAAGATGTGACATAGTATTTATAAACTGAGCAACTAATCTATACTGAATGTATTTGTTGTCTCTAACAAGTATCTATTGCAGTTGATGTCTGAGTTATTGGTACACATATAAATAGTAATTATAATGTCTACTATATAAATAATTTTTAGTCTATGAGTACAAAAAGTAATTCCTTACACTTTTTTTTATTTTCTGTATGAATTCCTCTACATCCTCTTTCATTTCTTTTGTCTTGAAGTGCTCCAATCCTATGAACATTTAACTCTTTTGCTATTTTTGAAGTGTAACTTATGTTAGTTACTTATCTAAAAGATACATAAAAGTTTACATATTTTCTTATATGTTTTACCCTTACTTATGCATGCCTTCTGATATTGGTATTTTCTTCTATGCTTCCAATATTCATCTTAATGTTCCTCTTTCTCTTTCTCAACACTTTCAATATTTTCTTATCAACTTCATCAGAAGGTATTTCAGCTTCTTTTTCTATATCGACTATCACAAATTCTTTTAGTTCAGCTTCAATGTCTACATCCATCATTATGTTTTGTATCTCATCTTCATCTTATTCTGTTGGAACTTCTACTCGAGGATGAGCATCTTCAGGGACAATTTTTGAAGGGTGAGCATCTCCCTCTTTCATCTTCTTGCAATGAAGTTGAATCTTTCTTATGTTGTTTCTCAACCACTTTCCTCTTTACATGAAGTTTGTTAAATCTTGGTGTTTCTTCTTTGTCTTCACTCTTGCTTGTAGATTTAGTTACTGAACCACCAGATTTCATCTCCAGCCTCTTTAAAATGTAATCTCTATTTGTCCCATGTTGTGTTGTATCTGCCAACTTCTTTTTCTGCTCCTCTATCCTATTTCTAATTTCATCTACATCTTTTAAATTCCACCTACGTTCTCACTGGATTTGGGACTTGATGTATTTGGATTTTCTATATGCATCTGAACTACATTTTCTTTTCTCAACCTTTTGTTTTCATCTTCAACTTCTGACAATCTTTTCCTCAATCTCTCATTTTCTTTTCCTAAAGAAGAATAAACTTCTACTGCTATTTGATTGCCGACCTCCTTTTGTACTCTTAGTTCATCCTTAAGAATTTCGACTCTCTTCTCCAAGCTATATGTGATTGTCATGCTCGTGTCAACTGATTTGACTACCCTAGTAGTCACTGTGTTACTCTTTGCAAAATTTGGTGCAAGATAAAATGGTAATTCTTTGACTTTCTTTGCAGTTTTCCAGTTATCAATTCTATCCTTCTTCAACGCTGTCAAAACCTGTACACGTTAATCATCATAAAGACAATAATATATCATATATGTATCATATATGTCTTATATGAATTTATAGTTTCATTCTCTTCAGTGACATCAATCTTACATTTTCAGTCTCTAAATTGCTGAGATCCTTGTTATTCTTAGTAGGAGCAGTTCATTTCTTTATCCTCAACTTTGCTTCATTGAATATTGTCTTTCCTAATCATGTAATCTCATAAGCCCAAACTTTCATGGATATGAAAAGTAGAATTTAGAATTTAAATCTTCATATAGAGAACTTCAGTGAAATAATAAAAGATGAAACAAGTTACACATAGGCACATAACACATCATGTGGTGTAAAACGTACTTCTATTGTTTTCCCCTCTTTTCCTCCTTTTTAGATTTTCACTTAATTCTTTCATCATCTTGAAGATGTGAGTATGGACTAACTTAGCCTAATTTAACTTTCATGTAGCTGTTACATCATCCAAGTAGTATAGAAGGAAAAGTGGGGCACAATAGCTTGTATCTGGTAATTGGAATGTTGCCAACAAGTACAACATCCATGCTCTGCACATGTTTTGGTAGTTTTCTTCTACATCGTTCTTGGCAACTTCTTTCCGCAACTTCCCTAAGTTGTCCTTATGTACTACATCCTTTTCCCTTTTTCTCTTAATACCTTCACCACTTTCATCTTCTCCTTTTTCTGTAAGAGTCAAATCCTCCCAAACTTTTTTTACAATCTGTCATTTTTGTCTCGGAACAATATTTATACCACTACTAGGTAAACCTAATATCACTGCAACATCCTCTACTCTCATCCTGGCCTCAACCCCTAGTGCTATCATGAATTTTTCATTTTCAATATATATTTCCATTCAATCTTCTAAAAAAGCCACATCTATAGTAAGATGAGGCATGCCTATCAAATTCACAAAAGCAATTGATCTCATCATTTCCATTTGGTTTTTGCTAAGCAGCAAGCTATTTTGGATGGTATTATAACTATTTATGTAACATCTATGGTAAAGTTTTTGCGTACCTGCAATAATATCAAAAGTCTCTATTAATTTGCTTACCTACTTACCACTTTATAGTGTTACTTTTTCAATTCACAATGTTACTTTTGATTTGATATTATTTTTATTTGACATAGTTACTTTTTTTGTTTACATAGTTACTTTTTTGTTTAAAAAATTACTTTTCAATGAACAAAGTTACTTTTCATTTGACATTATAGAGAAGGTGAGTGTGGGCCACATCAATGTGATTATGTTAACTTAAACGTGTAAAAATTTAAGGAGTAGAGCAAAATATTTTATTATCAGTCCACAATGTTACTTTTCAATTTAGATAGATATTTTTTCTTTTATATTGTTAATTCTTATTTCACACAAATACCTTTTTGTAAACATTTTTTACTTATCGATTTATAGAGTTACTTTATTTTTTAGATTGTTACTTTTTGTTAACCAAGTTACTTTTCAATTGACATAGTTACTTTTCCATTCGATGTGTTACTTTCTTCTTGACATATACCTTTTTTTTATATAGTTACTTTTAATTTGACATAGTTACTTTTTCATTCACATAATTACTTTTTGATTAACAAAGTTATATTTTGGTTAGTTCAATTACAATTTATTTCATTGTGTTACATTTTTGTAAAAATGTGTAACTTCTATTGACATAATGATGGTAATTAGTCTAAATGTTAACTTTAGAGATAATTTACATTACCTTCAACAATCTTTTCTTTGCCGTTTAGTTTCATTTTCTATTTTAGAATCTGCTCCTTTCCATCATGATTTTCTTCTTCTTATGATCTTGAAACAAATCCTTCTTCTGCATGTTTTGGATCTTTATTTTCACACACAACAACCACCTCTTCTTCAGCAGCTTGATGTACAAAACCACCTCTTCTTCAGTAGGTTATGGTTCTTCATTTTCTTGCATAACAACCACCTCTGCTTCAGAAACTTCACACGCAACAACCACCTCTTCTTCAGTAGGTTTTGGTTCTTCATTCTCATGCACAACAACCACCTTTTTAGTAGCTTCAGCTTCAACAATCTCATTTGAATCATTCTCATATCTGACAATAGTACTAGTCGTCTTCCTGTTATGCCTATTCCTCTTACCTTTCTTTATATTTTTTGTCTCACTATGTACATTGTCCTCTTCAAGACCTTTTTCTATTACATTATCTCCTTGCACAATATCCACAAATTCTTCTTCTACAATATTTTTGATAGTAACATAATGTGTTGTTATCAAATCATCATCTCCTCTCATTTTTCTACTGTCCTTACTCATTGCCTTCTTTGTTGTTGCTTTCCCTGATTTTGTTCTCCCCATTTGAAGTCAGCGGCAAACACCAGGCACTTTTTCTTCAGCTTGTGTGTTTCTATATGAACATAATAGTGAACACCAGGACAATCGAGACCAACAACAATGGCACAAATTGAAATGAAGAAATTGAGAAATTGAGTGGAATCCCTTGAGAACCATTTCTCCATTTTGGGATTTTTAGGGTGGAGAAAAGCTTGCAAATTACTTTCCATTGCTCTTTTGCGCAACTGCAAAATGAATTCAATTCAATTTGTCATTTTTTAAATATTACAAATCTATCACCGCATTTTCCAATAATTACAAAGCTGCCACCACATTTTTAAAGACGGGTAAGTTTTCTACAGTACCCGCAAGGGATTAAAAACAATCTCACATATATACATATGTATATACATACACACATATATATATCTATGTATATATATGTATATATATTATTTGGGATCATATGTGGTTTTTAATTTGATATGCACATTAATAATTTATATATTTACATAATAAGTAATAAAATAAGTGATAAAATAAAAATATGATCATATTAAGTAAATCCCAAAGTATAGTAAATTGATGAGCTCGAATACTACTGTATGGAAATATGAGATCAAATATAACAATAGAAATAAAAAAATTACTGCCACATTCCATTTAGACTGTAGATCGCGTCAACAACTATGTGACGGGAAGGAAGGTTAGTAAGTTTTATTCCCAGTCCAAGAGCAAGTCAAGCGACTATCCCTTTCCGCATTGTGTCTTTCTTCAAGTGGCACCTTTACGACTGTCGACATTGTCCTCTTGGTGATCAACGGTTGACTGTGTCCTCTGAGCGGGTGGCAAAGGCCTCCTCGCCTCTTTAGTAGTCTACACGGACCACCGAAAACTCTTTTTATTCTAGATGAACGAATAAGAAGGAGTTGTCCATTCTAGTCAATGTGCTAGCGCCGACTTGCTCTTTTAATTGTCTCTCCCTTATTATCCCTCCCTTTAACAGGTAGAACTTGCTTGGTTTCTCATGTTACCATAATTTTTAGAAAACAACAATCGTCAGGGCTTGTTGTTGTGTCTCTAGAAAGCCTCGACTACCCCTTTATTTATAGGAGTGTCAAGGTAAGGAGTTTTAGTCTGAGCGGGAGTTGGAAGAGATAGAATTTTATGAATTTTCTAGAATATGTGAATGTTGAACTGGTCAGTTCATAGCTGAACTAGTCGGTTCACATGTGAGCTTATCAGTTCAACCTTCAAAACACTCATTTCACAATGTTTCTCATTTGCAATTGTATTGATAATTAATATTTGATTAATGCACAAAATGACATCAACATCAATGCTTGATCCAATCACATTGATCAACCAAACGATCAGTTCACAACTTGAACCGGTCAGTTTAGACATATGAGCTGATCCATTCAGTTGTTGAACTGGTTGTTTCACAGACATGATTGCCAATGTTGGTTCAAATTGACCTGACACTTGAATCGATCAGTTCACAGTCCTGTCATTCAATATTCAATCATTTTTGTTTAAATTGAATACCTAACACTTTAGTAATTAAGTTTAAACTACATTCATGAATAAATTCCTATTACAAGTGTATCCTATGTGTGTGACCCTATTGGTTCCAAGTTACATAGGCAGTAAATGTCCATAACTGATTTATGACATCACAATCACCACCATCAATACGAGACATGTTATGAGTGTAGTGATTTTAGGTCTGAGAACCACAATCACCACCATCAATATGAAAGATGATTCTGACTATCAATCATAGTTTCCATACATCACTCTCATGGTGGGTCTGTCTGATACAATATTCTCTAATAAGTATCTATGTGTTTAGTTTGATATCTCATATCATGACTTAATGAGATTATATCATCAACCAACACACACTCTAGTCTTATGTGTTATTATTGTCTATTATCCTTCCATAATAACATCTGACAGGGATATAATAAGAATGCATATACTCTTAATATTCATATGTTCTCATTGTTCAGGTCCTCAACCAGAAGACATGCGCCATGAGTAATATCATTCTTTAGACATTTATTATGTTACATCATTATCTTATAATTGAATAAAATAAAATAAATTAGAAGATTGCTTTTACTATTGAACAAATTATTTATAAGATATGACATTAAAATCATCATATGATTGACTCTCCGGAAATACATACCAACAAGACCATGTCATTTTCTCATATTTGTCTCTATGTTATTGCTTATAATTTCTCATCTAAACATTTGTTTTCTATGTTTGTTGCATGAATGGTGGATTAGTAACAAACAAGAAAATATTAAAATGAAAATTGTGAAATGGTCTTGATCTAAATGTTACTCCATTTTGATTTCTCTAAAATGTCTCTCTTAGATAGAACTCAGATAAAGTACGTTATTTTTAAGTATTGTGTTATTATTTAAATTAAATTGCATAAAGTTAAAATTGTGTAAAATTAGATACATTGATAGTTTCTTATTTCCACTAATATCTATTATTTTTTGTTAATCCTATTCAACATCTCATCATGAAGACATTCATTAACCTAATATATAGTAAATATTGTACAATATAATTTGTAATGATATTACAAACATCTCAACCAAGGAATGCACAATTTCACAAATACTCATTTCACTCATCACTAGCCCAATGGGTTCATGGTTTCTCCAACATTTTCATAAAATCATCATCATATGATAGTTGTTCCTTTAAAAATTATTGAAAAAATTATGTTCAAAGTTAATTTGAAGTTTATCCAAAACTCTATTTTGCATTAGGTGTTGAATTATTGCTTCTAAAAGATATTACTATAGCCACACAAATATGTCATAAAAAAATTACATGCGACAACTACCTTTTTTGTTGTTTCTTAATTTTTAATTTTTTTATTTAAAGTTAAAAAAACCATCATGTAAAAAATATAACAAACACATATATTTGGTTTGATTTGGTGATCTAAAATATGTCTTCTTATTCTTTTTAAATCATCTAATTTAAATTTAATATGATTAATGTGATATGCGTGCAAAATCGTGTACATTTACTTGTGTGTGTGTGTGTGTGTGTGTATATATATATATATATATATATATATACTTGAGTGTATTCTAACCTGACTTTATATGAGTCAGGCTGGAATACACTCGAGTGTATAGATCGAACACTATACTCAAATTGTGTTCTCATATCAAGATTATTTTTTTACAAAATGTAAACCATTGACATTCATTGTCATACTATTATTAGGTTACATACGGATTTTGAGCTCATTTGGATGAGTGTGGGTCACTCATCCGAGGGCAACAAAATCTACGCATGCAACTAATTTGAAATACATAATTTTTGTGGTCTTCATAACATGACATAGAAATGTCCAAATGGGCTCAAATTTTGTATGGGAGCTATTCACAAGATATTTATGAAGATCAATGGATTAGATTTTTGAAGAAGATATTGCATCATGGAAAACTACTTGAGTGTATTCTGCTCCGAATACAATCAAGTGTATTCTAGCCTGACTATATATATATATAGAGAGAGAGAGAGAGAGAGTCACGCTAGTGTACACTCGAGTGTACACCGGAGGCATCGTAAACCTCAGTCATTTTTGAAGATGTAATAAATTTTTGAAAAGTATAAACTATTGATTTTCATAATTATCATAAGAACATACTATATAATAAATTTTAGCTCATTTGGACACTTATAGGTCGTGCATCTAAATGAGGCAAAAATAATGTATTTCAAATTAGTTTTGTGCGTCGATTTTATTGTCCTTGGATGAGAGACTTACACTCATCCAAATGAGTTCAAATTTTGTATGTGACCTATTATTATTGTAACTATGAAGATCAATGGATTAGATTTTGGAAAAACATAGTCAAGATAGATAAACACCATTGGGGTGTACGACGTGATATGTACACTCGAGTGTATTCTAGCCTGACTCTCTCTCTCTCTCTCTCTCTCTCTATATATATATATATATATATATATATATATATATATATATATATATATATATAATGAGAGAGAGTAGTGATCAGGTGCGAGGCATAAGAGGAGTTCACACAAACTATTCATTTAGCAAGGACGTTGGTGCTAATAACCATCTCATTTAATAATCGTAACAAAAGGACTGCTGGAAAGTACTCCCGTTAGATGCAATAAATTAATCCCATCGTTCTCCTGACAATTTCCAAATCTACACGTAATCGCTTCATTCATTTCTCCTCGATCACAGCTGGCTGCATTGCCTCCTTATCTTCTTTCAATTAATTAAAGTGCCTTGCTTTTTTTCTTTAAACCCAACTCATCTTTTTTTTTTTTAATGTACAAGTACTATGCATTCAAAACACCACAATGAATGTTGTCAGAGGAAATAAAGAAAACAAGAATCTTTACAACCTAACATCACCACCCTACTAAAGAAGCAGGGAAATCAGCAGAGCAGAAAGATGATCAATCAAAGAAGAAGGCTTCAATATATCATCACTTGGAGACAATACAAATATCATTCAGAATGACCATCCAAAGTTTTTTTTCGTCTTTCTCAAAAATTTTGGGAACTTTGTCATTCCTTTCCCTCCAAATCCCATGAAAGATACAAATGCTGACCATCAGATTCTTTCTACCATGAAGTTTACAAAGATCCTCCAAGCATCCTGGAAGCTGAAAACCAAAATGCAAACTAACAAGTCTCCAAACAATACGAGTAAAATAGCAACTGAAAAAAAAGATATCCCACATCTTCAGCAGATTTACGCAAAGGACATCTAGAAACTAGACTAATACCAGGACGTTTAATGTAACTAGAGGTCAAAACTCTGCCATGACCAATCTTTCAACCCAATAATTGAAAGCTTCTAAGCCTTTGAACTTCCATAGCCATTGAAAGAAGGGGATTGGATTATGCTTAACTCTCATATTATCCAGAACGAAACTTATATTGACAACAGATTTCTTAACAAAGACAGTATCATCACTGCTTCCTTTAGGAGAAGGCACATTTTTCAGAACGTCATTGGTATTGACCAAGAGCACATGTCGTGTTTTGTTCTAGCGTTCATTGGTGTGTTTGTGATTCTCGCTATTCTAGAGCTAAAATAACGTTCTTGTTACTGGTATTATTAGGTAGTCTACATTAGATAGTTCAATTTCTTTTCTTGAAATGATCACACATATGACCGGTGATGAATAGGAGAATATAACGAGTTTTTTCAACACCCTCTCAAACATCTTGAAATCCTGAAAAACCCCTTCCTTATACAAAATTCTGAATAACTCTCTCACCGCCTGTCTCTTTCACAAAATTCCAAAATACCCCCTCCGGACACCGTTTTTGACTCGTACCGTTTCCTTCGTTAAACTATTCTTTTTATTGTTTATCCACTATGTTCCCTCAATTCAATATAGTTTTGGACGAATTATTATGCTACTAACGTTGTTATATAATTATTATATTAATGAGTGGCTACTGATTATAATCTTGGTAAAATATGATATCTTAAAATCTCATTCTCAACCAAATAGATCGATCCGACAACTAAAAAAGTTGCGTATTTGGGATTTGTCCTATTCTTTTAGCTTGCTTAAATTTTGCTCAAGTTGATTACGATCGAGTCAAATCTAGTTCGAGTTGGGTCCGTTTTTGAGTTTGACATTTTTCATTTTGATTTTATTATTGTTCATAATGTAACTAAGATTTTCTCACGAAAAGTTGGACCCGGTCTATATGTGCTTGGGTTAGTTCATGTCACGTATTTTACAATTTGTGTTTGAGTCAAGTTTTGATATAGGTTGAACATTACCTAACAATATTGGGTTTTGTTTTTATATGATCGTATCAGCCAAACTAGACCCAACCCAATCAGAATATGCATAAACAAAACTAGAAGTCAACCCAACAAGAGTTAAGAAAAGTCTGGCCTGAACTGCCCAAACCCGTTTACACTTGACCAAGCTTGTCATGAAACAAACATCGTAAAAATATTTATAGTATGAACAATTATATAAAGTATCATAAAAATATGGAAAACCTAAAATTTGTCCCTACATGAACTAGACTTGAACGAACCAAATTGAATTGATCGATATTTTTCCTACCCAAAATCCAAACATACTTCAAATGTTTAAAATTTTTAGTTGGTTAGCACAAATTGGATTTGTCGGCATTGAAAATTCAATGTATTGTATGCCACTAAGATAATAATGAGTTAAAACTCAATGATATAATAATTATATTATGTCATATCTAAGCCATATACTTACCTAAATACATTTCTATGTGAAGAGAATAAGTACTTGGTGCATATATCCTACTACATTCTATTCTTATTGCGTTTGTTGTGTTTCCCTTAAATCAATACAAATCTTGTATAGAAAAATATGCCATTGATATATGACATAACATAATTATTATATCATCGTGTTTAAACTAATTATTAAACTAATTATTAACATAATAAATTTATAATACCGCAACATGTTCAAGTTTTGGGTAGGGAAAATTTTTGTCAACTCAATTCAGACTGTTTCAGGTCTGGATCGGGTAGGTCTGCTTTTAGGTTTGACATATTTTTATTTTGTTTTTTATTATTTTTCATGTCATGACAAGTTGGGTCGAGTCCACACGGATTTGGGAATTTCAGATCATACTTTTTACAAATCTTGTTCGGTTGGTTTCTGATTCTAGTTAAGCATATCATGATCAAGTTAGGTTTGGTTTGGACCCAAACTGATGCGATCATATTCAAAAAAAACCCAAAATTACCAAGATAAGTTCAACCCATACCAGAACCTGACTCAAACATGAATTGTAAAAATCTTAACATGAACTAACCCAAGCATGTATAGACCGAACCAACTCTTCACGAAACAATAATAACTTTTAAAAAAAATGTCAAACTTGAATCCGGACCCAACTCAAACTAGATCTAACACAATCAGAATCAACTTGATCAAACCAAAAAACACAGACAAATTCTAGCACCTAAATTTTTTGAGTTGTCGGCTCGATCTGGTTTGCCTAGGAATGAGAGTTTAAAATATCATATTTTACTAAGATTATAATTAGTAGCCACTCATTAATATATAATTATACAACATCATATATTAGTGGCATAATAATTATACAAGACTATGATTGAATTGAGAGAACATGGTAGATAACCCCCCACCCATATATATATATATATATATATATATATATATATATATATATATATATATATATATATATATAGTCAGGCTAGAATACACTCGAGTGTATCCGGAGCGGAATACACTCAAGTAGTTTTTCATGATGCAATATTTTTTTTAAAAATCTAATCCATTAATTTTCTTAAACATCTCGTAAACAACTCATATGTAAAATTTGAGCCTATTTGGATATGTATAGCTCATGTTATGAAGACCACAAAAATTATACATTTCAAATTAGTTTTGTGCGTCGATTTTGTTGCCCTTGGATGAGTGACTCATCCAAATGGGCTCAAAATTTGTATGTAGCCTAGTTATAGTATGACAACAAAGATCAACGGTTTACATTTTGCAAAAAAATAGTCTTGATATGCAAACACACTTGAGTGTATACGTGCGATCTGTACACTCGAGTGTATTCTAGCCTGACTATATATATATATATATATATATATATATATATATATATATTGACATGTTTATACTCCATGCATAAGTAGCTTAAATATACTCTACGGCTAGAAACATGATGGATTAAATACTACTCTTGTTACCAAGTAGGGATGGAATGAACAAAACTCAAACTCAAACTCACGTACTCAACAAAGTCGTATTCAATGTAAAAAATGAACAACCCAAACTCGAATTCAATCCAAATCGTCAAAACCCCAACAACCTGGACGTAGAAATATAAACATGAGCCTACCATGAATAACTTGAATTGGAAATTTTGGCACAAACACTGATGTTTATGCCTTTTTTATACTATTTACCCAAATGACCAGAACTACTCAGAAAACCAGCCATAATATTCACATTAAAATAAAAAAGGCATGTAGAATCATTTAAAATCAACTTGACGTTAGTGAGTTTGTAACATGCTAATACATTTGGATCATCCAAATGAGAAATATTCATACATTTGTGAGAATTCATCACAAATTCAATAAATTCATCATTCTACAGTAATATTTATAGAAGTTCAATGCATACACAAAATGGAGCTATTTAAGTCTCAAACAAAATGAGCCAGACAAGCTAAACCAACTGCATTGCTCCCCAAAATGTTTAGGTTCAGATTTTCATTCTTTTTAGCGATTGAATTCCATCATCCCACAACAATATTCATACAAATTCAATGCATACACAAAATAGAGCTATTCAAAGCTCAAACAAATTGAACCAATTAAGTTCAAACAGATTCATTGCTCGACAAAAATTTTAGGTTCAGATTTTTATTCTTCTTTAGCATTCAAGTTCTTCTTTAAAAATCCAATGCTTCATCAATCCATATTTTCATTCTTCTTCATCAATCCAATTTGATACAATCGATAAAATCAATTACAAAACCAATAAGTTTTCTGGTGCAAAGGTAAGAATTGATCGTGTGGAGATCAAGATATACATACTAATAATAGTTGCACCCTTAGGAATAATATATACCAACAAGCAGACAAAAAAGCTAGAGTAGCTCCTGTATTGTATTGTATTGCCCCTCTTGAAGGGAATTCTGAATATTGCTATCTCAATAAGTAAAACTACACATGATCTATCTATACACTTAAAATTAAACTCTCCACTATAATACACATAAGAATTGTGTGGCTCAACCGGTTAGGCAACACAAGGCATGGTTGGATGGTTTATTTTTTATCTTAAAATTCAATTTGCATATAGAGTATCCTCTCTCTTCTAAATGTAAGTATTTCTTAACCCTCTATGATCCCCTCAAATGTAACTCAAGGTATTCACTTTGAACAATACAATATATAGATAGGAATAGTATTAGTTTTTTTTTTGGGTAAGAGAAGGTATTCTATTCAGACAAGTCAACCAATTGGAAGTTGAATCAATCAACTAGAGTATTCTATGACCCAACCAACTGACTGGAGGCCCACTTGACCGAATGGAGGAGTCCAACCATCTGCTTGAGCCAGGAGCCAGTCCATAGACTGATAGAGACCAATCAACCAATAGGAGGTCCAACCAATCGACTGGAGGGCTTATTCGATAGACCGACCTATTTCCATCATAGAGTTTTACCTATACAAGTTCCTAGATGTGATGTATGACTTTTGTGAACATCACTTCTTTGTGACTCCAAAGGATTGTATTAGTGTGTCCATAGCCACCGATTGTATAGTTGTGATTGTATGTTTCGTTTATGGATATAATATTGTATGATACATATTATAAGTATGTGATGCTTTGATATGTATATGTATTTAAATAACGTTCCTCAATAAATATTAAATCTTAGATGCTTTTCATAAGAAACACACATGAAAAGGTTGATCAACAAAGTGTAGATTATGTCAAAGTGTGGTGTGTCATCTATCTTGTGGAAGTGTGATGGTAATTATGTGGATCTGCCAAAGTAGGATACATTTCTATCCTATTGGCAATATTAACTAGGTGACTTTAATGAGATTAAGTCTCTATAAGAATATATATGGAATATGAAAAAAAGTTGTGCATATCATCTATCCAATAAGTATACTATATGCAATTGGAAAATGTTGCCTACCTTAATAAATTTTTATGGTTTCCGACATTAGTTGGGTAATATCTCAATGTATTTTGGATTTTGGCTTACTAGAGGATTGTATGCAACAATATTTTTAGTTTGATGTTGATGGCCATTAAATTGAATAAAATAGGGAGAGGGATAATTAATTAAAGTCCTAATGAATGTCGTCAATATTTTCAAATCAAATTGAAAGTATTTTGACAAATTCAAATTTTAATGCATTGGTATCTCCTCTTTGTCATCAGTGGGGATAGTAGTACAACATATCCACCTTCGTCGCACTTCAAAAAACAAGATTCAATATTCCAGTGATGACCCTAAAGGTGTCCATTTCTTCTATATTGGACTCTGGATATCTCATTTTTTGTAGAATTTCTATTTTAGAAACAAATGGCAAACACCTACAGATTTTCATTGTGATCAATCCATGAGAAGAAAAAACTAAATGGGAACAACTTCCATGACTGGTTCAAAAATTTGAAAATCATTCTCACTCATGAGTGCAAGCTCTATGTCCTAGAAAGACCAAAGCCAGATGAACCTGCTCCTATTGCGCCTGAAGCAGAAAGGGATGCTTATAAGAAGCATTCTGATGATGTCATATATATCAAATGCCTAGTGTTATGCTCTATGAACTATGAGTTGCAAACGCAACATGAGAGCATGGACGTTCTCGAGATGGTAACACATCTAAGAACATGTACCAGGATCAAGCTAGGAAAGAGTGACATGATGTCCTAAAAGCATTGTTTGAGTGCAATATGGCAGAGAGAGATCCAGTAAGGCCCCATGTGCTCAAGTTGATTGGGTACGTGGAAAACCTAGAGAGGATGAGATTTCCTTTAGACCAAGAGTTGGCCATTGATGTGATTATGCAATTGTTGCCTAAATCATATAGTCAATTTGTCATGAACTATAGCATGAAAATTTTTGATAAACCATTGTTTGAGTTATTTGGCATGTTGAGAACTGTCGATGGACTGAGGCAGAAATGAAGAAGGACAATCCTAGATCTGTGATGCTGATCAATAGAGGAAAGGGAAAGTCAAAGGGAAAAGGGTAAAGGCAAGGCCAAGAACAGTTCTAAAGATAGTAAAAAATCCAAGTCTTCTGCACTTAAAGCAAAGGGAGGAGTGAGTAAAGAAGGGAAGTGCCACAATGGTCACCATCCCAGACACTGTAAAAGGAACTGCCCTCTTTAGGTAGAGGAACTCAGGAATAAGAAGTGGGAGATAGAGATATCCACTTCAGGTATATACATTATTGAAATAAATATGTTTACTTCATCATTTTGGTATTTGATACTGGATGAGGATCTCAGACATATAATGATTCCAGGATCCGAGAAGAAGTAAGCAAGACAAGGTGGAATTGTGCAGAGCAAGAGTTGTTGCCTCAATAGTTGTAACATGCCATTTATCTTAGCCAAATGGGCATGTAATACAATTAGTGAATTGATATTATGTACCTACCATTAATGAAAACCACATCTTGTTTGGACAAGAGTGTATTTGAGTATCACATGATGAATGATTGATTTTCTATTTTAAAGATAATATCTTTTATCGAAGTGCCATGATGTCTCATAGTCTATACTCA
Source organism: Alisma plantago-aquatica (assembly GCA_963693085.1). NCBI lineage: Eukaryota > Viridiplantae > Streptophyta > Magnoliopsida > Alismatales > Alismataceae > Alisma > Alisma plantago-aquatica. Next base: position 132,915,087 of record OY856412.1, read on the forward strand.
TTAGCTCTAGAGACAAGTATATACATCATAAATATTGAAAGACTCAATGATTCAAATGAAACGTACTTTTGGCATACTCGTTTAGGGCACATAAATGAGAAATGCATTTCTAGACTCCATAAAGATGGTTATCTAGACTCTTTCAATTTTGAATCAATAGAGACATGTGAGTACTCTTGTTTGTTGGGCAATATGACAAAAACATCTTTCACTAGGAATAGTGGGAGAGAGAGTGATCTATTAGGATTCATACATAGTGATGTATGTGAATCTTTTAGAACAAATGCTAAAGGTGGTTACTAGTATTAAAGCACTGTGATTCCATCGACGTGAAGAATATTTAGAATTTAAGGACCTTCTGTGAGACTATGAAATTGTATCACAATGGACTCCACCTTGAAGATAATGATATATCATAAAGAAGGAATCATACCCAATTGGACATGGTGCAATCAACATAAGTTTGGCTGATCTTATGTCTTCCTTCTAGGGATATGTTTTAGAAATCACAACATTTACACCAGATAGGTACCATCTAAATTGGTTCAAAAGACACCGTATGATATATAGCATGGGAAATGTCCCAATGTGTCTTTTATGAAGATTTGAGATGTGAAGCTTATGTGAAAAAGTAGTTTCTTGAAAACTATTTCTCCTAAATTAGACAAATGTTATTTGTTGGATATAATAAAGATATTACTTTTATATTCCATCTAACAATAAAATGTTTGTTGCCAAGAATGTTGTTTTCTTAGAAAAGGAATTGAATTTTAAAGGAATCATTGGGAGGAAGGTAGAACTTGAAGAGGTAATTCTAAAGGAATCAGTGGGAGGAAGGTTGAAATTGAATAGGTTCAAGACCAAAAAGAAAATATAGAACTACATAAGGAACAAGGAGAGTCACAAGCTGATGTTGAATCTCAAGTTCCTCATGAAAACACATGGACCTTGTAGATCTAGAAAGACATGCCTTGATCCTGAAAGATTTGGATATCTTTTGACTAAAGAAGATGATGAGTTGGTCATAGATGATGATCCAAAAACTTACCTAGAAGCTATTTAGGGGCCATAATCTATGAAATGCCTTGAGGCCATGAGATCTGAGATGGACTCCATGTACACCAACAAGTTATGGATCTTGGTGGATCAACCTGAAGGGGTAAAACTTGTATGGTGCAAGTGTGTCTTAAAAGAAGAAAAACATGGCTGGTAACGTGCAAACCTATAAAGGTATATTGGTTGCAAAAAATTTCAAACTAGTTCAAGGTGTTGAACATGCCGACATCTTTTCACCAGTTGCCATGGTAAAATATATCGAGATCATGCTTTCCACTGAAGCTAAGCTACAAATGTCAATGTATGGATTGAAGTAAAAATCTCAGAGCTGGAATCTTTGATTTGATGAGACAATCAAAGATTTTGAATTTAGTCAAGATGAAACCTATGTTTACAAAAAAGTTATTGGTATCATAATTGTATTTCACATATTGATGGAGAATGTCATCCTTACTCTACAAATGGTAAAGACCTGGCTAAAAATACCTCCTCTATGAAGGATTTAGGTGAACATCCTATATCTTAGGAATTAAGATCTATAGAGATAGATCTAGAAGACTTCTTATCCAAAATTAGATTACATGCATTGACAAAATGTTGTAGAGGTTCAGTATGCAAGACTCATAGAGAGGAAATTTTTCCATGTCTCATAAAATTCATCTCTCTACATCACAATATACCAATTCTTTTGAGGAATGGGAACACATGAGTAAGAGATGCCATAAGTGTAACGAACGACTCACGAAAACAAGATTAACTAATGCGGAACCGAAATATTAGTAGCAGATTACTGAAAATCACTAAAAATTTAAAACTTTTTGCAAAGAGATCCACACATAGGAAATCGTTTTCTTCAAGAGCCAAAGTATAACATTTACATTCTGTTTCAAAGTACATGTCTTGCACTATCTCTTCTCGAGATTTACAACATCAGCTGTCTCCAAACATAAAATATAGACAACATATAACTTCAAGGCATCAAGCCAAAATCTCGGATCGATTCATTAAAACACTAACGAAAAACTTTGAGGACCTGAGAGTACAGAGACGACACATAGGACTTTCTAACTATATGACTTGACAGTTAGCATCTCCACCTGAGATCTCACTACTGTCCAAGCTGTTGCTTTCCTTTTCCTGCAAAAGAGTGTCTTCTTCTTTGTTCGTGTCCACCTAAAAATGTTGGATCCCACGGGGGTGAGACAATTGTAAATTGCCCCAGCGGGAGATATAACTCTCCACCAAAACATTGTTGTTGCATATTATTATATTAAAATTGAACAGGAGTTCTTACATATTAACAACAACATTATTCATTGTATGAACAGAGAAAGATAGTCTCCTTTCCTAAGGAGAACATTGTATCTACTCATGGTAGAATCATAATCCATTCATCTAATTGCAAGGAATGTAAAGAGATATGAATAACATTTATCAACTGAAATTGCATAAAAGGAATGTAACATCAGCCAATGAGTTTCCGTATTCAAACCTTAAGCAAACATGCTATACGGCTAGTTACATTTTACAATTACACTTATGCCCTGAGGAGATGAGGTATACCGCTCATGCTCTAACCGACCATTGTGAAGTCGAAATTGATACCATACAAGGTCAATGGCAGAGCCGGCTACCAAGACCTCCCATATCTCGGTCATCGCGAGATTACATGCAGGACATCTTATGTCTCTGCTATATATATAGCTTTCCAGGGTATACTGGCAACTTCACTATTAGAGTTACAGTGGCGTGATGTACTCTCTTCGTGATCATGCGATCTCATGTTTATCTCCATCGATTTGGCATTAACATTATTGGGAGATGTGTACTGCATCTGTCCCAATCATCGGGGGATTCGTGATACATCCATCCCAGTACAAGTAATGAAGGATTGAGAGGTTTTTTGTTTACCTTTCATCAATTCCCTCATTAGGACGTAAGGATACAGTCACCCATTTCCCCCACATATTCAAACTATGCGTTCTGGGTTTTGCCGCGGAGCACCCGTTTCACCATCACCTATTGTTGACGATGATGGATCTATGGTCAGGGCTCTACATGATATGATTTCACTTAATTTATTAAGTACATTAGCATATTCTTTTAGCATCAGTCAAGTTCTCAAACATAACTTATTCAGACAAATGATATAAGGAAACATGTACTATTTTTACCAATCACTTTCTCAGTCCTTATAGGACATTGGGAACTCAGTCCCTCATTTCATTTCTTTTGGAAGTTCACATCCCTCAACTACATCATTATCATATTTATCAACTTTGGGTATTCATACCCTCAATTCATCACTATCACTGTTACCACTTGTTAGGTAACCATTACCTCCATGTCCTCAGACCAAGGTATGCATAATACTTGTTACACAAGTATCTCACATGGCTCTCAAAGCCTATTAAATGCTTTTCCAACCTTCACTAGGAAAAAACTTACTCATGGAACTCATAAGGTTCATGCACATTTTGTTACTTTTACTAAGCAACAACAACATTAGGCACATAAGGCCATACAACATGTATATTATATGAAAGTCATAGCTCATATCTGGCTATGTTCATCATCTCATGATGTCTACATGATTAATAGACATGATAACAGTCATGTAAGTCATTTGTCACATCATATGAAACATTAGTAACACCACCATCCTTCATCAGGATTAGGGTTATCTATCAATTAGGGATTTTCATTCCCTTTACCCAAAGTTAGGGTTAGGGTTTCCCATCATGCTTTAATTAGGGTTTCATGCTCACATTATTAGTTCAACCCAAATGTATTGCTCCACACCTCTGGGAGTATTTAAAGATATCATAAGTATTTGCTTATGATCAATATTCTCATCATATATCATTAATGATTATCAATTCAAGGTATGAGTTCATTTCTCATCCTTGTCATGGTATGAGTGTGATTAGTCCCATTCTCAAGGTTTATTAATCAACATTTATCAAAGTATATTGAGTTCATTACATCTTTATTGTAACAATTGCATATCACACATTTCATGTGTTTCTTAACCAAGAGTATTGGATTAGAGGTTCATCAAGATAAGTCTACAATGAAATGCAGAATGTGATATCTATCATATCTGAATGCATCACTTTCTTTTCATTTCCATATTCTTAAGTTAATCAACTAACTTTGTATTAAGGTATTTCCCTCTTAATACTTTATTCACTAACTTGTTACTTTCATCATATGGTGCATGGGTCACACATTAGAATTGTCCAATTGTCTTTAATGATATGGACTTATCCAACTGATAGACATTGTTGATATAAGATAAACCATTATCAACTATTTTAGGTATTTCAACTCTTAGGATGTTATCCACATCATCATTTAGTATAGCATACATCATTCCTAAAAGTTTCATGTCCTCATCATTTAAAGGTGTATAGGCTATTACTCATGTATAGAAATGGTTGTACAAGGATCTGGGCATCATCTTGTCTCTTAGATCCTTATTCATTAAAATCACCACATTATCGTTCACATGATTCATCAACCCTATCCTTCATGTCTATAACATATTCATCTTATTTAATTATTTTAGCCACACCTCTCTTTGGCGTATTGGCTATTAAACCATCTCTAGGGTTTCATATATCATCACATGACATCACCCTGAATTGAGTCTTACACCATATAATAATATCAGGGTTCCACATAACATCACTTAAAACTAGGGTTTCATATTCAATAAACCATAATTAGACTTACTATTCATCCCAATTGGGGTTTCTCATGACATCACCCCAATTAGGGTATCTCATGTCATCACCCTCCATTAGGGTTTCTCATTCCATAACCCACAATTAGGGCTACTATTCATATCACATCACCCTAGATTAGGACTTACTCTTCATATCACATCACCCTAAATTAGGGTTTACTATTCACCCCAAGTAGGAGTGATCATCAAAGTACCCTGAATTAGGGTTTATCATACCATCACTGTGAATTAAGATCATACCATCATCATGTAGTAAGATTACTTCCATTAATATCCTCAGTTAGGGTTATGATTCATTAACCCTCATAATTAGGGTTTCATGATCTCACTATGAAGGATCATACCCTAATTAAACATTCATTCATATAGGAAGTCTATTACTTGATTATCAATCATGTAGGAAACCTTCTCTTTCATCTTCTACAAGATAATGTTTGCTTCAGCCTTGATTAAGCTAAGTCAACTCAATCTTGAAGAAGAATTGACATCATGGGTTATGTCATTATCACCGTGTTCATTAGGGCTTAGCTACTTGAAGGGTACTAATCACCCTATCTCATTAAAGGTACCATTATTATAAACACCATCGATTTACATCATGTAATTGACCACTTAAACCATTGACCTTTATTCACTTTAAGTGTTCATACAATTTGATTAATTACTTTCCAAATGATCTTGGTCACTTAGACCTCAAATGGTCTTGACCAATCAGACCTCAAACAGTCTTGGTCGAATACTCAAAACCGTTTAGTAAAGTAGGTGGTGAAGACCGTTTGCCAAAGTTGACTTTTTGAAACCGCATGCACCTAAACAGTTTGGGATCGTTTGGTCCCAAACGGTCTTGAGACCGTTTGGACTCAAACGGTCTTGAGATCGTTTGTTCCAACCCCCCTCAAAACTGCAAGGACCAAAAAGGGTCTCAACCACTCCAATTAAATTAGGGTTTCCAATGTTGAATCCTTCAACCATTGAATTCATGTAAGCAATCATCAATTGAACCTATCACCATACTTCAATTGAGTTAATTAGGTCAACCTTAAACTGATTTGACCCTCAATTGTTCATCAATTAGGGTTTGAATCAATTGGATTAGGGTTTGGAATCGATGATCCTTCAACATTAACCAATGTGAAACTAGTTACTTTAAAACTATTGGACCACCATCCAAATTGGACATGACCTGACCCCAAACGGTCTTGAGGTTGTTTGGATGACCTCCAAACGGTCTTGAGACCGTTTGCCCATGTCAACATCAAAATCCAAGTCAATCAATCAAAGTTTGGATCATTGGATTGATCACCAAATCAGCATTTGATTGCACTTCAACTTAGTACCTTTAGATCCTCAAACACCTAACCACAGTCAACCCTAGACCTCCAAACGGTCTTGGGTGACCCCCAAACGGTCTTGAGATCGTTTGGATGACCTCCAAACGGTCTTGAGACCGTTTGCCCATCATATCATCATTAACCATGTCATTCAATTAGGGTTTGGATCCTAGGATTGGTCACCAAATCAACACTTAATTGTATTTCAATTTGGTATCTTTGGACCTTCAAACACTTGATCATACTTAACCCTAGACCTCCAAACGGTCTTGGGTGACCCCCAAATGGTCTTGAGACCGTTTGGGTGATCCCCAAACGGTTTTGAAACCGTTTGGGTCAATCAACCCAAAGCATCAACTCATTCAATCGCAAAATCAACACTTAGCCGATTAGGGTTTATACCATATGTTTGAATCTTCAAATACCTAACCATACTCAACCCTAGACCTCCAAACGGTCTTGAGACATTTGGGTGATTCCCAAACAGTTTTTAAACCATTTGGGTCAATCAACCCAAGTTTCAAACTCAATCACTTATGAAATCAGCACTCAACCCGATTAGAGTTTAGGTGATTGATGGACCTTCAACTCATAATCCAATTGGAGTTAATCAATAATAATTGATGGGTCTTTAACCTAGATCATTATGAACAAATACTCAAATGGTAAACCCTGGTCAACATCACCAAATGGTCATAAACCGTTTGCTTCTATGCGGTTTAGTGAAACTGTTTCATTCCAAACGGTTTGAAACCGTTTGCTCCCAAACAGTTTGTGAAACCGTTTGGACATTTGATTGAAACCGTTTGGTCTAGATATTTGGGGAGGTGTGTGCTTATGATGATTTCATCATCATAAAGCTCTAGACCCACGAAACCTGCTGTGATTTCCATGGAGATTGCATCAATCAACCAAATCAATAATTGTAAATAGAGAAATGATCATTATTTGATGGGGAATTGAATACAATAACAAAGTTAGGGTTTCAAGTTATAAAACCCACCTCCAATTGAGATCCAAAGCTCCAAGCTCATGGTAACAATGGTGGATGAAGATATTGCAACTCCCCTTAAGCTCGTCCTCAAGCTTTTGGTTGAAAAGATTGGCTAGGGTTGAAGAGGAGATCGAAATAAGAAGAAATCAATGATTTATTTTTGATTTCCACCATGGAATCAAGGGGAAAAGAGGTCAAGAACCTTACCAACAGGTTGGGGTCGTCCTACTCCTATTCCTGAGCTTCTCTTGGGGTCGGAAAAGGAAAAGAAAGAAAAGAAATCCGAAAAGAAGTCCTTAAGTGAGTGGAAAAAGGGATATGTATAAGGAAATCCCAAGGAGAGAGAAAATGGGATTATTTCCTTTAATTCCCAAAATAATTTCCACCAAATCCCCCTCCATTTCTTGGCCACGAATACATATTCATTTTGTTGCAAAACCGCTTCATTATCCAAGAATAAAGGGAAAAGAAATTAAGCACCTTAACCCTTATAATATTAATATCCATTTTTGAGTGGAATTTCTTTTTCTTATAATAATGGTGAGTGGAATTTCACCTCCTTAGGATATTCTCGTGCATTTGCAAGGCTTAAGATCGTCCACAAACATCTGAATCCAACCATTTTAATTTTGGTTTAAGGCCCCTTCAATTATTTTATTTATTTTTGCATTAAATTGAATTAGGGTTCCAATTAGGCTTAAATCTTGATTATTTTAATATCAAGATTCTCTCTCCTCCAACTTAATTGAAATGAGGCGCCCCTCTCATTTTATTTGCTAGAAATGATGTCAAGAAACATTTGGGACCTTATTGAAGTGGTAATTTGCATATTGAACCATAGGTTTTGGGTAAATTGCACTTTACACCAAAACTAGGTTTTAATGCACAAACATTGTCCAACAAGCTCTATCTTAGTGTCCAGGCTTGTGGAAACCATACCATTACATCATATTCATTATTATGATGTCTCAACATCAGAGGAACATATTATTATGTAACATTTGTAAGTTATCCCCTTAACTTGGGTAATTTGCACTTTAGTCCAAAATAAGCAAACATTGCTTCAACATGGTTCAAACAGGACCAAAATTGAAACATAAGTTCCTCATGCGCCCTAATTACTTTTCCCAAGATGAAATTAATCATATAATCATCTTTCTTTATTAAAACACCTAGGGTTAAAGCATAACCCAGGTCAGGGATGTTACAATAAGCATTCCGATTCAATCTATCACATATGCAATGTTGTGTACTTGTCACGTTGTCTCGTATGCTTTTTGGACATGATGAGTAGATATTAGTCGGATCCTGGTGAAGGTCATTGGACTATTGTCAAGAACATCCTTAAGTACTTTAGAAGCACTAATGATCAGTTCATTGTCTAGGGTGATAAGGAATAATTGTTTGTAAAGGGTTAAACTGATGCAAGCTTCTAAGATGCAAAGATGATTAACGATCGCAACCTCAATTTTTGCTAAGACTTAAAATAAAACTATACATAGGAAAAGTTCTAAGCAAAATACAGTTGCGAATTCTAGAATAGAATCCAAGTACCTTGTTGTTTTAACCATAGTAGAGGTTTGTGTATGGATCAAGAAGTTCATATGATGAAGTTGGAGAGTTTATAACCATTGATGATGTCATAGAAATATTGTGAAAAAATGGAGCTATCAGATTAGCTAAGGAACTTATATTGCATACTATGGAATTTCCATCTCATATGAGAGATTGCACATCAGGAGATGTGAACATTTGCAATGTACTGACTAGAAACAAATGTTTCTAACCCACTGACAAAAGCACTTGCACAGTAGAACCATGATGGCCAGGCTAAAACACTTGGAATAAGACTTGTGGGTGAATTTCTCTGTGGCATCCAACTCACAAAAACAAGAATTATTTAAGCAGAAGCAAATCATTTACAGCAGATTACTGAAAATCACTAAAAATTTAAAACTTTTTGCAAAGAGATCCAGTTCTAGGAAACTCTTATAACAAGGACCAAAGTATTACATATACATCCTGGTTCAAAAGTACATAACTTGTACCGTCTCTCCTCGAGGATTACATACAACAACTGCTCTATTAACATTATATACAGACAACATAAAAACATCGAGGCATCGAGCCAAAATCTCATATCGATTCATTAAAAGCACTATCTACTGACTCTGAGGACCTGAGAGTACAGAGATGACACATATGACTTTCTATACAAAACTTGGCAGCCAGTGCCTCCACCTGAGTTATCACTACTGTCCCTAATGATGTTGCTGCTTTTTCCTTGCTATAGGGTTCCTGCTTCTTCTTCTGCGTTTACGTAAAAAGTTGGATCACACAGGGGTAAGACAATTGTAAATTGCCCCAGCGAGAGATATAAATCTCCGCCAGAAACATCATTATTGCAGTTTATTAAATGAAAATTGAGCAGAGGAATCTTATATATTTAACAACAGATAAATCATTGTATGAACAGAATCACGTAATCTCCTTTCCTAAGGAGAACATTGCAACTTACTCATGGTAGAGTTGTAAATCATCTATCCACATAGAAAGGAATGTAAAGAGACATAATTCACATCTATCAACTAAAGATGCATAAAAGAAATGTAACATCAATCAATGAATTTCCGTATTCAATCCCTAAGAAAACATGCTATACGACTGATTATATTTTACAATCACACTTATGCCCTGAGGAGATGAGGTATACTTCTCATACCCCAACCGACCATTGCGAAGTTGAAATCGGTACCATACATAGGTCAATGGAAGACTCGGATTCCCATGACCTCATCTATCTCGGTCAGTACGAGTATAAAATGCAAGACATCTTGTGTCTCTGCTAATTAGCTTGCCAGGGTATATTGGCATCATCGCTATAGAGTTATGGACCGTAGCCATACTCTCTTTAGGGTTATGGCCCGTACCCAATGCCTGGTTTTATATTATGAGTCATGACCCGTAGCCATGCTCTTATTGGGGTATGACCCGTAACCAATCCCGCGCATAGGGTATGGCCCGTAGCCAATCCTATGGGGCATAAAGATATGTTTGCCCATTACCCCCACATATTCAAAAATATGTGTTCCGAGTTTTTCCGCAGAGCAACCCGCTTCACCATCAGCAAATTCTGACACTGATGGATCTATGGTCAAGGCTCTACATGATATAATTTTACTAGATTAATACATTATCATATTCTTTTAGCATCAACCAAGTTCTTAAACATAACTTATTAAGACAAATGCTACAAGGAAACATGTACTATTTTCATCATTCACTTCTCATTCTTTATGAGGAATTGGGATCTCAGTACCTCATTTCAATATTGGAAATTCACATCCCTCAACAACTTCATTACCATACTTATCAAATCTGGGTATTTAAACCCGTAGTTCATCACTGAACATTGTTACCACTTATTTGGTAACTATTACCTCTAGGTCCTCAGACCAAGATATTCATGATACTTATTACACAAGCATATCACATGGCTCACAAGGCCTTTAATTGACTTGTCCCCTTTCACTAGGCAACGACTTATTCACATGGCTTATAATGCCACTACACATTTTGTTATTTCTTAATAAGCAGCAATAACATAATAGCACACCTGGCCAATACATATCTTATTACTTCTCTCTAAGAAACAATAACATGATCGCACATAAGGTCCATGCATATCTTGTTACTTTTCATTAAGCAACAATAACATATCAAATATACAATACAATAGTAACACCACTATTCCCTCACCAGGGTTAGGGTTTACCATTAAGTAGGGTTTTTCATCCTATTACCCAAAATTAGGGTTAGGATTTCCCATTTACACATTAATTAGGGTTTATATTCATTTTATGAATCCAACCCTAATTTATTGGTCCACTCCTCTAGGAGCTTCCTTTAATATCACAAGCATTCACCCATGCTTAATATTCTCATCATATATCATTAATTATTATCAACGCAAGGTATGAGTTTATTTATCATCCTTGCCAAGGTATGATTACATCATACTTATTAGTTGGGCTTAACCCCTTTCTCAAGGTATATTATCCTGTTCTTAGTAAAATGTATCAAACTCCTTACATTTCATTGTACCAATTTACATAACACATTTCATGTGTTTCTTATCCAACTATATTAGACTTGAGGTATATCAAGGAATATCAATTCTGAAGTGTTAATTGTGACATCTATCATATCTTGATGTATCACTTTTCTCATCACTTCTGATTCACCTAAATTTATCTACTTATCTTGTATTAAGGTATTTCCCCCTTAATACTTTAACCACTCACCTATCACCGTCATCATATAGTGTATAGGTTACACAATATTATTGTCCAACTATCCTTAATGATATGAACTTATCTAATGGTTAAGCATTGTTGATATAAAATATTCCATTATCAACAAATTTCGGTATTTCAACTCTTAGGATGTTATCCACATCATAAATTAATGTTACATACATCATTCCTAACAGTTCATGTCCTCATCTTTGTAAGGTGTATAGGGTTGTTACACATGTATAGAGTTGGACATATAATGATCTAGGGATTATCTTGTCCCTTATACCCATACTCATTAGAGAACCAATATTACCATTCATATGGTTTATCAATTTACCCATCATGGGTGTAACATTCTCATCTTACTTGATTATATTAGCCACACCCTTCTCTAGTGTATTGACCAATATACTATCACTAGGGTTTCATATACCAATACATGGTATCACCCTGGATTTGAGTCTCACATCACATCATTATTCTGGGTTCCACATAATAACATTCTTATTTAGGGTTTCATATGCATTACCCTAGATTATGGTTTCACATAATATCATCCTTCCTTAGGGTTAGGATTTCATATATCATCACCCTACATTAGGGTTTCATATCACATTGCCCATAATTAGAGTTTACTATTCATTCCAATTAAGTTTCTCTCATGGCATCTCCCTCAATTAGGGTTTCTCATGGAATCACCCTCAATTAGGGTTTCTCATGGAATCACCCTCAATTAGGGTTTCTCATGGAATCACCCTCAATTAGGGTTTACTATTCATCCCAATTAGGGTTTCATGTTCCAATATCCATAATTAGGGTTTACATTTCATCCTAATTTGGGTTTATCATCAGAATACCCTAAATTAGGGTTACTCATGTTATTACCTTACATTCATATCACATCATCCTCCTAGTTTAGGGTTTCTTTCAAACTTGCGCTAAATTAGGGTTTGAGTTCATTAATCAACTCAATTAGGGTCTTATGATTTCTTTATTAAGGATCATATCCTAATTGTATATCACATCATTTTGATTATTTTAAACTTAATTACTACATGATTGTCATTCATGTATGAATCTTTCTCTCTCATCCTACTCAGGATGTCCACTACTCAATTCTTGATCAAATTGAGCCTACTCTTTATTCAAATACATGCATTTATGGTTAGCATGATGTATTGAATTATTACATCATTATGCATCAATAATTAATCCCACTAAGGGTATCAATTATGTAAGAACATCAGGTCTCCAAAAGATTTGATCAATTGAATCTTCAATTATATGAAGGATCCAAAAGAATTGACCAATTACACTTTCAATCACACTAGGTGATCAATTGGTTTTATCAATTATATCTTCAATTGCATTAGGTATCCACTTGGATTGTCCATAGTGGATCTTCAATTGCATTAAGGTATTCAACTGGTTTAACCATATTAGACCTCAAATAGATTGGATTACTTAGGCCCTAACGATCCTAGTTGTCAGATTTCAATTGGTTGAAAACCACTTAAACAAAATACCCTTGAAATTTATTGGACAAGAAAGGTGTTGAAATCGTTTGAACTTTGGGTCTCCAAATGGTTTGAGACCGTTTGGTCCAAACCATCTCAACATCGAATGGACCAAAAAGTCCTTTCAACACTTACACGATTTATGATTTCAATGGATGACCCAATTATCAATTGAATCTTTGATTTCTTTATCACTTGAAATAATGAATCAACCTTCAATTAGACCATCAATTAGGGTTTTGAACCCAATTGATCTACGATTTAAACTCAAGAAACCTTCAATTAGGTCTTTGAATCGAGTAGCCATCAATGTTCAATATTATGAAATTGTTTCAATTGAAACCAATGAACCATCATCAAATTTTTGATATGACCTGACCTCAAACGGTCTTGAGGTCGTTTGGATGACCTCCAAACGGTCTTGAGACCATTTTCCCCATCCTATCCTTGGATTTTGTGAAGTTACATTAGGGTTTAACTCATTGGATTGATCATCAAATCAACACTTAATTGCATTTCAATTTGGTATCTCTGGACCTTCAATTACTCAACCATACTTAACCCTAGACCTCCAAACGGTCTTGGGTGACCTCCAAACGGTCTTGAGATCATTTGGGTGACCCCCAAATGGTCTTGAGACCGTTTGTGCTCAAACACCCAAAAATCTAAGTTAACCAAATTGAATTTCAGCACTTAACCCGATTAGGGTTTACTAATTGATTAACCTTCAACTGATGAACCCTTTGGAATTAATAAATCAATTTTTATGGGTCATCAAACATCATAATTAGCATCAAAATTTCCAAACGGCCAACCCTGGTCAACTCTCCCAAACGGTTTGAAACCCTTTAGCTTCAAACGGTTTGATGAAATTGTTTGCTTTCAAACGGTTTTGTTGAAACCGAATGAGCAAGTTATCAAAACTGAATGAAATACAATTTCTTTAGGAAATGTGTCCAAGATGATGTCATCATAATCTACCTTCGTCCCTGCAGATCTTAGTACTTCTGATTTCATGGAATTACCAATTTCAACCAACAATTAATCAAGAAGATGAAGGACTCAACGAAATTGCAAGATTAATAGTTGAATAACAATGTAAAGGGGTTCAAGTTATATAACCCGCCTCCAATTGAGATACAAAGATTCAGGATAATGTCAAAAATTGTGTATGAAGCTTTTGCAACTCCCCCCTAGGCTCGTCCTCAAGCTTTTGAGTGAAAAGATTGGCTAGGGTTGAAGATGGAGTGAAGAAAAGAAGAAATCAAGCATTGATTTGTGATTTCCACCATGAATTCAAGGTGAAAGAGGGTCAAGAAGCTTACCAACAGGTTGGGGCTCGTTCTACTCTTGCTCCCAAGATCCCAAGGTCGTTTTGCAAGGAAAGGTGGAAGTGAATTCGAAATTCCCTTTTTACTCTATGGATAAATGAGCTTATATGCAATTTTTATTAAAAAATTCAATTAGGAGAGAGAAAGTAGGAATTATCTCCCCCTTATCCTTGCCACTTGCCCCCTTATCTTCCTTAGGGACGAGGCTATCCTCTTTTCCTCTTATTCCTCTCAATTATCCACAATTTAAAGAAAATCAAATTAAGCACCTTAATCCATTTAATAGTAATATTCATAAGTGAGTGGATATTTCTTTTTCTTATAATAATGTGAGTGGGTTTTTCACCTCCTTGAGATATTTCGTGGCCCTTTCAAGGCACAAGGACGTCCACACATATCTTAATTCAACCATTTAAATTTTGTTTGAATGGCATTTTAATTAATAAATTTATTTTTGCATTAAATTGAATTAGGGTTTCAATTATGCTTAAATCTTGATTATTTTAATATCAAGATTATCTCTCCTCCAAATTAATTCAACTGAGGCGTCCCTCTCAATTTCTTTGCTCTACATGATGCCAAGAAACATAAGGGACCTTATTGAAGTGGTAATTTGCATATTGAACCCTAGGTTTTGGATAAATTGCACATTACACCAAAACTAGGTTTTAATGCACAAACATTGCTTTATCAGCTCTTTCTTGGTATTCAGGCTATCACAAGCCATACCTCTGCATCATATTTACTCTCATGATGCTTCAAAACATGAGGAACAATTAATCATGTAACATTTGCAAGTTAACCCTTCAACTTGGGTAATTTGCACTTTAGTCCAAAATAAGCAAACATTGCTTCAACATTATTCAAATAGGACCAAAATTGAAGCATAGGTTCCTATTGGGCCTTAATTTCTTTTCACAAGATAAAATTAAGGATCTAATTAACTTACTTAAGCAAAACTCCCAGGGTTAAGGCATAACCCAGGTCAGGGATGTTACAAATTATAAACCCCTAACAAGGATTTCATCCCCAAAATCCCAGATAAAGAAAGACAAATAATATTCATTCATCATATCATCATGTCTCCTCATAACATTTCATTGTTATGGAGACACCATAGATATTTTTAATTAACTCAAATTCTTCTACACAAGGTTATCATGAAATCGATCACACAAGACACATACCCTACTGTCGTTTCATTATTGACTGTGGAATTAATTTTGTGTCAGGTAACATCTTTCTTATTCAAAGAAACATCATACATTATTTATTAATACCATGTTTATGCAATGCATAAACCCCTAACATATGATGTTCATACTATTTTATAGTCAAACTGATTTCTTGGTTGACCATTCTAGGTGGCCAACATAAATCATCTATTTTTTTTAGATACCAGGATCTCTTACCTTGATATCTGTCACATGGGTTGAAAACACATCACATATTTATCTTCCTTTCATCTTGGAACATTACTTGTTACATATATCTTCACCTTGGAACCAAAGTCCAAGATAAACTAATACTTTACTAAGTATCCATCACATTAACATTTTATTTTATGCACATCAAGTGTCCTAAGACCCACTGGATTGCCATGTCCCCGAAAGTAAAGTAGAGAAGGAATCATATTCCTCTTATTATTTCATGTATTTTCAACTATTCAAGAATCATATTTTTCTTTATCTCATCCTAGGTTCCTTGCCCTCAGCATAGGAATTTTTAAAGATGATCACATGACATTATTCCTTTCTTTGTTATTATCTAACATATTCATGAGCATCTTATGATCTCGTCACATTTCCCATTTCCTCATTATGGGAAAAGATCTTTATTATACACACAAACTTTATCGAAAAGGGATCACCTCCCTTGTTCTCATTCTTATCTTATGAGGAGTGTACTTTTTACTTCCTCATACACACATACTGATCAGGGATTACTTCAGATTTCTCTTTCTTATTCTTAGGATATGGCACATTTTTCCGTTCCATATTTCTAATTTCATGATACTCATTAGATTGTTTCAGAATGACTACTTGATCAGAGCAATCAAAAAGATGACAATCTAAGAGTTTCCATACTTACTTTATCATCAATAGTTGTATACCTGGCCAGGGTATATAAATACTGAGATTAAGTAGTATGCACTTTGTATACTATCATATTCCTTTCTTTTCTTATCATCATGAGCATAAGATTCATCATTCTTGGATTTTATCCAAGCATCTTTTCTATACCTCATCTTCTCTCATAGAGGTAAGAGCAATAAATATAAAACATCCATAAGGTTTACTATGCAAAATGTAAGTCCTCATAGGACTACTCAAAGAAATCTCTATCAATTACTTTCTCAATTAAGCTCAGGGAATCATAAAATGACATATTAGAATGACATTATTTTGTCTAACCCATCATGATTCATGGATGGTTCACTGCCTCAGGCTGATTCTGCCTCAGAGGTAGATTCACCATAACATTTCTGGCTGAGCAATCTCTTGCTAGATGTCCTACATGTCTACATCGGTAGCAAGTTCTGAGCTTTAGATGTGGTCCAAAAGGTTTTTTACCCTTTCTGGATAGCCATTGCCTTGGTGCACTAGGTGCTGGTTACACTGGTGGTACCAAAAACTTCTTCTTTTTGGAACTACCCGACCTCTGTTCCTGGATTTGGATAGGCCTTTTCTCAATTCTTCCTTTATATTCCTTTTTTGGACAATTAGGTCTAATATGTCCAGGCTTCCTACACCTATGGCAGATTCTAGTTTCAGATTGTATCCTATTCCTTTCATCATTATTCATTGCTCCAATAGGTTGATGTTGAGCAGGAAACATATTGGAGTTCAACACTTCATCATTGGGGGCTGGTAGTCTAGGTTGCATTGCTAATGCACGATCTACTATGTGTATCATAGTTGTACTAAATTGCACAAGCAGAGCAGGGAAAGCTGGGCTCTCTATCATGTCTAGGTAAAATTGGGGATGTGCAGGTGTATGTTCTTCTCTGCTTTGATCCCCTACATCCCTTCTTGGTGTAACATTGCTGCTTTCTGCAGCAAACTCCTCATGAGACCCAGTCATCTTCAAGTTCTTCTTCTTCTATATGAGCAGAAGACACTATCAGATACACTGGAAGACACTAGAACAGACTCTACTACCTTAGTCCTATGTTTCTGTAGACTCAGCGAACCTAGAGCTCTGATACCACTAAATTGTGGCATCCAACTAAAAAAAACAAGATTTATTTAAGCGGAAGTGAATCATTTGCAGCGGATTACTGAAAATCACTAAAAATTAAAACTTTTTATAAAGAGAACCAGTTCTAGGAAACTCTTATAACAAGGACCAAAGTATTACATATACATCCTGGTTTAAAAGCACATAACTTGTATCATCTCTCCTCGAGGATTACATACAACAGCTACCCTATTAACATTATATACAAACATAAAAACCTCAAGGCATCAAGCCAAAATCTTAGATCGATTCATTAAAAGCACTATCTACTGACTCCGAGGACCTGAGAGTACAGAGACGACACATAGGACTTTCTATACAAAACTTGGCAGCCAGTGCCTCCACCTGAGTTATCACTGTTGTCCCTAATGTTGTTGTTGCTTTTTCCTTGCTATAGGGTTCCTGCTTCTTCTTCTACGTTTACCTAAAAAGTTGGATCCCACGGGGGTGAGACAATTGTAAATTGCCCCAACGAGAGATATAACTCTCCGCTAGAAACATCATTATTGCAGTTTATTAAATTAAAACTGAGCATAGGAATCTTATATATTTAACAACAGATAAATCGTTGTATGAATAGAATTACGTAATCTCCTTTCCTAAGGATAACATTACATCTTACTCATGGTAGAGTTGTAAATCATCTATTCACCTAGCAAGGAATGTAAAGAGACATAATTCATATCTATCAACTAAAGATGCATAAAAGAAATGTAACATCATCCAATGAATTTCCATATTCAATCCCTAAGCAAACATGCTATACAGATGATTATGTTTTACAATCACACTTATGCCCTGAGGAGATGAGGTATACCGCTCATACTCCAACCGACCACTGCGAAGTTGAAATCGGTACCATACATAGGTCAATGGAAGAGCCAGATTCCCATGACCTCATCTATCTCGGTCAGTACGAGTATAAAATGCAGGACATCTTGTGTCTCTGCTAAATAGCTTGCCAGGGTATATTGGCATCCTCGCTATAGAGTTATGGCCCATAGCCATACTCTCTTCAGGGTTATAGCCCATAGCCAATGCCTGGTTTTATGTTATGAGTCATGACCCGTAGCCATGCACTTATTGGGGTATGACCCGTAACCAATCCCATGCATAGGGTATGGCCCATAGCCAATCCTATGGGGCATAAGGATATGTTTGCCCATTACCCCCACATATTCAAAAATATGTGTTTCAGGTTTTGCCGTGGAGCAACCCATTTCACCATCAGCAAATTCTGACACTGATGGATCTATGGTCAGGGCTCTACATGATATGATTTTACTTGATTAATTAAGTACATTATCATATTCTTTTAGCATCAACCAAGTTCTCAAACATAACTTATTAAGACAAATGCTACAAGGAAACATGTACTATTTTCATCATTCACTTCTCATTCTTTCTGAGGCATTGGGATCTCAGTCCCTCATTTCAATACTAGAAATTCTCATACCTCAACAACTTCATTACCATACTTATCAAATCTGGGTATTTAAACCCTTAGTTCATCACTGAACATTGTTACCACTTATTTGGTAACTATTACCTCTGGGTCCTCAAACCAAGGTATTCATGATACTTATTACACAAGCATATCACATGGCTCACAAGGCCTTTAATTGACTTGTACCCTTTCACTAGGCAATGACTTATTCACATGGCTTACAATGCCACTGCACATTTTGTTATTTCTTAATAAGCAGCAATAACATAATAGCACACCTGGCCAATACATATCTTATTACTTCTCTCTAAGAAACAATAACATGATGGCACATAAGGTCCATGCATATCTTGTTACTTTTCATTAAGCAACAATAACATATCCAATATACAATACAATAGTAACACCACTATTCCCTCACCAGGGTTAGGGTTTACCATTAAGTAGGGTTTTTCATCCTATTACCCAAAATTAGGGTTAGGATTTCCCATTTACACATTAATTAGGGTTTATATTCATTTTATGAATCCAACCCTAATTTATTGGTCCACTCCTCTAGGAGCTTCCTTTAATATCACAAGCATTCACCCATGCTTAATATTCTCATCATATATCATTAATTATTATCAACGCAAGGTATGAGTTTATTTCTCATCCTTGCCAAGGTATGATTACATCATACTTATTAGTTGGGCTTAACCCCTTTCTCAAGGTATATTATCATGTTCTTAGTAAAATGTATCAAACTCCTTACATTTCATTGTACCAATTTACATAACACATTTCATGTGTTTCTTATCCAACTATATTAGACTTGAGGTATATCAAGGAATATCAATTCTGAAGTGTTAATTGTGACATCTATCATATCTTGATGTATCACTTTTCTCATCACTTCTGATTCACCTAAATTTATCTACTTATCTTGTATTAAGGTATTTCCCCCTTAATACTTTAACCGCTCACCTATCACCTTCATCATATAGTGTATAGGTTACACATTAGTATTGTCCAACTATCCTTAATGATATGAACTTATCTAATAGTTAAGCATTGTTGATATAGAATAATCCATTATCGACAACTTTGGGTATTTCAACTCTTAGGATGTTATCCACATCATAAGTTAATGTTACATACATCATTCCTAAGAGTTTCATGTCCTCATCTTTGTAAGGTGTATAGGGTTGTTACACATGTAAAGAGTTGGACATATAATGATCTAGGCATTATCTTGTCCCTTATACCCTTACTCATTAGAGTACCAATATTACCATTCATATGGTTTATCAATTTTACCCATCATGGGTGTAACACTCTCATCTTACTTGATTATATTAGCCACACCCTTCTTTATTGTATTGACCAATATACTATCAGTAGGATTTCATATACCAATGCATGGTATCACCCTGGATTTGAGTCTCACATCACATCATTATTCAGGGTTCCACATAATATCGTTTTTATTTAGGGTTTCATATGCATTACCCTAGATTAGGGTTTCAGATAATATCATCCTTCCTTAGGGTTAGGATTGCATATATCATCAGCCTACATTAGGGTTTCATATCACATTGCCCATAATTAGAGTTTACTATTCATTCCAATTAAGTTTCTCTCATGGCATCTCCCTCAATTAGGGTTTCTCATGGAATCACCCTCAATTAGGGTTTCTCATGGATTCACCCTCAATTAGGGTTTCTCATGGAATCACCCTCAATTAGGGTTTACTATTCATCCCAATTAGGGTTTCATATTCCATTATCCAGAATTAGGGTTTACTATTTATCCTAATTAGGGTTTATCATTAGAATACCCTAAATTAGGGTTACTCATGTCATTACCTTACATTCATATCACATCATCCTCCTAGTTTAGGGTTTCACTCAAACTTGCCCTAAATTAGGGTTTGAGTTCATTAATCAACTCAATTAGGGTATTATGATTTCTTTATCAAGGATCATACCCTAATTGTATATCACATCATTTTTATTATTTTAAACTTAATTACTACATGATTATCATTCATGTATGAATCTTTCTCTCTCATCCTACTCAGGATGTCCACTACTCAATTCTTGATCAAGTTGAGCCTACTCTTTATTCAAATACATGCATTTATGGTTAGCATGATGTATTGAATTATTACATCATTATGCATCAATAATTAATCCCACTAAGGGTATCAATTATATAAGTACATCAAGTCTCCAAAAGATTTGATCAATTGAATCTTCAATTATATGAAGGATCCAAAAGAATTGACCAATTACACTTTCAATCACACTAGGTGATCAATTGGTTTTATTAATTAAATCTTCAATTGCATTAGGTATCCACTTGAATTGTCCATAGTGGATCTTCAATTGCATTAAGGTATTCAACTGGTTTAACCATATTGGACCTCAAAAAGATTGGATTACTTAGGTCCTAACGATCCTAGTTCTCAGATTTCAATTGGTTGAAAACCACTTAAACAAAATACCCTTGAAATCGATTGGACAAGAAAGGTGTTGAAACTGTTTGAACTTTGGGTCTCCAAACGGTTTGAGACTGTTTGGACCCAAACGGTCTTGAGACCGATTGGGCCCAAACGGTCTTGAGACCAATTGGGCCCAAACGGTCTTGAGACCATTTGGTCCAAACCATCTAAAAACCGAATGGACCAAAAAGTCCTTTCAACACTTACACGATTCATGATTTCAATGGATGACCCAATTATCAATTGAATCTTTGATTTCTTTATCACTTGAACTAATGAATCAAACTTCAATTAGACCATCAATTAGGGTTTTGAACCCAATTGATCCAGGATTTCAACTCAAGAAACCTTCAATTAGGTCTTTGAATCGAGTAGCCATCAATGTTCAACATTATGAAATTGTTTCAATTGAAACCAATGAACCATCATCAAATTTTTTATATGACCTGACCTCAAATGGTCTTTAGGTCATTTGGATGGCCTCCAAACGTTCTTGATACTGTTTTCCCCATCCTATCCTTGGATTTTGTGAAGTTCCATAAGGGTTTAAATCATTGGATTAATCATCAAATTAACACTTAATTGCATTTCAATTTGGTATATCTGGACCTTAAATTACTCAACCATACTTAACCCTAGACCTGCGAATGGTCTTGGGTGACCTCCAAACGTCTTTAGACCGTTTGGGTGACCCCCAAATGGTTTTGAGAACATTTGGGCTCAAACATCCAAAAATCTAAGTTAACCAAATTGAATTTCAGCACTTGACCCGATTAGGGTTTACTAATTGATTAACCTTCAACTGATTAACCCTTTGGAATTTATCAATCAAATTTTATGGGAACATCATAATTAGCATCAAAATTTCAAAATGGTCAACCCTGGTCAACTCTCCCAAATGGTTTGAAACCGTTTAGCTTCAAACGGTTTGATGAAACCGTTTGCTTTCAAACGGTTTTGTTGAAACTGAATGAGCAAGTTATTGAAACCGAATGAAATACAATTTCTTTAGGAAATGTGTCCAAGATGATGTCATCATCATCTACCTTCGTCCCTGTAGATCTTAGTACTTCTAATTTCATGGAATTACCAATTTCAACCAACAATTAATCAAGAAGATGAAGGACTCAATGAAATTGCAAGATTAATAGTTGAATAACAATGTAAAGGGGTTCAAGTTATATAACCCGCCTCCAATTGAGATCCAAAGCTTCAATATCACTTCAAAAATGGTGGATGAAGCTTTTGCAACTCCCCCCTAGGCTCGTCCTCAAGCTTTTGAGTGAAAAGATTGGCTAGGGTTGAAGATGGAATGAAGAAAAGAAGAAATCAAGCACTGATTTGTGATTTCCACCATGAATTCAAGGTGAAAGAGGGTCAAGAAGCTTACCAACAGGTTGGGTCTCGTTATCCTCTTGATCCCAAGCTCCCAAGGACGTTTTGCAAGAAAAAGGTGGAAGTGAATTCGAAATTCCCTTTTTACTCTATGGATAAATGAGCTTATATGCAATTTTTATTAAAAATTCAATTAGGAGAGAGAAAGTAGGAATTATCTCCCCCTTATCCTTGCCACTTGCCCCATTCTCTTCCTTAGGGACGATTATATCCTCTTTTCCTCCTATTCCCCTCAATTATCCATAATTTAAAGAAAAGCAAATTAAGCACCTTAATCCTTTTAATAGTAATATCCATAAGTGAGTGGATATTTCTTTTTCTTATAATAATGTGCGTGGGTTTTTCACCTCCTTGAGATATTTCGTGGCCCTTTCAAGGCACAAGTACGTACACACATATATGAATTCAGCCATTTCAATTTTGTTTGAAGGGCATTTTAATTAATAAATTTATTTTTGCATTAAATTGAATTAGGGTTTCAATTATGCTTAAATCTTGATTATTTTAATATCAAGATTCTCTGTCCTCCAAATTAATTCAAATGAGGCGCCCCTCTCATTTTATTTGCTCTACATGATGCCAATAAACATAATGGACCTTATTGAAGTGGTAATTTGCATATTGAACCCTAGGTTTTGGGTAAATTACACATTACACCAAAACTAGGTTTTAATGCACAAACATTGCTTTATCAGCTCTTTCTTGGTATTCAGGCTATCACAAGCCATACCTCTGCATCATCTTAACTCTCATGATGCTTCAACACATGAGGAACATTTAATCATGTAACATTTGCAAGTTAACCCTTCAACTTGGGTAATTTGCACTTTAGTCCAAAATAAGCAAACATTGCTTCAACATTATTCAAATAGGACCAAAATTGAAACATATGTTCCTCTTGGGCCTTAATTACTTTTCACGAGATAAAATTAAGGATCTAATTAACTTACTTAAGCAAAACTCCTAGGGTTAAGGCATAACTTAGGTTAGGGATGTTATAAATTATAAACCCCTAACAAGGATTTCGTCCCCGAAATCCCAGATAAAGAAAGACAGATATTATTCATTCATCATATCATCATGTCTCCTCATAACATTTCATTTTTATGGAGACACCATAGAGATTTTTAATTAACTCAAATTCTTCTACACAAGGTTATCATGAAATCGATCACACAAGACACATACCCTACTGCCTTTTCATTATTGACTGTGGAATTAATTCTTTGTCAGGTAACATCTTTCTTATTCAAAGAAACATCATACATTCTTGATTAATATCATGTTTATGCAAAGCATAAACCCCTAACATATGATTTTCATACTATTTTATAGTCAAACTGATTTCTTGGTTGACCATTCCAAGTAGCCAACATAAATCATCTATTTTTTTTTAGATACCAGGATCTCTTACCTTGGTATCTGTCACATGGTTTGAAAACAGATCACATATATATATTCCTTTCATCTTGGAACATTACTTGTTACATATATCTTCATCTTGGAACCAAAGTCCAAGATAAACTGATACTTTTCTAAGTATCCATCACATTAACATTTTATCTTATGCACATCGAGTGTCCTAAGACCCACTTTATTGCCATGTCCCCGAAAGGAAAGAAGACAAAGAATCATATTCCTCTTATTATTTCATGTATTTTCAACTATTCAAGAATCATTTACTCTTTATCTCATCCTAGGTTCCTTGCCCTCAGCATAGGAATTTTTAAGGATGATCACATGACATTATTCCTCTCTTTGTTATTATCTAACATATTCATGAGCATCTTATGATCTCATCACATTTCCCATTTCCTCATTATGGGGAAAGATCTTTATTATACACACAAACTTTATCGAAAAGGGATCACCTCCCTTGTTCTCATTCTTATCTTATGAGGAGTGTACTTTTTACTTCCTCATACACACATACTGATCAGGGATTATTTCAGATTTCTCTTCCTTATTCTTAGGATATGACACATTTTTCCATTCCATATTTCTAATTTCATGATACTCATTAGATTGTTTCAGAATGACTACTTGATCAGACCAATCAAAAAGATAAAAATTTAAGAGTTTCCATACTTACTTTATCATCAATAGTTGTATACCTGGCCAAGGTATATAAATACTGAGATTAAGTAGTATGCACTTTGTATACTATCATATTCCTTTCTTTTCTTATCATCATGAGCATAAGATTCATCATTCTTGGATTTTGTCCAGGCATCTTTTCTATACCTCATCTTCTCTCAAGATGTAAGAGCAATAAATATAAAACATCCATAAGGTTTACTATGCAAAATGTAAGTCCTTATAGGACTACTCAAAGAAAGCTCTATCAATTACTTTCTCAATTAAGCTCAGGGAATCATAAAATGACATATTAGAATGACATTATTTTGTCTAACTTGTCATGATTCGTGGATGGTTCACTGCCTCAGGATGATTCTGCCTCAGAGGTTGATTCACCATAACATTTCTGGCTGAGCAATCTCTTGCCAGATGCCCTACCTGTCTACATTGGTAGCAAGTTCTGAGCTTTAGATGTGGTCCAAAAGGTTCTTTACCCTTTCTGGATATCCATTGCCTTGGTGCACTAGGCCCTGGTTGCACTGGTGGTACCAAAAACTTCTTCTTTTTGGAACTACCAGGCCTCTATTCCTGGATTTTGATAGGCCTTTTCTCAATTCTTCCTTTATATTCCTTTTCTGGACAATTAGGTTTGATATGTCCAGGCTTCCTACACCTATGGCAGATCCTGGTTTCAGATTGTATCTTATTCCTTTCATCATTATTCATTTATCCAACAGGTTGATGTTAAGCAGGAAACCTATTGGAGTTCAACACTTCATCATTGGGGGTTGGTAGTCTAGGTTGCATTGCTAATGCACGATCTACTATGTGTATCATAGTTGTACTAAATTGCTCAAGCAGAGCAGGCAAAGCTGGGCTCTCTATCATGGCTAGGTAAAACTGGGGATGTGCATGTGTATGTTCTTCTCTGCTCTGATCCCCTGCATCCCTTCTTGGTGCAACATTGCTACTTTCTACAACAAACTCCTCATGAGACCCAGTCATCTTCAAGTTCTTCTTCTCCTATATGAGCAGAAGACACTATCAGATACACTGGAAGACACTAGAATAGACTCTACTACCTTAGTCCTATGTCTCTGTAGACTCAGCAAACCTAGAGATCTGATACCACTAAATTGTGGCATCCAACTCACAAAAACAAGATTTATTTAAGCAGAAGCGAATCATTTGCAGCGGATTCTAGAAAATCACTAAACATTTAAAACTTTTTGCAAAGAGATATAGTTCTAGGAAACTCTTATAACAAGGACCAAAGTATTACATATACATCCTGGTTCAAAAGTACATAACTTGTAATGTCTTTCCTCGAGGATTACATACAACAGCTGCCCTATTAACATTATATACAGACAACATAAAAACCTCGAGGCATCAAGACAAAATCTCAGATCAATTCATTAAAAGCACTATCTACTAACTCTGAGGACCTGAGAGTACAGAGACGACACATAGGACTTTCTATACAAAACTTGGCAGCCAGTGCCTCCACCTGAGTTATCACTGTTGTCCCTAATGTTGTAGCTGCTTTTTCCTTGCTATAGGGTTCCTGCTTCTTCTTCTACGTTTACCTAAAAAGTTGGATCCCACGGGGGTGAGACAATTGTAAATTTCCCCAGCGAGAGATATAACTCTCCACCAGAAACATCATTATTGCAGTTTATTAAATTAAAACTGAGCAGAGGAATCTTATATATTTAACAACAGATAAATCGTTGTATGAATAGAATCACGTAATCTCCTTTCCTAAGGAAAACATCACATCTTACTCATGGTAGAGTTGTAAATCATCTATCCACCTAGCAAGGAATGTAAAGAGACATAATTCATATCTATCAACCAAAGATGCATAAAAGAAATGTAACATCAGCCAATGAATTTCCGTATTCAATCCCTAAGCAAACATGCTATACGGCTGATTATATTTTACAATCACACGTATGCCCTGAGGAGATGAGGTATTCCGCTCATACTCCAACCGACCACTGTGAAGTTGAAATCGGTACCATACATAGGTCAACGGAAGAGCCTGATTCCCATGACCTCATCTATCTCGGTCAGTACGAGTATAAAATGCAGGACATCTTGTGTCTCTGCTAAATAGCTTGCCAGGGTATATTGGCATCCTCTCTATAGAGTTATGGCCCGTAGCCATACTCTCTTTAGGGTTATGGCCCGTAGCCAATGCCTGGTTTTATATTATGAGTCATGACCCGTAGCCATGCTCTTATTGGGGTATGGCCCGTAACCAATAGTATGGCCCGTAGCCAATCCTATGGGGCATAAGGATATGTTTGCCCATTACCCCCACATATTCAAAAATATGTGTTGAGGGTTTTTCCGCGGAGCAACTCATTTCACCATCAGCAAATTCTGACACTGATGGATCTATGGTCAGGGCTCTACATGATATGATTTTACTTGATTAATTAAGTACATTATCATATTCTTTTAGCATCAACCATGTTCTCAAACATAACTTATTAAGACAAATGCTACAAGGAAACATGTACTATTTTCATCATTCACTTCTTATTCTTTATGAGGCATTGGGATCTCAGTCCCTCATTTCAATACTGGAAATTATCATCCCTCAACAACTTCATTACCATACTTATCAAATTTGGGTATTTAAACCCTTAGTTCATCACTGAACATTGTTACCACTTATTTGGTAACTATTACCTCTAGGTCCTCAGACCAAGGTATTCATGATACTTATTACACAAGCATATCACATGGCTCACAAGGCCTTTAATTGACTTGTCCCCTTTCACTAGGCAACTACTTATTCACATGGCTTATAATGCCACTACACATTTTGTTATTTCTTAATAAGAAGCAATAACTTAATAGCACACCTAGCCAATACATATCTTATTACTTCTCTCTAAGAAACAATAACATGATGTCACATAAGGTCCATGCATATCTTGTTACTTTTCATTAAGCAATAATAACATATCACAGTATACAATACAATAGTAACACCACTATTCCCTCACCAGGGTTAGGGTTTACCATTAAGTTGGGTTTTTCATCCTATTACCCAAAATTAGGGTTAGGATTTCCCATTTACACATTAATTAGGGTTTATATTCATTTTATGAATCCAACCCTAATTTATTGGTCCGCTCCTCTAGGAGCTTCCTTTAATATCACAAGCATTCACTCATGCTTAATATTCTCATCATATATCATTAATTATTATCAACACAAGGTATGAGTTTATTTCTCATCCTTGCCAAGGTATGATTACATCATACTTATTAGTTTGGCTTAACCCCTTTGTCAAGGTATATTATCATGTTCTTAGTAAAATGTATCAAACTCCTTATATTTCATTGTACCAATTTACATAACACATTTCATGTGTTTCTTATCCAACTATATTAGACTTGAGGTATATCAAGGAATATCAATTCTGAAGTGTTAATTGTGACATCTATCATATCTTGATGTATCACTTTTCTCATCACTTCTGATTCACCTAAATTTATCTACTTATCTTGTATTAAGGTATTTCCACCTTAATACTTTAACCACTCACCTATCACCTTCATCATATAGTGTATAGGTTACACATTAGTATTGTCCAACTATCCTTAATGATATGAACTTATCTAATAGTTAAGCATTGTTGATACAAAATAATCCATTATCAACAAATTTAGGTATTTCAACTCTTAGGATGTTATCCACATCATAAATTAATGTTACATACATCATTCCTAAGAGTTTCATGTCCTCATCTTTGTAAGGTGTATAGGGTTGTTACACATGTATAGAGTTGGACATATAATGATCTAGGCATTATCTTGTCCCTTATACCCTTACTCATTAGAGTACCAATATTACCATTCATATGGTTTATCAATTTTACCCATCATGGGTGTAACATTCTTATCTTACTTGATTATATTAGCCACACCCTTCTTTAGTGTATTGACCAATATACTATCACTAGGGTTTCATATACCAATACATGGTATCACCCTGGATTTGAGTCTCTCATCACATCATTATTTAGGGTTCCACATAATATTGTTCTTATTTAGGGTTTCATATGCATTACCCTATATTAGGGTTTCACATAATATTATCCTTCCTTAGGGTTAGGATTGCATATAGCATCACCCTACATTAGGGTTTCATATCACATTACCCATAATTAGAGTTTACTATTCATTCCAATTAAGTTTCTCTCATGGCATCTCCCTCAAATAGGGTTTCTCATGGAATCACCCTCAATTAGGGTTTCTCATGGAATCACCCTCAATTAGGGTTTCTCATGGAATCACCCTCAATTAGGGTTTACTATTCATCCCAATTAGGGTTTCATATTCCATTGTCCATAATTAGGGTTTACTATTCATCCTAATTAGGTTTTATCATCAGAATACCCTAAATTAGGGTTACGCATGTCATTACCTTACATTCATATCACATCATCCTCCTAGTGTAGGGTTTCACTCAAACTTGCCCTAAATTAGGGTTTGAATTCATTAATCAACTCAATTAGGGTCTTATGATTTCTTTATCAAGAATCATACCCTAATTTTATATCACATCATTTTAATTATTTTAAACTTAATTACTACATGATTATCATTCATGTATGAATCTTTCTCTCTCATCCTACTCAGGATGTCCACTACTCAATTCTTGATCAAATTGAGCCTACTCTTTATTCAAATACATGCATTTATGGTTAGCATGATGTATTGAATTATTACATCATTATGCATCAATAATTAATCCCACTAAGGGTATCAATTATCTAAGTACATCAAGTCTCCAAAATATTTAATCAATTGAATATTCAATTATATGAATGATCCAAAAGAATTGACCAATTACACTTTCAATCACACTAGGTGATCAATTGGTTTTATCAATTAAATCTTCAATTGCATTAGGTATCCACTTGGATTGTCCATAGTGGATCTTCAATTGAATTAAGGTATTCAACTGGTTTAACCATATTGGACCTCAAAAAGATTGGATTACTTAGGCCCTAACGATCCTAGTTCTCAGATTTCAATTGGTTGAAAACCACTTACAAAATACCCTTAAAATCGATTGGACAAGAAAGGTGTTGAAACCGTTTGAACTTTGGGTCTCCAAACGGTTTGAGACCATTGACCATTTGGATCCAAATGGTCTTGAGACCATTTGGGCTCAAACGGTCTTGAAACCGTTTGGTCCAAACCATCTCAAAACTGAATGGACCAAAAAGTCCTTTCAACACTTACACGATTCATGATTTCAATGGATGACCCAATTATCAATTGAATCTTTGATTTCTTTATCACTTGAACTAATGAATCAACCTTCAATTATACCATCAATTAGGGTTTTGAACCCAATTGATCTAGGATTTCAACTCAAGAAACCTTCAATTAGGTCTTTGAATCGAGTAGCCATCAATGTTCAACATTATGAAATTGTTTCAATTGAAACCAATGAACCATCATCAAATTTTTGATATGACCTGACCTCAAACGGTCTTGAGGTCGTTTGTATGAACTCAAAACAGTCTTGAGACCGTTTGCCCCATACTATACTTGGATTTTGTGAAGTTCCATTAGGGTTTAAATCATTGGATTGATCATCAAATCAGACTTAATTGCATTTCAATTTGGTATCTCTGGACCTTCAATTACTCAACCATACTTAACCCTAGACCTCCAAACGGTCTTGGGTGACCTCCAAACGGTCTGGAGACCGTTTGGGTGACCCCCAAATGGTCTTGAGACCGTTTGGGCTCAAACACCCAAAAATCTAAGTTAACCAAATTGAATTTCAGCACTTAACCTGATTAGGGTTTACTAATTGATTAACCTTCAACTGATGAACCCTTTGGAATTTATCAATCAAATTTTATGGGTCATCAACCATCATAATTATCATCAAAATTTCCAAACGGTCAACCCTGGTCAACTCTCCCAAACAGTTTGAAACCGTTTAGCTTCAAACAGTTTGATGAAACTGTTTACTTTCAAACGGTTTTGTTGAAACCGAATGAGCAAGTTATTGAAACCGAATGAAATACAATTTCTTTAGGAAATGTTTCCAAGATGATGTCATCATCATCTACCTTCGTCCCTGTAGATCTTAGTACTTATTATTTCATGGAATTACTAATTTCAACCAGCAATTAATCAAGAAGATGAAGGACTCAACGAAATTGCAAGATTAATAGTTGAATAACAATGTAAAGGGGTTCAAGTTATATAACACACCTCCAATTGATCTCCAAAGCTTCAATATCACGTCAAAAATGGTGGATGAAGCTTTTGCAACTCCCCCCTAGGCTCGTCCTCAAGCTTTTGAGTGAAAAGATTGGCTAGGGTTGAAGATGGAATGAAGAAAAGAAGAAATCAAGCATTGATTTGTGATTTCCACCATGAATTCAAGGTGAAAGAGGGTCAAGAAGCTTACCAACAGGTTGGGGCTCGTTCTCCTCTTTATCCCAAGATCCCAAGGTCGTTTTTCAAGCAAAGGGTAGAAGTGAATTCGAAATTCCCTTTTTACTCTATGATAAATGAGCTTATATGTGATTTTTATTAAAAATTCAATTAGGAGAGAGAAAGTAGGAATTATCTCCCCCTTATCCTTGTCACTTGCCCCCTTCTCTTCCTTAGGTACGAGGCTATCCTCTTTGCCTCTTATTCTTCTCAGTTATCCACAATTTAAAGAAAAGCAAATTAAGCACCTTAATCCATTTAATAGTAATATACATAAGTGAGTGGATATTTCTTTTTCTTATAATAATGTGAGTGGGTTTTTCACCTCCTTGAGATATTTCGTGGCCCTTGCAAGGAACAAGGACGTCCACAGATAACTGAATTCAACCATTTCAATTTTGTTTGAAGGGCATTTTAATTAATAAATTTATTTTTGCATTAAATTGAATTAGGGTTTCAATTATGCTTAATTATTTTAATATCAAGATTCTCTCTCCTCCAAATTAATTCAAATGAGGTGCCCCTCTCATTTTATTTGCTCTACATGATTCCAAGAAACATAAGGGACCTTATTGAAGTGGTAATTTTCATATTGAACCCTAGGTTTTGGGTAAATTGCACATTACACCAAAACTAGGTTTTAATGCACAAACATTGCTTTATCAGCTCTTTCTTGGTATTCAGGCTATCACAAGCCATACCTCTGCATCATCTTCACTCTCACGATGCTTTAACACATGAGGAACATTTAATCATGTAACATTTGCAAGTTAACCCTTCAACTTGGGTAATTTGCACTTTAGTCAAAAATAAGCAAACATTGCTTCAACATTATTCAAATTGGACCAAAATTGAAACATAGGTTCCTCTTGGGCCTTAATTACTTTTCACAAGATAAAACTAAGGATCGTATTAACTTACTTAAGCAAAACTCCCATGGTTAAGGCATAACCCAAGTCAGGGATGTTACAAATTATAAACCCCTAACAAGGATTTCGTCCCCGCAATCCCAGATAAAGAAAGATAGATATTATTCATTCATCATATCATCATGTCTCCTCATAACATTTCATTATTATGGAGACACCATAGAGATTTTTAATTAACTCAAATTCTTCTACACAAGGTTATCATGAAATTGATCACACAAGACACATACCCTACTGCCTTTTCATTATTGACTGTGGAATTAATTCTGTGTCAGGTAACATCTTTCTTATTCAAAGAAACATCATACATTCTTTAAAAAAATATTGCATCATGAAAAATGACTTGAGTGTATTCTACTCCGGATACACTCGAGTGTATTCCAGCCTATCTCTCTCTCTCTCTCTCTCTCTCTCTCTCTATATATATATATATATATATATATATATATATATGCAATTTCTAAACGTCGCCAATTGATTTTGATGGTGGATGTGAAGCATGGTTATGGCCAAAACCCCATATCTATGTGTGCATGATTGTGGTTATTTTTTCATGTTGTTAATCGGTCTACGTACAAAGCCTCTCTCTTCTTTCTAAATGTAAATTAATGCTCTTCTTCCTATTTATTCTCAAATATATCTTGAGATCTTTGCGCATATAATGTAATAATAATAGGATAGTTTTAATTGATGTTTCAATGTGAGATGACGATCTATACAAAAGAAAAATGATCGATTCGTTATATGATGATCCATAGGAGGACCAAGGAGGCCAAATGATAGGAGGACGAACCGATAGACTGGTAGACCAACCGATCGACTGGAGGTGTCTATATTTTGCTTGGACCTGAGAATCAGATGACCATTTTAGAAGAGCCCAATCGAGTGACCAAGAGGTGAGCTGACCGGTTCAAGAGTTGAACCGATCAACCCAGATTGCTTTGAGCACAGATCTTCACCAATAATAGGTTGCATACGATGTGGACCATAGGTGGTAGTAATTCCTTGTGTCTCTAAGGAATTACATTAATATAGTCATAACCATCACTTGTGTGTTTAATTATTGCATATTCTCATTAGTGGTTATAGCATGCATATGATACATACTATATATATGTGGTGATTGGATAAAGTATATGTATTTATACAAAATCCCTCAAATATAATATTAAGTCTGAGATGCCTTCCATTACCAATACACATAAAAAACTTGATCGACCAAGCGTAGATTTGCACAAAGCATGGTGTGCAGTCTATCTAGTGGAAGTGTGATGGTAGATATGTAGATTTGTACAAAGCATGGTGCGTATCTATCGTATTGGCTATTGGGCCAGGCTTAACTGATGATATGGAGAGCCCAAGCCGAGAGGCATGTAGATAATTATGCCAAGGAGTTGCACATATCATCTATCCAGGAGTTGCATATGATGCATTTGGCATGATGGCCTACCTAAATAGTCAGGTTGTGGGCGATCAGCAAAAGTTGACTCATGACTTGATGAAATATTGGATCTCGACCCACTAGAATATTTTCATTATCTTCATCATCATCTATGCCCACTAGAATATTATACACTACAATATTCCAAATTGATATTGAGGGCTATCAATTTGAATAAAATATTAGGGGTGGTAGTTAATTAAAGACTTAATTAATATCATCAAATCAAATCAAACCAAATCAAAAATATTTCAAAAAGTTGCAACATTTCTTTGTAGAATCAAATTTCAAAACACAAACACGTTCAATCCTCAAGAAGGACAAAATGAGATAAAGTTCCACAATTGGTTAAGGACTTTGAGAAATGTTCTCATTAATGAGTGAAAGCTCTATGCCCTTGAAAAACCAGTTCCAGAGGAACCCGTTCCAAGTACACCTAAGGCTAAATGGATGCTTATTGAAAGCATGTCAATGATGCGATAGACATTTTAATACCTAATGCTATGTTGTATGAACTATGAGTGAACAACATGAATATATGGACATTCTCGAGATTGTACACATCTTAAGAATAATGTAAACCATAGAAGGTATAATGTCTCCAAAGTGCTAATTGAGTGCAAACTGACAAAGGGAGGCTAGTAGAACCCCGTGTGTTCAATATGATTAGACATGTGGAATGACTGGGATTTCTCTTAGGTCAAGAGTTGACCATGAATATGATTATGCAAGCGTTGCATGAATCATATAGTTTGTTTAGCACATGCTTGGCATGTTGATTCCAAAGCAAGGAAGAAGAAGGACAAATCCGTGATGGTGATAAAAAGAAGTGAGTCCTAGGGAAAAAGCAAATCTGAGAAGCGTTCTGAGGCTAAGATGAAGCCCAAGTAATCTGTACTCAATATATGGAGAAGGGTAAGTGTAAAAGGAATCTATCTTTTTCACTTAAAGGATAAAAGAAAGTGCCACCATTGTCACATGTCTGGACATTGGAAAGAACTATCCTCCTTATAAAGGATCTCAGGAAGAAGATAGAGATAGAGATATCTACTTCAGGACCTGAAAAGAAGTAAGCTAGAACTATGCAGAGCAAGGGTTTCTGCCTCTATAGTTGTAAATAGTCATTCATGGACACGTAATAGAATTAGTGAATTGCAGTTATGTATTTTCCATTAATGAATCCATCATATGTCTTGTGTGACAAGGACATTATGTTTCATTTTAAAGACACGATCTTTTATGGAAATGCCCTATTTCTTATAAACTATATTGGATAGTTGTAGAGACAAATGTGTGTGACACAACCTTCTCTCTAGATTCTTTCCGGCGGCCGCCCCTGGGGGGAGGGGGATGACTCCTCGACGCCTCACTCCCCCTGGCTCTGAACAGCCTCGGTGAGGCCTTGCAGATTGAAGTGGGTGGCAGTGCCCTGGGACAAGGAGCGGGTCTTCTAGCCCAAATTGTTGGGGCCTCTTCTCAGAGTTAAGGTTGACGAGGGGACGCGATGCGTATGAGGATTGGAGATCTGGTTCTAGTTCGGCATTTTTGACATGGTCGACTCCTTCTGCCCAAGAGTGGTGGTTGGAGAGAAGTCAACCACCTAGATCTTTGATTTGCGCTTCAGCTCCATCAACAGGTGATGTAAAGGCGTGTCGCCTCTTCTTCACAGGCACCCTAGTCTCCTTCTCTGAGGCCTCTCTAATTCTAGCTCGAAGTCTGCTATATCGTCTCTGATGGCTATCCTCGACAGCGTCCAGGTCCTTTGGCTCCTATGGTGGTGGTTGGGTTCCTCGATGGTCGGCTAGGCTTGCCTCTTTGCCCAGCCGGTGGTGCCCCTTTCCTATCATTTGTTTGATCACATGAATCAAGATTGTCACCTCCGGCTACTTGTCCCTCCATGGGGGATTTAATTCCAAGGGTTGCTAGTCAACCGATGCTTCTTCGGCCTCGGATTCGAGGTTCGGCAAATGGTTTCCTTGCAGGGTAGATTGTGGCACCCCTTCCGGCCCGTTGGGGTGCTGCTTCGACTCTGAGGTTACTCAGCAGCACCAGATGTTCCCGTTCAGTGGTTGATGATCAACGTCTCGATTTCTTTCCTGACTCCAGGTGATGACTCTCTACGACTCTCGACACAACAAAGCTTTTTTGTGTGTTGGATGCCTTCTAGGTGCTTGCTAAAATGTCCCCGTGCAAACAGGGGATTCATGCCCTTGTGCGGGTGTCTTTTGGTCTCGTACAGGTTTACCAGGACTCTGAAGAAGAGTCTTACTGCTCGTGTGACATGGAACCAGACCTCTTGAAGGATTTCAAGGTGAACGACAGTCTGAGACAAAAGAAGAAGAAGAGGAAACCTAAGACAAAGGGAGGAGAGGTGGGAGGATCTTCCTAGCTGGATGGATCTGGATGATTCCTTTATATCATGCTACATTCCTGAGCTTCCTTTGCAGCTTAGACCCAAGAGAATTGGGATGAAGGAAGGTGTTCTGTTTAGATCTCAATCATAATTTGTGGGTGTTCGCTAATGCAGTGAAGGGGGTTTTAATAGATATCATTTTGAATTCTCCTTGCTCTTGTTCAAAGTTGGAGTGGTTTGTTTTAGTTATGCTTTGTTGCGGGCTTCTTAGGTGTTTCTTTGCTGGGATTGTTAACAATTTTGGAGTATCTCAACCTTGGACACTTGCAGGGGGTTCTAGTGTTATGCTCCAGTTACTTCTTGAGGCTTGATGCTGGTGGAGTCTGTGTCTTCATACTTTGTGGGTGTGCTCAGTGTCATTAAGGACAAGACTTCTCTAAAGTCATGTCTTATTAGTTAGTGGTGCTCTGGGTGTAGTCTTTCCTGTTCAGTGTCCATGTGTGACGTTTATGTTTTGTAACCTTGATACCCATCTGTTTGGTGTATCAAGGCTTAGTTTCTTCTTTTAGGGGTGAAAATGTACCAAAAGTTTTTGGTTATAGTAACACACATTTTAGACCGACCAAAAAAATGTGTGTGACACATTTACTGAATGACTTGATTACTCAACAAACTGAATACTTATAACACTGTCATCTAGGGTGTATAAATGAGAAATGCATTTCTAGAATCTATGATGGTTATCTAGACTCTTTTGGTTGTTGAACCAATAGAGACATGCATGTCTTATGTGTTATGCAAGATGACAAAAGAATCTTCACTAGATATAGTGGGAGATTGACTATTCCATTAGTACTAGTACATATTGATGTACATAGACCTTTTAGAATGAATGGTAAATGTAGTTACAAGTACCTCATTATATTTACTGATGCGATCAGTAGATATTGAAATTTGTATTTAATGAAATACAAGTATGGATATGTTGAAGTGTTCAAGAAGATCATAAATGAAGTATGTAACTAACTTGTAATAAGTATTAAGATGCCTCAATATGATTGATGTTGAAATATTTCAAACCAAGAATTTGAGGACCTTCTAGAGAGATTGTGATAGTGTATCACATTGAAATCCACCTGAAACATATTGATGTGTCAGAAAGAAAGTGTCACACCCTGCTAAGTCATGGTGAGATTATCAATAAAACCTAGCTAATCTTACAATTTCTTTTTAGCACATGCTTTACACTAAAATAATGTACCGTGTAAATTGGTTCAAAAGACACCATATGAGATATGGCATGGGAAATGTCCTGATATGTCTTTTATAGTGTTTGGATTGAAAGCTTGTATAAGAAAATAGCTTCTTAAAAGGCTTTATCCACAAATTACATGAATGTTATATTGTTGAATACTACTTATATTCCATCCCAACAACAAAGTATTTGGTGCTAGGATGGATGAATTCCCAAATGGAAATTAGTTCCAAAGGAATCAGTGGGAATAAAAGTAGAACTCAAAATGATCAAGACAAACAAGAAAACATAGAACCAAAAGAGGTACAATAGGAACAATGAGAATCACAAGTTCTTGTGGAATCTCAAGTTCCTTATGAAAACACAGAGCTCATAGTTGTAGTAGAACACACCTTGAGTTTGGAAGATTGTGATATCTTATAACTCAAAAGGAAGCAAGTTGATCATAGAGATTAGTCAACAACCTACCTAGAAACTATTGAGGGACTAAAATCTTAGAAATGGCTTGAGGCCATAAGATCAATGATGGATTCCATGTACACCAACAAGGTATGACCTTGCTAGATCCACCTAAAGGGATATAACCCATAGGGTGTATTTGTGTTTTGTAAGAAGACCAACATGGAAAGGTAAATTGGTTGCAAAGAATTTCAAAATAGTTCAAGGTGTTGAACATGATGAAGTCTTTTCAACAGTTACCATGATTAAATCTATTTGGATCATGCTTGTTGTTGCATCTTCGTATGACTGTGAGATTTGGCATATGGATGTTAAAACTGCATTCCTTAATTGGAATAAATAAGAAGATGTGTGTATGGCACAACCTAAAGGCTTTATAAATCCAAGAATGCAAATAAAGTATATAATATACAAACGTTAATATGAGGATTGACGCAAGCATCTCAGAGCTGGAATCTTCTATTTGACAAGACAGTCAAAGGGTTTGACTTGAGTCAGAATGATGATGGAATCTATGATTATAAAAGATTTAGTCGGAGCATATTTAATATTCCACATAATGATGGTGAATAATGTCCTTATCCTGCAAATGTTAAAACCTGGAAAGGAAAGTACCTTCTACATGAAGGGTTTAGGTGAAGCATCCTATGAGATAGGTATCGAGGTCTACAAAGATAGATTTGGAGAGCTTCTTAACCTAAATAAGAGCACATACATTGCCAAGATGCTAAAGGGTTCAACATGCAAGACTCAATGAGAGAAAACATGTCCATGTTTCATGGAGTTAGTCTCTCATGAGCTTAGTGTCCCAATTCTTATGAAGAATAGGAATACTTGCATAGATTCCATATGCATTCGCAATTGGATCTATCATAATTGCAATAGTAAGTACTTATCCTATTATCTCGTATGTATTGGACATGATGAGAAGATCCAGTAATCTTGTATGTATTGGACGTGACGAGTGGATATTTAGTCATCTCATTTGTATTTCACATGATGAGAAGACATATATATACCTTTCTAGAAATCTCGTATGTATTGGACATGATGAGAAGGTATATGTTAGATACCAGTGAGAGTCATTAAACTGCCATAAAGAATATCCTTGGGTTCTTGTGAAGCACTTATTGGATTCCTTGGTTATGGTAATAAGGAAGAGTTGGATGTAAAGGATTATTCCCATGCAAGCTTCCAAACTAACAAAATAATCACAATCTAAATTTATGTTTGACGACAAATGAGAACGGTAAGTTAGAAAGAGTTCTGAGGTAATGAAAGTTGTTCAAATCTACAAAAGAAGTTGAGTATCTCTATGTTATGAGAACAACAGAGGATACTATATGGATCAAGAAGTTCATATGGGTGAACTTGTTTGAGGTTCCAAACCATTGATGTCATAGTAAAAATACCGATGACAACAATGGAGCTACTAGTTAGGCTGGGAATCTTAGATAGCATATTATGGCACTTCAATCTCATAGGATTAGTTGTACAAGAAAGAAATGTGAAAATTGCAAAATACCAACTTAAAGCAAACATTGCTAAACCTTCTATAAAAGTACTTACGCAGTAGAATAATGATGGTCATGTTAGGTCACTTGGGATGAGATCCATGGGTGATTGGCTCTAAGTGCAAGTGGGAGTCTGTTGGTATGTATGCCCATAGATCCAATCATGTGATGATTGTAATGGCATAACATATAAATGGTTTGATTAATAACAAAGACAAGCTTCCAATATATTTTGTATATTCAGTTATGAGATAATAAATAACACAATAAATGTCCAGTGAATTATATTACTCAATGACGTATGTAATCAAGTTACTATCCTTGTGGATGAGATCATATAGATGTTAAGAGTACATATAAATATTCTCATTATGTCCATGATCGGTCGTCATTGTGGAAGGTTGATAGAAAACAATGACACATAAGACTAGAGTGTGAGTTGGTTGATGACTAAATCTCATTATTCATGATATGACAATATCAAACCAAGCAAATAGATACATGTTAGAGAACAATGTATCAGACAGACCCACCGTCAGACTGACGCATGGAAGCCATCTTCCTGAAGTCATAGTCAGGTGTCACAGTGATGGTAGTGGGTGTGGTTATTAGACCTAAAATTGCTACACTCATCACATGTCGTTGGGTACACTTTGACATCATCAAACGTAGTCCTAAAACATGGTTTGTTATAAAGGTGATGATTGGGTGACTTTTACACATGTGGATGACTATGAGTGATATACATGGGATTTATCCCTTCGACAAGAGTATGATATCCAAAGGCCTCTTGATTAGCGAGACTGAGAGAAGTATGACCATACACATGTGAGTCAATATATGATATTGAACTTACATATATCTCATGTAGTCTGATCTGGTTCAAGGAACAAGATTGAATAATAATGAGTATGAATAATCCATGCCTCTAGTTCAATCTGGATAGCAGTGATTACAAACATTATAACACCATACCCAGATTGTAGGTTGAAGTTTCTCCCCAACTTTCCATTCACTTGGGTAGCAATGATGTGAAACTAGGCACCGCTCGTTTCTTTGTGATGTCATAAGCTAGTTATGGACATTCACTGCCAATGTGATATGGGACCTATATGGTCACACACATAGGAACTCATCTAGAAGAGGAATTTGATCTTGAATGATAGTTGAATTGATTACTAAGGTGTTTATGTATTTGAATTCATGCAACAGATCAGCTGACTAGACTACCAAACGGTCGGTTCAAGTCTTGAGACTGCTGTTTGAAGTGTCAGGCTGATTGTATTGTACATTGGTTGGAATTTTGCTTGACCCGAGTTGTGAGACGTCCGTCTTGCTTGTGTGAAATGGTTGTATGGCATGTTGTGAGATGTCTATTTCACCTGTGTGAGATGGTCGTCTGGGATGGCACGAGATACCCATCTCATTTGCACCAGACACCCTTATTGGGAGTGCAATTTGATTGCACAAAGGATTAGTGCTGACGTCAAGTTGAGTACTAATTATAATTGAATTGCCAACATATGTACAGAACTAGAAGGTATGAAATGTTGGGCGATACGAACATTTTGGCAAACGTACGTTGTGAAACTTCCAAAATTGTAGCAAAAATTCAAGATCTTCCGGTCCTTTCTTCTCCCACTTTAGTCTCGCATTGGCTGGGTAATGTGAACCCTAACCCTAACCCCTCCTATATATAGAGGGGTATTGGGGCTTCCCAGAACACAACTACTACACATACAATTGAGAATTTGTTGCTATGATAATTGTTGTCCTCTCTGGTTGTGGTAACCACGAGAGCCCAGGAAATTCCTACCTGACTAGGGAGGAATAGCCACAGGAGAGAAACAACCGAGGATCACTGTTGTGGGAGAGCATTTTGGTGACTAGTACACTAACGGGAGGGACAACTCCTTCCTGACCTTATAGCAGGATGATAGGAGATCTAGTTGGCCTGTGTGATCTACTCTAGAGGCATGAGTCCTTTGGCTGTTGCTAGGAGGGTGACAACGACTCACAGTCTGTGATAAGATTTGAGGAGTCACAACAACAGTTGTCTGAGTCTACTGTCTATGGAGGAGAAAACAGACAAGTTCGAGTGTGACCAGGAGTTGCACAGACACCGTACAAGATAGAGTCGTAGAGCCTACCTGTTGTCAATTATTTTGAATCATATACCACCTAATATGGAAGATATTGAAGTGTTTTAGGATTTCTGTGGTGTTTCCAAATGAATTTCATGGAATCCCTCCCACTCATGAGGTTGAACTTTCGATTGACCTTGTGTTGAGTACATCACCAATCTCAATACCACCTTATTGTATGGCACCAACTAAACTATCTTAGCTCAAGAAACAATCACAAGAGCACCTGGACATGGGGTTTTTCCACCCTAGTATTTCACCCTGGTGGGGGCGCTCTAGTCTTGTTTATAAAGAAGAAAGATGGTTCCATGTGAATGTGCATGTATTTACTACACATATACATTGATGAGGATTGTCACTGGACTTGCTCTAGGACCAAGTATATCTTCATGAAATCATCTTTCCCAATGCATAGTTTTATCGCGATCTGCTGGTTCATGGAAAATATGTTAGTAAAATTTTATTTCTACTGCCTATCTGATGTCATATTTACCTACGTACCAACCAACCCCGGACAAGAAAAGAGCCTTCCCGCATTCACTATAACCCTATCAAACAAACTAAAGTATACATGGAAGAGCGTGCACTTCCAGAGGAGTATACTGGTGGCCATTCCCTAACCCCTATCCTCCATACTCACCACCTCAGCCTCTTATGCCACGAGATGAGAAATATTATGCCAAGATGAAATACCCAACCCATGAAGAAGCAAAAATCATATTTGAAAGCCTTGATAGTGAATTTTCAACCCCACTCATAAGAGACTGTAGAATCACCCATCACCTACATTTATGAGATACATTTAACTTGTCCAAAGGGATGTGAGTGTTTTATATCCCGAATACTTCTAGTACCTAAGTCACCAGAGAGAACCTTACCCTCACTCTACCTTATGAAAATTGTATATCTGAAGTTGAAATGGACTACCCCTTTCATACACTCATGTATGGAGAACAAGTGCAAGACAACACATCAATAATAAGGAGGCCAACTTCTACAGGAAAAAGCATTCATGGATTTTCCATGGGACCCTTACCTAGGAAGAATCAAGGTTGAGGTGGAGGATGGATCAAGTAATAGGGATTATAAGATGAGATATAGTGTAGCATGTGTCTTATGATTCTATATGTCAAACTATGTAATGAGTAATTTAGTTTTAGAAGAAACTTTATGCAGAAGCTTGTAATGTTTTGTTACCTAATCCTTATATGTACAATGAAGTTGGATCATGTTAACAGTCAATGATATTTAAATAACTTATCTTTTTGGAAATTTCTAGATGTTGCATGGTCAACCTGATTCGGGAAATGCCCTAGAGGCCACTGAAATCATGAAGTGGTTAGCTATGATTATTAAGGAAAGTTAGAAGAAAAAAAAATCCAATGAGGAAGAGTCATCCCACTCGACGGGGCTCATGCAAAGGAGCATATCAGTGAAAAAGTTCTTCAAACTCAATCCATGTAGCTTTGATGGAAGGGATAATCCTAGCCTGACAGAAGAATGGATATCAAAGATATAAGAATTTTTTCGATGCTTAGACTGTCCTAAAGAAGCTAAAACCAACTATGTCACCTTTAAGCTGGAAGGGAATTCTAAAATATGGTGGGAGAACCTTCAGACTGTCACCTTTCATGACACCCCAATCATCTCATGGGAGAAATTCAATGAAGCATTTAATGATCAATACTTCCCTGAATAAGTTGAGGTCATAAATTTGAGGAATTTTTAAATACGCAATAAGGGAGACAGTTTGTAGATGAATATACAAATGGTTTTTTGTATATTTGAAAAATATGCTACACACTTAGTATAGGATGAAAGGACTCGTGTCTAGAGGTATGAAAAAGGATTGGCCCCATACTTGCAGAAAAGATAGTTGTTCTTCATATCACCTCTTTTGATGAAATAGTAAAAAGAATTGATGTGTTGGAGACAAAACTCCAGCACATACAAGACAAGAGAACTAAACTACCTTGAGCCCCACCACAAAAAAAGAGGATTGTTGCACTTGGGAAACATTATTCCCCCTATCCAAAGAGGAACATGAATGCATGCTTACGATGTAGGAATCCTCACTTTGGGGACTTCCTGTGACACCCCGCCATCACACAGACAATGAGATGACATGCGAAAATGTGTGAAACCTCACATTGCCAAAAACACAAGTTAATTAAAACTGATTGTGGAAAGCATACATGAGAGAAATTTTGCATCCAGTTGCTACAGAAAGACATGTTATATAAACATTACAAGCCATGTTATAGGTCCACAGCTTATCGGAACCAGCTGTACTGTCAGCACCAGAGTTCAACACCTATTTATACATACATAACGGCCACGTACAGCCAGCAACAAGATATACAAGATAACAATAGCTAAACATCGTGAAACGTCGTCAAACACCTCCAAGGACCTGAGTGTACAGGGATGACTCTAGGACTCTACTACAAAACCACAAAAATAGCAGCATGTCCATCTCTTGCCTTCTACTACTCTTCTTGCTGCTCATCCGCAACCTCATGACCACCACCACATCTAGAACGATCACCTAAAAAGGGTGTAAACCAGTGGGGTGAGACACACAGTCCCAGTGAGAAACATAACTCCCAGCCGAAAC
This sequence comes from Alisma plantago-aquatica, assembly GCA_963693085.1. NCBI lineage: Eukaryota > Viridiplantae > Streptophyta > Magnoliopsida > Alismatales > Alismataceae > Alisma > Alisma plantago-aquatica. The sequence goes on from OY856412.1 coordinate 132,959,211, forward strand.
TATAAAAACCTCAAAAAGGTTAGTGCATATAACAATAGATAACTGATAAAGCATATAACAAGAGCAGCATACTGAGCAAAGCTATCATTTCCATCAAGCTCACCAAGATATCCGGGAGGCATATAAGCAAGTATTTCTTTATGGAACATGATTGACAAGATAAGCTTTATAAGAACTTATCACAAGATATAAGGATTGTATGCACAACTGCATATTTCAACTAGATCAACTATATAAGCAAGACATCAATCAATGTTCCGTATTTTTCTCTAAGCAAGATATACTTATTTGGCTGGATTACATTTTATTATGCCCTGAGGATTTGAGCCTTCCCTGCTCAAATCCAACCATTGGTTGTGAAGCCCAATCCGGTGCCATACAAGGTCTAAAGAGATATGGACTCCATAACCTCACCTTCTCGTGGTCAGTACACGAATCATCAAGCAAGACCGTAGTCTTATGCTTATAGGGCCTCAGCCTCTGGGTCAGCTCTGCAAGCTACCCGTATATACATCCGAGCCATGAACGCATCATGCTCATCATCACATATCATGAGCCATGGGTATGTTCACCATGCTCCATATATCTTGAGTCTGCAACCATAGTTGCACTTAACCCTCCTATTTTAGGCTAGGGGAAACCTCACATATTCAACAATATGCGCTCCAGGTAATCCCGCAGGATAAACCTGTTTCACCATTACCAAATACTGACGGTAACAGATCTATGGCCAGCGAAAACTACATGATATGTTCACATATAATTGATTAGTATATTTTAAGCCAATTGTTGAGGCAAAACAAAGTATAAACATAGCCTTATAGGATTACATCATTATTGCCATCATCATACTATCCTAGGACCTCAATCCCTCATTATATCAACCACTGCCTCTCAAGGCATCATAATCATGCACCAGCATCCTGGGAACGCATCCCTTATATCATCATCAGAGGATGACACCTCAACTAGGCACTCAGCCTTATATCAGGTCCTCAAACCTATCAACTTGTTGCCACATTACCACATGGTGCTATTCCAGCACATACATGTCATAGCTCTTACCAGGCTATGAATCCACATGAAATACATGCATGGTTAGTATACACATTCATAGAGATAACTGAAGCCATCATGGATTGATAATATGATCATGATATAAAGTATATAAAGCAACATCCATGTAGAAGTCATAGTTTTATCATTAATCATAAACATATATCATGCCCCATACTTGTCATCATAGGCATTACACATACCATCATGTGAAGCAACATCATATGCTTCCAAGCTTCCTAGTTCACAACCTATCATTTTAACTCATCATCATATTTGCAGGATTCAAGGTGATTACATCATATCACTTGTGTTATCATTATAAGCCATATACATTCCGAGTTATCAAAACCCTCACCAAAACTCTTGCAACCCTCACGATAGGTAGCATCGGGCAGGGTGACTACCCTCACCCAAGCCTATCGGCCAAGCACAACGGCCAACCCTTACCACCTGCAATGCCTCAGCGTAACGCTGCGTCGGGCAACGCGCAAACTGTGATGCTCAACGTCCTTAGGCGAGCGGCGATGCATTGTACAACCTGGGGTAGTGTTATATCATGCACGCCCCTACAGGGTGGTATTTCCCAAGAACCTATCACCCACTCAGGGTTAGGCAACTACCAAGGTCGTAACGCCCAACCACCAAACCATAACGTCCATGGGCAGAGCAACTATAAGGATTCATATCGGCTAACTCAACTGAGGGTGTGTCATGCAAACACAAACCCCAAGCCCTACACATGGTTACCCATCTTACCCATAACGTTTAAGGGAGGCTAGGGTGTCACCCACTTCATAACAAACAAGACCTAGGAACCACAAGAAGGCCTATCATCCAACTAGGTCAAGCATCTTATATCGGCCACCACTAAGGCATCGTCTAGGGTTCTTATACAACCATCATATTAGGCACCAAGCCACCAAGCTCATCATAGCATATCGACCAAGATCATCACAAGATGTATCATTCAGAGCACAAGATATAAGGTGTGTTTCCCAAGCTCTATATCAAGCCAAGAGAACCATATTTGGCGTCAAACCAACCATCTCAACTAGGTGTAACAGTCAAGGGTACAACCCAAGACAAGGCTATCGGGAAGCACTACTCCAAGGTCATATCGTGTAAGGCACAACCCCACAAGGTCATCTTCAACCTCAAGCATAAGGGAACCAAACCCTAATTGATCAAGAAGATCGTCTCACCTCTCAACAACCAAGAGAGAGGGGTTTTGCACAACCTCTATCACAAATCGGGCAACCACAAGGATCCACCTCAACATAGGTCATCATCTATTCAAAAGCTCACCTCTCAAATCCATGGTGAGAGGAGGGTGTCTCCCAAGCAACTAGAATGTAGACTCACCTCTCAACTAAAATGAGAGAGAGGGGTATTGCCTACATCACTAGATCTCAAACTCACTTCTCTAGACCAAGGAGAGAAAAGGGGTATTGCTCAACAAGGAAACCCTAAACCATGGTTCGGCCAACTAGGTGTAAAGGCATATAAATCATCAACAACATCAACAACATCATGCTCGTTATATCCATAAGATCAACATGTACTAGAGAAAGAAACATAACATGCAATGGCCGATCATCAACATATATGAAACATGCAACATAGAGAAGGTAGTATAGATAGGGTTAGAAGTTATGTAACTCACCTTAAGCAAACTCCTCAAGCTCCAAAGCTCCAAGCTCCTAGCTCCTAGATCCAAGCTCACCACTTTCGTCCACCAAAGAACAAGACCCACCTAGGGTTCAGCCACCATGCTAGAGGAAGAAGAAGAGATCTCCTCCAAGGGTAAAGGATCGGCCACCAAGCTCTCCAAGGAAGGTGTGTCGTGCACACAAGGAGGGGAGAGCAATAAAAGAGCTAAAGGGTTCCCAAGGAAGAGAAAGGTAAGGCATATATAGATGAGGGTCAAGGTTAAACCAAGGCAAGGTGTCACCTTACCAAGGGACACTTGTCCACACGTTTTACCACCTTGCAAAACACATGCACATTCCATGCCACCACTCAACCAAGGTTCGGCCACATGTCTAAGCTAGGGTGACACAACCAAAGTAAGGAGGTCAAACAAGGTCAAAGGCTGACACACCACCACCACCACTTTGGCCGACACACCCATGGGCGATACCCCATTGCCGACACAAGGCATCCTTGCCTGATACAGGGCTCAACCAAGGAAGGCAAGGCCCAAACAAGGGAAAACAAGGCCCAAAAGAGCTCAACCAAGCCCAAGACAACTCAAGGCATGAGCCCAAACCTTCCTCTCAACCCTAGAGGAAGCAAAGAGAGAGAAAGACATCTCTCAAGGTGACAAACTTGCTCTCCAATCCTATCTTAGGTTATTTTGCAAGTAGCACCTCCAGCTCTCAACTAAGCACAAGCAAACCCTAATCATTACTAAAGATGATTAGCAAGCAACCAAGCATAAGGTTTAGCCAAAACAAACAGGGTAAGCCCAAAATGAAGGTCAGGGTCCTTACAAGCCATAAACCTCTACAAAGGGATTTTTTTCCCTAAAATCCAAAGAGAAAAGCGAGGGATACTTCCACCTCATCTCTTCCTCAAGCTCCCACGTGGCTTCCTCAACACCACGATGATGCCAAAGAACCTTCACAAGAACCAGGTCCTTCGTCTTCAGCTTCTTTACTCTTCTATCAAGGATCACCACCGGACCCTCCTCATAGGTCACGTCTTCATCAAGCTCAACCTCAACTGGCTGTATCACTGTCCCTGTGTCTGGATGCCTTTTCTTCAACATACTAACGTGGAATACTGGACGCAACCTGTGTAACTCTGGCGGAAGCTCTAACTTGTAAGCTACCTTGCCAACACGTGTTATCATCGGGTATGGCCCCATATACATGGGTGCCAGTTTGCCTTTTTGGCCAAACCTTAGCATGCCTTTCCAAGGTGAGACCTTGAGATACACTTTGTCTCCCACTTGGAAATCTAAAGGTCGTCGGCGATTGTCTGCATAAGACTTTTGTCTGTCCTGTGCTGCTTTCAACTTTCGCTGTATCACTCTGATCTTTTATGTTGTCTGTTGTACTAACTCAGGACCCAAAAGCTGATATTCACCAGACTCATACCAGCATAAAGGGGATCTACACTTCCTTCCATATAGAGCATCATAAGGAGCCATGCCAATGCTCTGCTGATAACTATTGTTATAAGCAAACTCTATCAAACTAAGATTCACATCCCAACTTCCTAGGGACTGCAAAACACAAGCTCGGAGAAGATCTTCCAAAGTCTGAATAGTCCTTTCAAACTATCCATCCGTCTAGGGTGGAAAGCGATACTAAACCTCAACTACATTCCCAACGCTTTGTGCAACTGTTCCCAGAAACGACTTGTGAATTGAGGACCTCTATCGGAAACTATCATTGCTGATACACCGTGCAAACGCACTATCTCATCTACATACACCTGAGCAAGCTTCTCTGTTGTATACGTCATTTTTACCGGTATGAAATGAGCAGATTTTGTCAACCTGTCCACTATTACCCAAATGGAATCATGATTCCTAGCTGTCTTTGGTAGACCAACTACGAAGTCCATGGTTATATGATCCCATTTCCATTGTGGTATCGGAATGGGTTGCAACGTACCTGCCAGCTTCTAATGCTCAACTTTAACTTACTAACATACTGCACACTTAGCCACAAACTCAGCTACATCCTTCTTCAAGCTAGACCACCAATACAGGTCCTTCAGATTATGATACATCTTGGTGACTCCTGGATGCATAACATACATCGATGCGTGTGCTTCCTTGAGCACTAGCTTTCTTAGATTATCACCATCGGGGACCACCATTCTACCATGATAGAAAACCAGTGCATCCTCGAACTCATGGAACCCATCACACTTTTCACTGCCAAGCTCTGACCTGATCAACTGCACTGTATCATCTGCCTGTTGTGCATCTTTGATCTGCTGTCTCAGCGCAGGCTTGACTTGTATCTGTGCCAACAGTCCTGCCAACAAGGAAACTTCCAACTATACATTCATCTTCCGCAAGGAGACAAACATATCTCGCCTATGACATACCAAGGAACTCAATTGTGCCTTCTTCGTGGAGAGAGAAGAAGACTTTTTGCTAAGTGCATCAGCTACCACATTTTCCTTACCAGGATGATACTCAATGGTGCAATCATAATAATTGATTAGCTCCATCCAACAACGTTGTCGCATGTTCAGCTCATTCTACAAAAAGATGTACTTCAAGTTCTTATGATCTGTAAAGATGTGACACACTTCTCCATAAAGATAATGTCTCCAAATATTTAGCGCATGGACCACCGCTTCCAACTCCAAATCATGTGTCGGATAGTTCTCCTCATGTTTCTTAAGCTTTCATGAAGCAAAAGAAACCACATGATCCTCCTGCATCAACACACAACCTAAGGCCTTCTTGGAAGCATCGCAAAAAACAACATAGCCCTTCCCATGCTCTAGCAGCACTAGCACTGGAGCACTTGTCATCTTCTCCTTCAAACTTTGGAAAGCCTGCTGACAACAATCATCCCAGATTAAAGGTACACCCTTCCTGGTCAACTTTGTCATCGGCAATGCGATCACACTGAAGTCCTTTATAAACCTCCGGTAGTATCCTGCAAAACCCAAAAAATTATGAACTTCTGTCGGCGTCTTTGGTTGATCCCAATCTGCAATTGACTCCACCTTGTTAGGGTTCACTCTGACTCCTTCTGCAGATATCACATGTCCCAAGAAAGTCACTTCCTTCAACCAGAACTCACATTTGCTGAACTTGGCATACAACTGATGTTGGCGAAGAAGAGTCAACACTTGTTGGAGATGTTGTTCATGCTCTTGACTGTCCTGACTGTAGATCAAGATGACATCTATAAAGACTACAATAAACTGATCTAGAAATGGACAGAACACTCGGTTCATCAGATCCATGAAAGCAGTAGGTGCATTGGTTAGCCCAAACGGCATAACCACAAACTCAAAGTGACCATACCTCATCCTAAACGCTAACTTTGGTATGTCGTCTGCCTTAATCCTCAACTGATGATATCCAGACCGTAGATCGATCTTTGAGAACACTGTAGCGCCATACAACTGGTCAAACAGATCATCTATCCTCGACAACAGGTACTTATTCTTGACCGTGACTTTGTTCAAGTGCTAGTAATCTATACATAACAACATCGACCCATCCTTCTTCTTAACGAACAGCACTGGCGCACCCAAGGCGATGTGCTCGGTCGGATGAAACCTTTATCCAACAACTCTTGTAACTGCTTCTTCAACTCTGCCATCTCTGCTGGAGCCATCCTGTATGGCATCTGTGCAACTAGTTATGTTCCTGGTACCAGATTGATCTCAAAATCAATCTCTGGGGGTGGGGGAACACCGGGGAACTCATCAGGAAACACATCTGCAAACTCTCGGACAACCGTCACCTCCTCGAGGCTAGGACCTTTTGCCTTGGTATCCACGACGTGAGCTAAGAATTCTTTACAACCTTGCCGCAACAACTTTTCTGCCACCATTACTGACACTAGACATGTTGGAAGAATCTTCCTATCTCCTTGGAAGATCCACTTCTCTCCACTGTCATCAAACACTGCCTGCTTGGAATCACAATCCAACACAACCTTATACTTCTCTAAGGTATCCATCCCAAGGATCACATCGAATCCATGTATATTAAGTGGTATAAGATCCACTTGTATACCGTGTCCTGAGAAAGACATAACACAAGACGGACACTCTTCTCGAAGTATCGAAGAACCATCGAGTGGGGTTTCTAACAACAGGCTATCTTTCTTACAACTAACAGGTAAAAGACAACTATCAAGCAGACTATGTGTGATAAAAGAGTGTGTAGCACCAAGGTCATCCAAAACAGATATAAAGCAAGAAGAAGACAAATCAGAATGAAATAACTCCATCTGACCTGTCACCACTTGCGGGTTGACTATCGCCTCCGGCTGACTCATAGCATAGAATCGAGTCATTGCTTGTCCACGTCCTCTGCTCCCTTGAGTAGACGATCTTACTTGCGACGCTTGACCACGTCCTTGCCCTCTTCTACCACTAGGCTGTAGTCTATCTGACCCTTGTTGATTCTGTCTCAGCTATTATGTTACTCAACGTCTCTTCTTAGGCAATTTGACTTTAAATGCCTAGTTTGTCCACAGTGGTAACATGACCTGCCTTCTGTCTGTAGTCTAGATGGCCCTGTCATTGCCACAGAGGCTGTACGATGTGCCTTCGACAGTGAAGAAACATAACCTATTCCCTTACTCGGAGACCACTGAGATGGTACGTGAGAACTCTACATCACAGAAGGTGCTGAAAACTTTAGCTTCTTGAAGCCACCAAAACTCTGTCCCTGGAACTGAGCAGGCCTTTTCCTGGTCATGGACTCCCTTTTCTCCCTGACGGACCGTTCAATCCTGCGGACGGACTCCACGAATGTGGCAAACCGCTCCTGATTTTCCAAGGTAGCAGTAGGTGTTGACAACTCAGCACTCAGACCTTTCTCAAACCGCATGATCCGCTCATCATCTGTCGCCACCATGTGAGGACAAAACCTTAGCAAGTCCATGAACTTGGCTTCATACTCAGTGAGGCTCATCAATCCTTGGTGTAGACGCTCAAACTGGTTGATCTTCTCATCTAGATACGTCTTCGGAAAGTATCTGTTGATGAACTCTTGCCGGAAAACCTCCCAACCGATCTCCTCACCGGGTCGCTTCTCCTCCTCGATGGCCCACCAATGGCCAGCACTGCCCTTCAGAAGGTAGACAACGTGCTTGACTTTGTCTGCTTCAGGGATGTCGAGGATTCGGAAGGCCTTCTCAAGACCTGTCAGCCACATATCAACATCTGTTGGATCAGCCGTTCTAGCATAATCTGAAGCTCCGACTCGAGGAAGCCGCTCAAAGGTCTTCCCAATACCTGATGCTTCACCATGGGGAGCATGTGCTCTTAGCTGAGGCACTGACACTCGTTCTACCATGTGATTCATCGTAGCCATCAACTGCCCCATAAGCTGTTGGTAGGAAGGATTTTCGAGAATGGCTGGGTCAAGTTGGGGGACCTCAGGCACCCGATCTTCATGTGCCTACCCTGCTACTCCATCAACTGATGCAGCATCGCTGCTCTCGACAGCATGTTCTTCATGGTTTCCAGACATCTTTAAGCTTTATCTTCCGTTGAGAGCGGAAGGTTATTGTAAGAAAATCTAGATAACTCACAAGAACAGACGAAAGCCTAGTCCTAGATCCATGTAGACTCAGCGAACCTGGCTCTGATACCAAACCAAATGTGACACCCCGCCATCACACAGAGAACGAGATGACACGTGAAAATGTGTGGAACCTCACATTACCAAAACATGGGATAATTATAACCGATTGTGGAAAGCATACATGAGAGAACTTTTGCATCCAGATCCTGCAGAAAGACATGTTATATAAACATTACAAGCCATGTTATAGGTCCACAACTTATTGGAACCAGCTGTACTATCAACACCAGAGTTCAACACCTGTTTATACATACATAACGGCCACGTACGGCCAACAGTAGGATATATAAGATTACAACAACTAAACATTGTGAAACGTCATCAAACACCTCCAAGGACCTACGTGTACAGGGATGACTCTAGGACTCTACTACAAAACCACCAAAATAGCAGCATGTCCATCTCTTGCCTTCTACTGCTCGGCCGCAACCTCACAACCACCACCACATCTAGAACGATCACCTAAAAAGGGTGTAAACCAGCAGGGTGAGACACACAGTCCCAGTGAGAAATATAACTCCTCGCCAAAACTGTAAAAACCTAAAAAAGGTTAAAGTAGATAACAATAGATAACTGATAAAGCGTATAACAAGAGCACCATACTGAGCAAAGCTATCATTTCCATCAAGCTCACCAAGATATCCGGGAGGCATATAACCAAGTATTTCTTTATGGAACATGATTGACAAGATAAGCTTTATAAGAACTTATCACAAGATATAAGGATCGTACGCACAACTACATAGTTCAACTAGATCAGCTATATAAGCAAGGCATCAATCAATGTTCCGTATTTTTCTCTAAGCAAGATATACTTATTCGATTGGATTACGTTTTATCATGCCCTGAGGATTTGAGCCTCCCCTGCTCAAATCCAACCATTGGTTGCGAAGCCCAATCCGGTGCCATACAAGGTCTAAGGAGATCTGGACTCCACGACCACACCTTCTCATGGTCAGTACACGAATCATCAAGCAAGATCGTAGTCTTATGCTTATAGGGCCTCGGCCTCTGGGTCAACTTCACAAGCTACCCGTATATACATCCGAGCCATGAACACATCATGCTCATCATCGCATATCCTGAGCCATGGGTATGTTCACCATGCTCCATATATCCTGAGTCTGCAACCACAGTTACACTCAACCCTCCTATTTTAGGCTAGGGGAAACCTCACATATTCAACAATATGTGCTCCAGGTAATCCCGTAGGATAAACCTGTTTCACCATCACCAAATACTGACGATAATGGATCTATGGCTAGGGCAAACTACATGATATGTTCATCTATATTTGATTAGTATATTTTAATCCAATTGTTGAGGCAAAACAAAGTATAAACATAGCCTTATAGGATTACATCATTATTGCCATCATCATACTATCATGGGACCTCAATCCCTCATTATATCAACCACTGCCTCTCAAGGCATCATAATCATGCATCATCATCCTGGGAACGCATCCCTTATATCATCATCAGAGGATAACACCTCAACTAGGCACTCAGCCTTATATCAGGTCCTCAGACCTATCAACTTGTTGCCACATTACCACATGGTTCTATTCAATCACATACATCTCATAGCTCTTACCAGGATATGAATGCACATGAAATACCTACATGGTTAGTATACACATTCATAGAGATAACTGAAGCCATCATGGATTAACAGAATGATCATGCTATAAAGTATATAAAGCAACATCCATGTAGAAGTCATAGTTTTATCATTAATCATAAACATATATCATCCCCCATACTTGTGATCATAGGCATTACACATACCATCATGTGAAGCAACATCATATGCTTCCAAGCTTCCTGGTTCACAACCTATCATTTTAACTCATCATCATATTTGTAGGATTCAAGGTGATTACATCATATCACTTGTGTTATCATTATAAGCCATATACATTTTGAGTTATCAGAACCCTCACCAATACTCCTGCAACCCTCACGATAGGTAGCATCAGGCAGGGTGACTACCCTCACCCAAGCCTATCGACCAAGCACAACGGCCAACCCTTACCACCTGCAATGCCTCAGTGTAACGCTGCGTCGGGCAACACCTACCTGGGCAACGCGAAAACCGTGACGCTCAGCATCCTTAGGCGAGAGACGATGTGTTGTGTAACTAGGTCTAGTGCTATATCGTGCACGCCCCTACAAGATGGTATCACCCAAGACCCTATCGCCCACTCAGGGTTAGGCAACTACCAAGGTCATAACGCCCAACCACCAAACCATAACGTCCATGGGTAGAGTGACTATAAGGATTCATATCGGCTAACTCAACCGAGGGTGTGTCATGCAAACACAAACCCCAAGCCCGACACAGGGTTACCCATCTTACCCATAACGTTCAAGGGAGGCTAGGGTGTCACCCACTTCATAACAAACCAGACCTAGGCACCACAAGAAGGCCTATCGTCCAACTAGGTCAAGCATCTTATCTCGGCCACCACTAAGGCATCGTCTAGGGTTCTTATACAACCATCATATCGAGCACCAAGCCACCAAGCTCATCATAGCATATCGGACAAGATCATCACAAGATGTATCGTTCAAAGCACAAGATATTGAAAAACCACTAGAGGGGGGGTGAATAGGGTTTTATGATATTTTTAATAATAATTTAACCAAAGCAAGCAACCATAAAAATATTGGATAAGGGGACAAGGATTTAGAGTGGTTCCAACCTTAGCAAATACTAAGGCAGTCAATCCACTACCCGGTTGCATACCCAACCGGGATTTTGAAAGTACTTAAATTTTATTACCTCGCAAGGATGTTACATAAAATTACAAATACTTTCAACAAACCCTTCGGACATCCTTCACCTAGAAGTAGTCTCACCAACCTCGAAGCAGCCTTCCTTTAAGTAACCTCAAGCTCCCCCTTGAAGTAGCCTTCCTCTTGAAGTAGCTTCTCGTTGAGACAACCTTCTTGAAGTAATCCAAAGTCCACCTTCTCCATCGAGAAGACCCTTCTCCACCTGAGAAGTCAAACCCTCTCCAATTCGCATCCTCCAACCCTAGGAGTAGCAAGGAGAGTACAAACAATATAAAGGAACAAGAAGGAAAAATAGAAATTACAATACCGTTGTAGCACAAGGCTTAATTTTCGATATCAAGCATTTTGATCTCCTAACCAATGTATATGGAAGTGTTGGTGTAGTGGGTAGGAGATGCTACCCTATAGGACACAAATTTGGAGAAATGGAAATGAATAGACAATGTTGGAGTTGCTCAATTGCTCACAAGAATGAATAGCCAATTGCAAGTATTATGCTCAAGTGTTGCACAAGTGTGTTTTGGGTGTCCTATGGCTTGTCCTATTTATAGGAATGGCCTATGGATGCTTAAGGACATTCTAGACACTTTCTAGGGGGTTTTTAGTGCTCAACTAGCCGTTAGGTAACCATTAGTTGCTTTAACAGTGGCTAGTTAATTAATTCTAAAAAGTACAAACAGAGACATTCTCGGTCGAAGATTTGTCGACCGAGAGTCCTAGTCGGTCGAGGACTTGTCGACCGAGGGACTGTTTGTAGCAACGTTCTGATCCAACTCCCAACTACTTTGTCTGCTGTGTCTAACGGCTATTTGGGTCATTCTCGGTCGAGGAAATTGTCGACCGAGAGTGTCTCGGTCGAGGAGTTTGTCCACCGAGAATGACTGTGTTTCAATGTTTTAAACTAAGTATTAAGTGTGTGTATGAGTGTGCAGTTGTGACACTATTGTAGGCGATGACCTATCTAAGTGTTGTGATTGGCTAGGGAAGATCTAAACGCTTGATTTACATGATATCTATGTACTTGTACATTATATACTTGTACAAGTTTTTACATTTGATTACAATCATGAATTAAAGCAATTTGAGCATATAGATCTTCCAAGTTGTGTCATCCACCTATTTCCTGCAACACTCAAGTAGCACGTTAGATCCACAAGAATGAAATGTTTGTCATCATCGAAACAAAGGGATTATAATAATGTCCAATTTAGCCAACATATATAAGGTGTGTTGCCCAAGCTCTATCTCAAGCCAAGAGAACCATACTGGGCGTCAAACCAACCATCTCAACTAGGTGTAACGGTCAAGGGTACAACCCAAGACAAGGCTATCGAGCAACACTACTCCAAGGTCATATCGTTCAAGGCACAACCCCAGAAGGTCGTCTTCAACCTCAAGAACAAGGGCACCAAACCCTAATTGATCAAGAAGATCGGCTCACCTCTCAACAACCAAGAGAGAGGGGTTTTGCACAACCTCTATCACAAATCGGGAAACCACAAGGATCCACCTCAACATAGGTCATCATCTATTCAAAAGCTCACCTCTCAAATCCATGGTGAGAGGAGGGTGTCGCCCAAGCAACTAGAATGTAGACTCACCTCTCAACTAAAACGAGAGAGAGGGGTATTGCCTACATCACTAGAGCTCAAACTCACTTCTCTAGACCAAGGAGAGAAAAGGGGTATTGCTAAAAAAGGAAACCCTAAACCATGGTTTGGTCAACTAGGTGTAAAGGCATATAAACCATCAACAACATCAACAACATCATGCTCGTTATATCCATAAGATCAACAACATGTACTAGAGCAAGAAACATAACATGCAATGGCCGATCATCAATATATATGAAACATGCAACATAGAGAAGGTAGTATAGCTAGGGTTAGAAGTTATGTAACCCGCTGTGATATCCTAGATTTTAGGGTTTTAATACCCAGTATAGTAGTTGAGGACTCAGTTATTCAATTAAGAATAATTTCACTAAAAGTGCACTTAGAGATACCAATGATGATGATGATAACTAAATTAGTTCAATTATGATGTATAAGTTGTATTGATTGATTGGGTATTTATGATGACAAGATGCCCATTTAATAGTATTAATAGAATCAAGTAGAACATTAATGAATCCCAAGGTATGCTAAGACCATAATATGTATTTTTGGACTTGTTTGAGCAATATTTGAGGATTTATTTAGAAGAAATTATAAACATGATCAATATCAAACTGGTTCAAAAGCTACATTTCATGGTTATCCACCAAGGTTTAAAATCTCATGACATTTAGATGAGCCATTGAACAAATTTTGATTTATTTTTGAAAATTTCATTAGAGGACTAAGGTTTCATAAGATTTCAGACCTAGATTTGGATCTCATATATGTCACATGGCCACTCCTATTCAATCGATACGTGGCAGTACTAAAGCCATGCTTGGCTCATTAAATCCTAGCTCTAAATTCTGAGGAGAATGTGGCTGCAACGTGGACTGTTAAGGATAGAGTCTTCACGATGAATCAGGGATTGATGTTACGTCACTCCTTCCGGATTTCACTAACCATGATGTGGGTTGTTGTTTCACAGATCTCCTTAGATTCAAAGACCCCTCACCATCCACTCTCTACCACCGGAAACATATGAGTAGGCTAGGTCAGAAAGGGGTTTCCAATGATGTTCAACTAGTGAGGTTCACACCAACCTCATCCACGTAACATCAACGAGAGTCTGATCAGTTTCGATACCATCATACCAATATGAACCAAGATGGTGATGTCAATATACTAGCCTACTCGTTTCCCTTCAATACCCCAGATCGGACCCACCTAAACCTTCTCCATGGAGGCACTAAAGAAATGGACTTCTTCCTCGGCCTTGCTGCAGGTTCAGATGAAGCTGGAGTGGATCTGAGTACCTTTCTTCACTGCTAAGAGTTGTTCCAGCTCTTGGACACCTCACAGATCCAAAGGCGATGTGATTTACTAAGAAAGATGAACCCGGGAGCAAGAAGATTCACACGTACTTCCCGCATCATTGACTTCTAGATCAACCTCCTTCAAGTTTGGGCAATGGATCTTTTAGCATCTCAGAACTGAGCCAATGGATTTTCCCTATGTCTACCTATGTGAGGTCATCTTCAGAACTCCGAGCCCCATGGAAAGCATGTCTCCTACTCCCAAGAAACCTCTTCGCACTACTCCTTCCCCACCACCGAACTAAACCATCGCCTACAATAGCTTCATCTCGATGGGGAGCTGCACTACCGTGCCAAGACCTGAGGACCCACTAGAAGGTGCAAAGTACATCCCTTGAATCTCTGTTCTGGCGGCTGGTCTTGCTTAGTGAGAGGAAGATATGCAGGATCACATCCTCTCCCACTGCAAAATATAGTTTCCGGAGATCATTACGGTGTGGTGGAGCTTCATTCCCCTATACCTCACTTCTAGGATTGGAGATAGAGATATCTATCCAATGCAGTAGTCTTGTGTCGTCGTGGAATTGGTTTGCAGACTGAGAATCGGGCCTGGGGACTCTCACACAGGCGTGAAGGAGAGAGCTGGGAGTTGAGGCAGATCGAGCCTAATACCAGCTAGACCGGCCGGCCCATGCCAGACCACTCCACTGAAATGCATCCCACTCTAATTGCCAATGTGGGCCAATCCCAGACCGCCACCCTGGGCGATGGACCCCACAAAGCAAGGTAAATATCTCAATTCAAGTACATATCTTAGAAAATACATTAAATATAGCTCCACTATCCTATAAATCCCCCAAAAAATACCCCTAGATTCATAAAAATGCCCTATGTATGATGAAACCCTTAGATTATACCTTTGAAGTAGTTTTATTGCTAGTTTTTAATTTACAAGATGATGCCTTTGTTAGGATATATTAAATGTAATAAATGATATTTATTAACATAAATTCTGAGAAACTTTATTCCAGACCCTAATATCATGTAGAGGCAATATGTTGAACTTGATCAGAACTATATTGTCAGAATATTAGGTCTTTCTCCATTAATGACTTATAAGATGCTTTTCATCTCATATTAATAATAGAAAATAGACCAATCATCAGAAAAATATGAAATCTGAACCAGACCCTTAGAATGACATCTGGATCACTATAAAAATACCACAGACACATTTTAGATCAGTAACACCTAGATTTGACCTAAATCCTAAACTAGACCAAAATACCATTAATCACGGTGAACCTTGTATTAATGATGAATTTTTGTTATTAATCAGGTGATGACTAGAGATGTAGATGATCCAAAATATAAGTATGAATCTCTGAACTCAGGTACGTGGATATAAGTATAAGACTAGTGTTTGTTGGATGATAATTATGAGTAATTGCTTGCATGCATTTGAATATCTTGTTGGATTTACATCTATATGTATTGTCATTTCAGCCTTGAACAATAAGAACACTAAAGAAATAAAATGGAATGTAGTTACTGATGGTTCATTCATCTCCCTATTAGAGAGGGAAAGTATTAATGTTGACTAGCACCTCCCTAATGGTACAAGGTACGCGGGGAGATCCCTAATGGTACAAGGTACGCGGGGATAGGGCCCAATAATATATGTTTGTGCTAAGTCCACCATAGTAATACATGTCCATTGAAATATGGTTAATAACTTGGGTTTACCTGATTTTCTGCCTTAAATAATGCTTTCTTTTTTCTTTCTTTTTTCAAGTATTTTAAATATGCCAGCATAGTATAGTATCTTTCAACCACGTATCAACTTTATGTTGATTCGATGTTTCACGTATGTTTTAGGTTCAGAGATATCATGGGATAAAAGGATGGGATGTGAGCAGTTGTACATGTTTACCTATTGTGTTAAGATCCTGATTAGCATACATGTTCATAGACTTATGTAAAATTTTCTATTCAATGTGTAAATGTAATATGTAATAGTTCATGTTATAATTAATATTCATGTTGAATGTTGAGAATGTTATGATGTATATTATAGTTGTATGTTCATGTATGCACATATTGCTTCCACGACGCACTTTGATACAATTGCTTAACGTTTTTGGATTTATCTTCTCATCTCTATGGGGTTTTGAGAAGGTGAAAATCTGGGGACGTTACAGTTGGTATCAGAGCATGAACAATAGCTACACCTTACAATTTCTCACCATGAAACATAAAACTAAATTTCACCTTTTACTTTAAAACCTAGAAATTTAGTAAGTTGTTATACAGGGAATAGGTTTGACTTAGCCTCTAGGTTAGAACCTAGATGTTTGAGAACTAGGTTTAGACAAGTGTGTGAGACCCTTTCCCTATAGAGCTCATATGTATGGGGTATCTACACTAGTCTACACTTTGTTCTCACCATTTCACTAGGTTACATGACACTAGACTATCTACTGTGTGTGGGACACTCATTTTGCTTATTTGGTTTTGTTTTCCAATCGGCTCGAGCCTCAAAAGTTTTCTCTGATGACTTCTTTCTCGAACAAAAACTATATAATATTTTATTATATATATGTAAACATAAAAATGTGTCCCTCACATTGGAGAGTAGCCAGTGTTCATGCAACCTAAGTGAAATAGGGTGACATTAGTCTAGAAGAGAGAGTATATCTAGAACAGATGTCTAGAGCCTTATAAGGATATGTGATAGATGGATGTGCAATAGAATGATAGATGATATAAGCAAGGATGATCTTATATAAATTTGATCTCTGAGGTCTAAGTTCTCCATAAAGATCTAAGTTGTATATGAGGTCTGAGTCTAGTTTTGGATAATCTAAGACAAATCTAGGTGATGAAAGTACATGCTCTTTTCTTACTTAAGATGAGCTAAATTAAGATAAAGTTGAATATGCATGAGCCTCAAGCTCATTTACAAAGGAGGAGGACCTCTAGTGTTAGGACAAGACATGTGGTGAACTCTAGAGAGAGTGAGACCCACAAGGAGAGGGTCGTAGGACCTACCCTGAGATATATGTGAAATGATGTGTCCTAAGTTGGGTTACTCCTGAGTAGATGAGTTGAGTCCTTTTGCATGATTCAATCCTATATGTGAGAGTTGGGTAAAAGTGATGGGTAGGTGACTCATAATGAGAAAACAATCCTTTCACTAAGTTAGGTCCTAGCTTGAGTGAATTATGTTTGTGAAGCTCATCGTTAGCTGTAAGTGAGGTGATATATGAAATGCTAGTTCTTGGAGTAAAAAATGCCTTGTCATAAGACACTCAACAATACATGTCGCTCTTTCTTCTCTTTCTCTATATATGATGTTGAAAACCTCACTTGAGCTATTCAGATGATTGTGTATGAAGTGTTATTCACGTAAGCTTGACCTATTATATATTCCCTTCCTATATCATACATGTAATATTGAAGTTTGAAATCATGATAAGATTGGCTTAGTATATTCTCTTTCCCTCGATATCATGCATGAAAGATACAAGTTTGAAATCACGAGCTAAAGAAAAAGATATCTTTGGATCATAGCTTGCCTTGTCACAAAATATAGTTCTTAACATTAATCCTTCTCAATTTATGCTTCTAAGTTTCAACATAACTCTCACACAATTGGGTGAAACCCTAATAGGTAAATATGAAAAGAAAAATCAATCCCTTCTCTAATGCTAAAATCCTAGCATGTTGTTGATCATAAACTACATTAAATATGTTAAGTCTAATAATTCGAATAAATAATGGCATGAAACCTTGACATCACCGTATGATTAGTAGGGTGAAATATGAAACCATGAGTGGTAACTTAGACTTCATATGTATGCATAAACCCTTATCCTTAAGGGGCCATGAGGATGTAAATCCTAAAATACAAGAATGACATGTGATGACTAAGACACTAAGTGATTTTACAATTCTGTAAAAAAAATGATGCTTCAACCTATATAAGGTGGGGTGGGTACACCCTACATGCTTAAATATCCTAATATGCAACTTAGAATGAATATAGAACAATGATATGCTTGGCACTTAGAAGTGATGGTTAGATGCATCCACAACTCCTTAATATCAGCTTAAGAATATGACATTAGTTGAATTTCGAGGACAAAATTCATTATAAGGTGGGGTGAATGTGATATCCTAGATTTTAGGGTTTTAATACCCAGTATAGTAGTTGAGGACTCAGTTATTCAATTAAGAATAATTTCAATAAAAGTGCACTTAGAGATACCAATGATGATGATGATAACTAAATTAGTTCAATTATGATGTATAAGTTGTATTGATTGATTGGGTACTTATGATGACAAGATTCCCATTTAATAGTATTAATGGAATCAAGTAGAACATTAATGAATCCCAAGGTATGCTAAGACCATAATATGTATTTTTGGACTTGTTTGAGCAATATTTGAGGATTTGTTGTGAAGAAATTATAAACATGATCAATATCGAACTGGTTCAAAAGCTACGTTTCATGGTTATCCACCAAGGTTTAAATTCTCATGACATTTGGATGAGCCATTGAACAAATTTTGATTTATTTTTGAAAATTTCATTAGAGGACTAAGGTTTCATAAGATTTCAGACCTAGATTTGGTTCTCATATATGTCACACGGCCACTCCTATTCAATCGATATGTGGCAGTACTAAAGCCACACTTGGCTCATCAAATCCTAGCTCCAAATTCTGAGGAGAATGTGGCTGCAACGTGGACTGTTAAGGAAAGAGTCTTCACGAGGAATCAGGGATTGATGTTACGCTGCTCCTTCCGGATTTCACTAACCATGATGTGGGTTGTTGTTTCACAGATATCCTTAGATTCAAAGACCCCTCACCCTCCACTCTCTACCACCGACAACAGATGAGTAGGCTAGGTCATAAAGGGGTTTCCAATGAGTTTCAAGTAGAGAGGTTCACACCAACCTCATCCACGTAACATCAACGAGAGTCTGATCAGTTCGATACCATCATACCAATCTGAACCAAGACGGTGCAATATACTAGCCTACTCATTTCCCTTCAATACCCCAGATCCGACCCACCTAAACCTTCTCCATGGAGGCACTGAAGCAATGGCCTTCTTCTTCCTTGGCCTTGTTGCAGGTTCAGATGAAGCTGGAGTGGATCTGAGTACCTTTCTTTGCTGCTAAGAGTTGTTCCAGCTCTTGGAGACCTCACAGATCCAAAGGCGATGTGATTTACTAAGAAAGATGAACCCGAGAGCAAGAAGATTCACATGTACTTCCCACATCGTCGACTTCTGGATCGACTTCCTTCAAGTTTGGGCAATGGCTCTTTTGGCATCTCAGAACTGAGCCAATGGATTTGCCCTGTGTCTACCTATGTGAGGTCATCTTCAGAACTCTGAGCCCCATGGCAAGCATGTCTCCTACTTCCAGGAAACCTCTTCACACTACTCCTTCCCCACCACCGAACTAAACCATTGCCTACAATAGCTTCATCTCGATGGGGAGCTGCACGACCTTGCCGAGACCTGAGGACCCACTAGAAGGTGCAAAGTACATCCCTTGAATCTCTATTCTGGAGGCTGGTCTTGCTTAGTGAGAGGAAGATCTGTGGGATCACAACCTCTCCCACTACAAAATATAGTTTCCGAAGATCCTTACGGTGTAGTGGAGCTTCATTCCCCTGCACCTCACTTCTAGGATTGGAGCTAGAGGCATCTATCCAATGCAGTAGTCTTGTGTCGTCGTGGAACTAGTTCGCAGACTGAGAATCGGGCATGGGGACTCTCACGCAGGCGTGAAGGAGAGAGATGGGAGTTGAGGCAGATCGGGCCTAATACCAGCTAGACTGGCCGGTCCATGCCAGACCACTCCACTGAACTACGTCCCACTCTAATTGCCAACGTGGGCCAATCTCAGACCACCACCCTGGGTGATGGACCCCACAGAGCAAGGTAAATATCTCAATTCAAGTACAGATCTTAGAAAATACATTAAAAATAGCTCCACTGTCCTATAAATCCCCCAAAAAATACCCCTGGATTCATAAAAATGCCCTATGTATGATGAAACCCTTCGATCAGACCTTTGAAGTAGTTTTATTGCTACTTTTTAATTTACAAGATGATGCCTTTATTAGGATATATTAAATGTAATAAATGATATTTATTAACATAAATTGTGAGAAACTTTATTCCAGACCCTAATATCATGTAGAGACAATATGTTGAACTGGATCAGAACTACATTGTCAAAATATTAGGTCTTTCTCCATTAATGACTTATAAGATGATTTTCATCCCATATTAATCATAGAAAATAGACCAATCATCAAAAAAATATGAAATCTAAACCAGACCCTTAGAATGACATCTGGAGCACTATAAAAATACTAGAGACACATTTTAGTTCAGTAACACCTAGATTTGACCTAAATCCTAAACTGGACCAAAATACCATTAATAACGGTGAACCTTGTATTAATGATGAATATTTGTTATTAATCAGGTGATGACCAGAGATGTAGATGATCCAGAATATAAGTATGAATCTCTAAACTCAGGTATGTGGACATAAGTATAAGACTAGTTTTTTCTGGATGATAATTATGAGTAATTGCTTGCATGTATTTGAATATCTTGTTGGATGTACATCTATATGTATTGTCATTTCCGCCTTGAACAATAAGAACACTAAAGAAAGAAAATGGAATGTAGTTACTGATGGTTCATTAATCTCCCTATTAGAGAGGGAAAGTATTAATGTTGACTAGCACCTCCCTAATGGTACAAGGCACGTGGGGAGATCCCTAATGGTACAAGGTACGTGGGGATAGGGCCGAATAATATATGTTTGTGCTAAGTCCACCATAGTAATACATGTCCATTGAAATATGGTTAATAACTTGGGTTTACCTGATTTTCTGCCTTAAATAATGCTTTCATTTTTCTTTCATTTTTTTCAAGTATTTTAAATATGGCAGCATAGTATAGTATCTTTCAACCATGTACCAACTTTATGTTGATTCATTGTTTCACGTATGTTTTAGGTTCATAGATAGCATGGGATAAAAAGATGGGATGTGAGCAGTTGTACAGGTTTACCTATTGTGTTAAGATCCTGATTAGCATACATGTTCATAGACTTATGTAAAATTTTCTATCCAATGTGTAAATGTAATCTATAATAGTTCATGTTATAATTAATATTCATGTTGAATGTTGAGAATGTTATGGTGTATATTATAGTTGTATGTTCATGTACGTGCATATTGCTTCCACAACACACTTTGATATAATTGCTTAATGTTTTTGGATTTTGTCTTCTCATCTCCATGGGTTTTTGAGAAGGTGAAAATCTGGGGACGTTACACCTGCCTTAAGCAAACTCCTAAAGCTCCAAAGCTCCAAGCTCCTAGCTCCTAGCTCCAAGCTCACCACTTTCGGCCACCAAAGAACAAGACCCACCTAGGGTTCAACTACCATGCTAGAGGAAGAAGAAGAGATCTCCTCCAAGCGGAAAAGATCATCCACCAAGCTCTCCAAGGAAGGTGTGTTGTGCACACAAGGAGGGGAGAGCAACAAAAGAGCTAAAGGGTTCCCAATGAAGAGAAAGGCAAGGCATATATAGATGAGGGTCAAGGTTAAACCAAGGCAAGGTGTCACCTTACCAAGGGACACTTGTCCACACATTTTACCACCTTGCAAAACACATGCACATGCCATGCCACCACTCAACCAAGGTTCGGCCACATGTCCAAGCTAGGGTGACACAACCAAAGCAAGGAGGTCAAACAAGGTCAAAGGCCGACACACCACCACCACCACCTTGGCCGACACACCCATGGGCGATACCCCATGGTTGACACAAGGCATCCTTGCCCGATACAGGGCTCAACCAAGCAAGGCAAGGCCCAAACAAGGGAAAAAAGGCCCAAAAGAGCTCAACCAAGCCCAAGACAACTCAAGGCACGAGCTCAAACCTTCCTCTCAACCCTAGAGGAAGCAAAGAGAGAAAAAGACATCTCTCAAGGTGACAAACTTGCTCTCCAACCGTATCTTAGGTTATTTTGCAAGTAGCACCTCCAGCTCTCAACTAAGCACAATCAAACCCTAATCATCACTAAAGATGATTAGCAAGCAACCAAGCACAAGGTTTAGGCAAAACAAACATGGTAAGCCCAAAATGAAGGTCAGGGTCCTTACACTGCCCATATGACACTTGGTCTTTTTGCTACCGTTGACACATGGTAGGACATGTAATGTGAGATTGTCCGATACCCCCTCCCAACAATAATGTCATGGCTCACTCAATATTCTATCAAAAAAAAAACAAAATATGCCTTTTATGAGGCCAAGGTCCCATCAACAATCGTCTACTAGAAGAGCACAACTAGTTCGTCCGTCTATACCACCTCAACAACATCCTCAATAGGGATGTCGTGATCCAAACAAATAGAAGAGGACTGGATGAGTGTTCTCCTTAAGCTTAGAGGAGGTTCAAAATGATGATCGCCTGACGGAAGTTAATGGCCGTATCCATAATTAAACCTTCAAGGTCTTATTTGATTCATGTGCTACACATTCTTGTCTAACATCTGCATGTCTAAATAAAATAAACCTAGAAGTTGAGAATCTACACTATACAATAGAAATAACTACACCTTTAGGGAAGAAAGACGTGGCACATAAGATAATAAACAATGCACCCCTTAAAATAGAAGGGCATACACTACTTCCAACCTTATCACTCTCAACCTAACTATCCTAGAAGTTATCCTTGGAATGGAGTTGTCTAGAAAAGTATGGAGTAGTTATTGATTGTAAAAAAAAGGTAACTATAAACTTACTTGGAATTCCTCCTTGGGTTGTCCATGGCAAAGGGATTTCCAAAGGGAGGCTATTTATCTCTGCAATCCTAGCTAGAAAATTACTAAAGGAAGGATGTGAAGGTTTTATTGTAGTGTTACAAGAAGAGAATATGAACGAGAAGCCATTAGAAGAAGTGAATGTAGTTTGAGAATTCCCATATGTCTTTCTAGAAGAGTTTCATGGATTACCCCCACACCGATAGGTAGAGTTAGGGATTGAAATCTTACTAGGGAGTGCTCCTATATCTCGAAAACCATATAGAATGGCTATAGAAGAGTTGGCAGAGTTAACAAATCAACTTGAAGAATTATTGGAAAAATGATTTATTCGCCCTAGCTCATATCCTTGGGGAGAACATATCCTTTTTGTCAAAAGAAAGATGGAATGTTGAGGATGTGCATTATCTTAGACTGAATGATGCCACTACTAAAAAGGATACCCCTTGCTCCAAATTGATGATTTATTTGATGAACTCAAGTCTGCTTGAGTCTTCTCATAGATAGATCTAAAATATGAGTATTACCAACTAAGGGTTAAGGGAAAATATGCACCTAAAATTGCTTTTTAAACACAATATGGCTCATATGAAGTTTTATTTATGCCTTTTGGGCTAACTTTTGCCAATGAAACATTCATAGATCTAATGAATAATGTGTTTCATAAGAATCTTTGTCATTGTCTTTATTGATGACATTCTTATATATTCCCCCACTGAAATGGATCGTCAAGTCCATCTAAGAATTGTGTTACAAACTCTAAGGGACCAACAACTTTATGACAAATACTCAAAATGTGAGTTTTGGCTAACTAAAGTAGGCTTTTTGGGGCATGTATTTCTAATATCCCAAATTGTAAATAAAATACTTTTAGGGTCTTCTTTGGAAATTTTCAAATTTTAATTTCAAAATCCTAAACATTGATGCAAGTTATACAAATATAATCAAATATTCCATAAACCTCGAATTTTGGCTCGTGTAACTCATTAAGGAAGGATAATCTAGTTTATTCCATATTTTTAATTTATATATATATATATATATTAGATAATGACCTATATGAGTTTGATGGAGAAAAAGTAATCAAAACCTAAATCTAATCATATAGTAAGAACCTAGATCCATAATCAGCTTATGGTTCAAATTTGAAGTCATTAGGACTTTGTTTGACCGCTTTAATGAAATTTAAAAGTTTATATATAGTTTGAACCCTAAATGAGCTACCATTTGAATGGAGTAAATCAATTTCATAAGACCCTTTGTTTTTTATGTAACACACTCTGGGATAGGAGTTCGGTCCAGGTCAGACTCGGACCCATAGTCGACCGCGTGTGGGAGGTTCTTCTCCCTTACCCAAATTCCTCATCTTCCTTGGACTCTGACAGTCTGTGACTCCCATCTTCTCACAAAATCCCTCATGTATCCCACTTGAAGTAGACCTCACATCCACCTTCCCCACATCCTACTGATCATGTTGATCCCAGACACACTAGGACTCCATGCCCTAGATAGAGTTGACTAGGAAA
Source organism: Alisma plantago-aquatica (assembly GCA_963693085.1). Lineage (NCBI taxonomy): Eukaryota > Viridiplantae > Streptophyta > Magnoliopsida > Alismatales > Alismataceae > Alisma > Alisma plantago-aquatica. Next base: position 132,983,689 of record OY856412.1, read on the forward strand.
CAACCCATGTTTTAGTTGATCTCAAACTCTCGTGAGTATCCACACACATCAACGACCCCTATATATGAAGGCCAATGAGATACATCATCGAACATCTAGAAAACATTGTCTATCATCACCTTGCTCTGATTTTCTCCCTCTCATACCCTATGAACTGGTATGGAATGCTGTTTGACTTGCTAGTCACATCAACCACTCAATCCTTCACAACTCCTTTGGTAGCAAAGTAAACCTTCAAGTAACCCCAAGGAATCTACAGATCTTTACCGTTGCCCCAGTTCTTCAGTAAGACACAAAATCCCTCTTTCCCCCCTTCTGCGTTGCTCTTGTTCATCGACCTGCAAATTCAGGTGCTTTCTTTGCAGCCATACAAGGTTTTACCTTGGTTCTTCATTGTTGACTTTCTCTGACACTACTGTGATCTCCAGGTGTTGATGTATGTAGTAGTCATGGTTGCTTTGCATCGGGATCTCACAATTTTCTCGATCAATCTCTACACCTGTAATGACGACGATTAGTTTTTGGGCCTCATGCCATCTTGTGGCCCTTCCAGGGGCTCGGAAAGTTTGGCCATGGGTGAGGAAGATGAACCTTCTGTTCACTTCTCATGCATTTCATGGATTTGACAAAGTAACTTGGAGATTTTGAGTTTCTTAATTCGACCTAATCTGTTGTTGTTCTTCAGTAAGAAAGTGACAAACAATCTCAAGTAGGGATAATAGTTTTTCTCTCTGGTTCTTTTGTTTTTGTCACGCCCGACCATGGGTAGGATCGTCTTTTCGACCTTTGATTGATCTGCATCGCATGTGTATTTTGGATCATGTCCAGATCATATGGTCGAATGGGCCAACTGGGCATGGGTCCCGCTATCGATATTTCCTTTTAGTTTAATTTTTGATTTCTCTAAATTTTGATTGGTCAGAGTTCACAAAATCATAGTAAATCCATAAGATGACAGAAAATTATGTATAAATAGTCATTAGAAAGGTTTTTCAAAGTAGAATATGAATTTCTAGTTTTCAAACCCTAATTGTTTTTTCTCTGACCATGTTTCCTTAAAAAAAACCAAATTAAGTTTTAGAATGTCATGGAATGAGATAATTAATATAAATCATATTAATTTCTAGAAATCTAGAATTGACTCAAGGATAGGGAGACTAATTTAGGATTTTTATTGCTAAGTGGGTCATTCCACTATGCTTATGTATTTTGGATGAATTGCATGTTATGTATGCTTTAGGATAATGCTTAAAATTCCAAGTTCATGAATGAAATTAAGATAACAATGATGCCTAGATTTTGTTATTGCAAGTTGTTTGCTATAATCATAAAGTCCTATGTGTAACAGTGATGCTCATTATTTTAATGCTATGATCAAGTAATGATTAAGACATTGAAGAAAGAGTCATGTAACTCATGTAATGTTAATTTCAAGATTAAGTGGGAGAAATCCATGATGATTAAGATAATGCAATTAAGTTTTGAATTGTTCCTCTTTATGTTAATTTGTCTTAATGGTATTGATGAGAACTTTGGTGCAACTAAGGTGAGCCTTAACCAGTCAAATGAGAACTTTGGTGCAATTATTGGATGAGGAAAATTTACATTGAAGGCAAGATAAGAATAATGATGTTAATGTTAAGTTAAGAGAATTAAGTAACTTATTATATGTTTCTCGCAATGATGGACCTTTATGGTCATTATGGGCTTTCTAGCAATTATGGGCTTTTTGAGCATGTTGTGCCCCATGTGAGCAGTGATGGAGAGAACACACAGTAATGCTTCTTAATTCATTGATGTAATGAAGGCTTAGGTGTAATGAAAATTCTTAAAGTTAAGCCATGTAAATTTTGTTCCAGTTGAGGTTATATGCTTATTCTTCAGTTCTTATAAAATGTATAGTGTCGCTTACTTATGTTGTTGCTTTGTTTTGCATGGTCATGGGATGAGATGTCCCTAGATTAAGGAGCAAGAGAGGACTGAAGCGATCCCTTCAGAGTATCTTAAATCAAAGGAGACTTTATCTTTATGGGGTGCCATCTACCACTTAGTAGATTCTTTAGTCAAGTTTATATTTTATTGTTTTAGATTTGCTTAGTCAATGTATTAGGTTTGAGAGCATGATGAGACAGTCTATGTTTTCCCCTTTCAAGAATAATGTATGAATTCTATATTTTGAGTTAATGCATGGTGTTTCATTTATCTTTTTGCTATGAGCATCATATTTTGTAATGTTCCTCCAAGCCAAGTGAACCATGTTATGGACAACATAGGGTTTTCTTCCACTGACATCTATGTGCTTGGAGGGGTGCTACATAATATCTGCTGGAGGAATATCAGTAAACCGAACCAAAGTTAAAGTTGTGCTTAAATGGGAAACACTCAGGACAATAACAGGGATTCTAATTTTTCTAGGAATGGCGGGATATATCAAAAATTTATCAAGGACTTCTCAAAGCTTGCATGACCTCTAACACATTTAACAAGAAAAGGAGTATCATTTGTGTGAAGTCCAAAGTGTGAAGATAGCTTCCAAGAACATAAAAGGAGAATAATAATTGCCCCAATATTAACACTACTACAAGAAGGCAAGACATTACCTTGTTTATTGATGCTTCCAAAGCAGGCATTGGTTGTGTCTTAATGCAAGAAGGTAAGGTAATAACCTATACCTCACACTAGTTGAAGAAGCATGAAGAAAATTATCCTACACATGATTTGGAGTTGGCAGCAGTAGTGCATGCTTTGAAAAAATTGGAGGCACTTACTCTATGGGGTAAAGAATGAGATCTTAACTGATCACAAAAGCCTCAAGTATATTATGACTCAAAATGGTCTCAATCTAAGGCAAAGGCTATGGTTGGAATATCTCAAAGATTATGACTTTACTGTTTCTTATCATCCTGGTAAGGCTAATGTGGTGGCTAATGCACTTCGACAAAAAAGAGTAATGAATCCATCAATGATAATCATGTAAGAACAAGAAATAGTGGAAGAAATTGTGTTGAGGAAACTAGAAATGTCGAGGGATATGATTGTGCTCAATCCATTGACAATTACTAAAAATATAAAGGTGGAGGTCATGGCTACTCAAAACAAGAAACTGACTATAATTATTGGAAGGGAATAGCTCAAACCCCAAATCACAACTACAACTAAAGGAGGAGGACACCATCTGGTTTGCCATATGATTGTGGGTAGCCTCTAGCACCCCAATTAAATAAAAGATCTTAGAAGAAGTACATGCATCAAGATACAACATACACCCAGGGACCACCAAAATGTTCAAAGACTTGGAAAAGAATTTTCGGTGGCCTAACATGAAGAAAGAGATTGTCAAATATGTACTGGAATGTCTCACGTATCAACAAGTGAAGGCAGAGCATCAATGACGTGGAGGCCTTCTCATATCCTTAGAAATCCCAAAATGAAAGTGGGAACATATCACAATGGATTTCGTGACTAGCCTTTCTGGAACTCGAAAGGGAAATGATAGTGTGCGGATAGTAGTCGATAGATTAATAAAATCTTCCCATTTCCTCCCAATCAAGATCACTACTAATATGGACAATCTGGAAAACCTATACATGAAAGAGATTGTCAAGTTACATGGTGTTCCTATGACTATTAATCAGAGAGAGATCCACACTTTACTTCTACGTTTTAACAACAATTGCAAAGAGAACTGGGGACCTAATTGAATTTTATCACTAATTTTCACCCACAAACTGATGGCCAGTCAAAAAGAGTAATACAAATATTGGAAGACATGCTAAGAGCTTGTTCTTTGGACTAGAAGGGTAATTGGGATGAGCATCTTCCTCTAATGGATTTTCATAGCTACTAAGCTAGTATTCAAATGGCCCCGTATATGGGAGACCTTGTAGATCTCCATTGTATTGGGACAAAATCGGGAAGATAAAATTTTGGGACCTGAATTGATCCACCAGTGTGCGGAGAAAGTAAAATTGATCTGGAAGAGGTTACAAGCTGCACAAGATCGACAAAAATAGTATGTAGATCAGAAATGAAGGAGCGTGGAATACAGAGTAGGAGATTGGGTTTATCTCAAGTTCTCTCTCATAAAAGGTGTTACCATATGGGGAAAGAATGCAAAACTAAGCGCTAGATACGTGGGACCTTTTCATCATAAAAGAGATCAATGATTGAGCAATGAAGTTAGCATTGCCTCCTAAACAACATAAGTTACATGACATTTTTCATGTATTATTATTGAAGAAGTATATTTATAATCCATCACATGTTATTCAATATGAGCCTCTCCCAATTTCTGAGGACTTGTCATATTAAGAACATCCCATTCAAATCCTTGACCACAAAGAGAAACAACTTAGAAATTGGACCATCCCAATCGTAAAGGTATTATGAAAACACCACAGAGTTGAAGAGGCAACATGGGAGCTAGAATCAAAGATGAAGGAAAAATATCCACACCTCTTTAGTAAGTATTTTAATTTTCAAGGACAAAAATTTTATTAGGAGGAAAGGATGTTACAACCTAATTTTTAACAAATAACATATTTAGTGGACCACCATGATCACTTAACCTCTAGAATTAATATCACACTTAAAGTAAATAATTATAATAAAAATATTTCTCAAACATAAACTTTGTGATTAAGGTAGAGATTTTAAACAAATAACATTGAAATAGCTTGATAAAAGGTTAACGAGATTGTATAAAAAAATATAAATATTGATGTAGAACAAAATTTATTTTGTCGATTTATTAGGTCTACAAGGGTCAATATGCAAAAAAAGATCTATTTGTAATTATTAAATAAACTACAAGGATCTATTAGTAATAAATATTTTTTTTTCAATATTGCTCTCCACAATTTTCACCACTTAGACACACCATCCACGTTTTCCTTCACTTCACGTATACCTCCCTTTCTCTTCTCAACGCCGCCCCCACCTACCTTCCACAGCCTTTCTTCTGTATCTTATCTTTACACAGCCTCCCTCTCCTCCCTTTTGGCTAGAACCCAACCACTACTCCACCACTCACGTAGTCATCCATTCTCTCCTTTTTTGGCTTGCTCAAAGCAACACTGCCAACACAACAACCAGCCGCATACCAATTACGCTTCTTCCGCTCAGTGATCATCATTCTCTTCTTGTATTTCTTTTCAACTGACTCCAGGCTGACAAAGGCCCACCAAGAAAACCAATCAACAACGTGACCAGTGCCTCTCCCTCACACTCTCTCTCCATGTTCACCTTTCCAGACTGTATACCCACCACCAATAGTCGACATTGGTGCTTCTCCTTCCTCCCTGCCTTCATCCCCGACAGTCGGGCAGCCGCGTTGCTACAATGGACATGTATTGCGGCGCCTACAATATACTAAAATTGACGGGGAAAGGTGTGTTAGAATCGTATGAAGATGGTGGATGCAACTGATCATATCTCCACCACCCATGCTTAGAACCGTATGAAGATGGTGGATGCAACCGATCATATCTCCACCACCCATGCAAATATTTGTACGTTTGCCACAATTGGACTCCCATACTGCCAAAGATGACGGAAAACATTCTAGCGAGCTCCCCAGTCCATATATTACAGTCTACCACCACCCAAAACGTCCTCTCAACTTTACCATATGCTAATAAAGTCCATAGAGCCGTCAAAACCAGCCAATATGAAGCCTTCACTCAATACACGACCTTGTCAGACATGGTCACCAGAGTTGACGTTTTGATGGCAACAACACTGTGTGGAGCCTTCATGACTAAGAAAATGTGTCATATTCGCTCCTCTTGTTCTCAAGAAGATAGGAAGGTCTATGGATTAGCCACTAGTTTCTCCATTCCTCATGAAATGACTCCTAGCCCACCTATAGTTGATATGACAAGGAGGAGATTCTAGATAAAACTCCACCCCTCATTGACTGATCCCATGAGTTAGAACCGACCCTCCTTGGCTATAAATAGCTACCCAATGTTCACGTACATCCCATGTTAGGGTTAGAATCTGCAACACCAAGTGAGAAAACACCATGACCACCTCTTCCCTTTCCTAAAGATGCATCTTTCTTAGGACAAAAAATACCTCCATACTCCCTTCCCCATCAACTACAAACACCATATTCAGACTTCACAAACCCAAGAATCACATCCATTGCTTACTTTCTCATCGAGCACATCAAATATACCACCACCAATACCATCCCACTATTTTCTACCATCACCAAAGGATTTTTGAATCATTCACTAGGCTCAAGATCAGTGGCGAAGCTAGGAATTTTTTTTATAAGGGGGCACTGTATAAATATGAATCTAGAACATATGTCGATTATCTATTGACAGTTTCAAAGAAATAAAGAGTTATATCTATTGGCAGTTTGAGAGGAACAAGGAGTTAGAGGGAAACGGGGAGTCTTCGTTGAGACTTGAATGGACGTACATGAGAAGCCAAATGGACGCAGAGACGGTTGGGATCACGCATATGAGAATGTTTCCTGCGGATCTGGGATGGATAGGGAACTCCTATTCACGTTTCTCTGGCGGTCGTTAAAATCAAAAATTTTACCTGCAGATTCCTTTTTTTAACTTGGCAACGGGTAGGGCTTGTGCCCTCCCATGCCCACATGTGGCTACGCCACTGCTCAAGATCATCACCCGGGTGTACCCTCATCTCCAATGAGTCATGTTGCACTACGTTTCCCCCACCAAACGTCAAACACCACAAACGTATGGAGTTAACAATCTTCTTCTGAGTCCATACTCGAATCACCCTCCTACACTAGAGGTTTCAAACAATGTATTTCACCCGAGATGTTTAGAATGTTGAGATATCATTCGTGTGCTTATAGACTTTATCAATGTAATTCCCCTATCAAAGAATTCTTTTATCAGGTTATATATGTAGATCTCTTTCCTTCCATCAACTACACTACTTGTATAATATTGGTCAATATGTGTCTCTTTCCTCTCTTTTTCATCAAAACTAATATGTCAAACAAATTTTGGTATGACTTATGATCACGCCTTACAGAATCACAGTTCTTTTATTATCAGTGATGTTCCTCATGGTTTGTCAATATGAATATTTATAGTTGAGAAGATGATAAAAATTTATAATATTGAGATTAAAATGGCTTGTGAAAGTCTTGGATTTATTATGGTTTTATAGAATTAAAATGTTTATTGTTGAGATTCCACAACTAGAGAGTTGTTTCTATAGTCCTAGAGTCGATGAGGACCAAAAGATCAAGATTTATATGTTGTATTATGCTATGTTTGGATTTAGATCATCTACTTGAGATGTTAAAGGGAGGAGAGATAGCCTCTCCCTTGCAACTACCCCACCTCAGGGGCATCCCAAGGGTTGTTGGTTTGTGAGATAAATCATCAAAGGTTGTGTATAATGACTGCTGAGGTGACATCACTTGCTTCAGGATGCCAAACCGTGGAGAGATATGGTTTGAGACTAGCCCCACCTCAAAGGAAGATTGAGGATTGTAGGACCATCCTTCTAGTAGGCATCAAATCAGGCCCTATAAACCACACCAGCTATGTGTGGTGGAACAGACAAAACTGTGAGGTATAATTGGCACACATGAGACTGATGACTTTGTGATATGGCAGTGTGCAAGGTGATATTATTGAATTGTTACTTATGGTCTATGTGACCTTATATGTGGTTGCAGGCTACGAGGTGGATCTAGGGTTGGTTAACAACCCCTCTAGGATGAGTGAGGAATGATATAATGAAATAATCAATATATTAATTGCTAGATTATTATGTGTTTTACTTCACTAACACATACTCCAACTTTCATATCATATGATCAATTTTTATGTCTTTTCCAGTTATAAATATTTGTCTCATGTTATCAATGTTTTAGTATCATTTGATCTGCTTAAATTATTATACCTCTCTGTACTTAGACATTTGTCTAACTCCTCTTGCTATGGTTCTTGTTCCCCTCCCACTGTAGGTTGATTGTCGGTTGAAGTTTATGTCACCATATAGATTCTCCTGATTCGTCTTGGAGGGAAAAGTGTCAAGTCTTTCATTCACACTTTTGTTTTCAGCTTATGTTAAAAGTTGTAGTAGGGTTTCCTTGAAAGATGTAACTTTTTAATTTTGAACATGTACTAAGAAATGTGTAAATTGAACTTATATGTTGCTTTAAATGGAAGTGTGTGGTTGAAAATATTTTCTCAATGTTTCTTCCATAACACCCTCGGGTCTTAATCAACATGATTAGAGTAAATTGTATAGGAAAAAATCTGGTACGCTACACTATTGACCATAAGACAATTGATTGAATAGGTAGTCCATTCAACCAACTGGTTGCACCCAACAATCATCAAACTATGAGATGTTTCCTTTCTTATCCTCTGAGTTTTAGTAACCCTAGCCCATACACTCCTATATAAGGAGGGGACAACGCTCTAGATACATATTTTTTCACAGTTATAGTAACATGAGAGCCTAACTAGTCTTACCCAATAAAGGGAGAGACAACAAGGAAAAGGAAGTCGATGCTAGCATGCTGACAAAATGAAAGGACAACTCCTTCTCGTTGACACTGGAAGTGTGATGTGGAGTTCTTGGTGGTCCATGTAGAGTATGTAGAGACATGAAGGCTTTTTTTGTCATGTTAGGAGAGGACGTCGTCTATAGGTACTACACTAGGTGATCATCCTCGTCTATCGTCTGTATGCTACTTGTGAAGGGAGCACATCACCGTGGAAGAATAGCCACTAGACTTTCTCTAGGACAAGGTATGTCTTATTGTGAAAGTCAATATGAGTGGGGAAGATCCCCTTTTTTATAGTGTTTTTCTTATTGATAGGAGGCAGACTCCCTTTCCTATATATAGGATCATGAGGAAGCATACACACAAACAAACTCTAATGGGCCAATACACAACTAGGCCCATATTAAAAATAGACTAAAACAACTTAACTAAATAGATTAAATAACTTAAGTAAATAGACTCTCTAACACTTACACCCTATTTTTTAGATATATTTTTGCTGACGTGATCTGTTGGTAAGAGAATATGACCAAAAAAATTTATTTCTGTTGTCTTCTCTAATCCCCATATTTTCCTACATTTAAGTCCCCACCCTGCTAGATAAAGATAGAGAGAAAACACATACCCATACCCACCTCAATAGGTAATGTGGTCCAATATAACTCATTTGACTGATTCCATGTCATATTACATCAAACTCTCCCTAATAAAGATTATGGCAATTTATAAATTAATGTATATAAACCACATGACTAAATGTTTAGTTATGTAACACAAGCTCAATAAAGAAGGAAATGCAACATAACTCTTCATATATTACATCCCTTGATCAAAATGACAAGATTAGTAAAAGTCATACTGTATATATGAAATTTATAACATATACACAATTTATTACACAATACATGACAATCTATTGTATACATGAATCTATTACTATATTTGTACTTCTAGTTTACAAAATGATACCAACAATCATAATCAACAACTTAATTTCTATTGTATTTTATTTAGCTATCTTACAAGCATTTAATCAAATTTCTCATGGGCATCAGCATGAACTATTTTAACATAGCATCTTCCTTAATCCCAATGAACATAGAAAATATACCCTAGAGAAAAAAAAATATAGAAAGGGGACACCTGGATGAGGTTTCAGAAGCCATTTGGGACAATATTGTTCTTCGACAAAAATTGATCCAAGGCAGATCTACCAAGAACCGAAATTTTTTAAAATAGAAGATGGAGAAGATGTTTTGATGTTGATATATATGTTTGAACAACCTCCGAGTAGGGATGAGCATCGGACTGGGCCAGTCATATCCGACCCATGTGCTGACCTACATAACCCGACCCAAACTTGATCCATGTAATTTATATGGGTAGGTGGGGCTAATGAATACAAATATACATACATACATATATGTGATTACGTGAAAGAGTATGTATATGTATGCATGTATGTATTCCATTCATTCATTGCTAGCACGAGTAGTATACTAAAGTTACATGATCCATACAACTACTAGCCTCGCCCGTCTCCTCTATGTTCTAGTCATCAATGTGTTTTCCTCTCAGATCATATATATATATATATATATATATATATATATATATATATATATATATATATATATATTGTGCACCCTCCCGAGCGTCCGACCTCCACCACGGGTTATGGGAGGGGGGAATCTTTCTCTCTTAATCCCATATATATATATATATATATATATATATATATATATATATATTTGTGTGTATATATTGATTGATGTGTGCAACCAATAATTTTACATGTTCAAGACTTGGACATGTTTTGAAATAAAAAAAATCCAAGTAAATCTCAAGCCTTGAGTAATTACCCTCCTTCATGCAAGTAAGAAGAAGGGGTTTTTGAGATAGGTATTCATCTTTCTTATGGGCTAGGATGAGTGATATCCATTATGGTAGGTAACCCATTCTTTCTACTACATTCCTATATGTTGAGAAATTGTAATGAAGTAAACAGGAGCTCCAGTGACCAATTCCAATTAGTTATCAAACATATGGTACTCATTATACTTGAGAAACACTTTAGTGACTGATCCATTTTATAATGATTAATCCCATGTTTCTTATCTAGGAGGATTCTATTATTAAATAGTTTTCTCAGATCCTCCTAGAAATGTGGGACTGAACATCTTAATCCCTCTCTTCCGCCTAAGGCTTTGGCTATTATGGTACGATGGTCTTCCCCACTTGCCAGCTTGACATCCTCATCAATCAAATTCATTTTCACAATTTCTAGCACAAACAATCTATCTCACGTGTACTCACATGTAGCCTTTCTTGGTGACTTGATTTGAATTGCATAACTCACAACCATGAACCATGTTGTGACATGTTCACATGATCCCCACCTAGTAGATGGTATATATTCCACTATGTAATAAACCAAACTTAAGACATGTATTTTGTCTAATTACTTAGAAAAAATGGATGTGGACTATTCTCAAGTGACCTAAAGGAGGGCACACTTCCTAATTTATAAAGAATAGAATGAGATTACATACATTTTAAATTGTCGACATCTAGAAGGAGGTACAAATATGTATGAAAAAAATACAATGTATGTGCATGCATAAATATTACCAATTTCTTTTTAATGTTCTAGATTAAATCTTGTAGAAAATTTACAACAATGCCAACTCCATTTCAAAAAATGTTCATTCGAGTTGTTTGGACAATATGAAATGTGGGACCCTTCTTGTTTGACTCTCTTCCAACTTATTTTTTTCATTGATTCTTAGTTCTTTTTTACACATATCTATCACTGTATTCATACGTCCGTATGCCACATGACATACCAAGTTACAAAAGAAGTTGAGGAAGCTTAGTGATCAACTTCAAATACCATGTTACACAATATCTCTAAGGTAACATGATGCCACATTATTTACCAAGTTTGAATATTTACCTTTCAAATATAAAATTTAACAAACATGAATAAAAGAACAAGGCTCAAATGTTAGTTAAAATAAATGTATTTAACAAGTTTATTTGTATACTCAATATTACTATATTTGATGCTAACATTTTCTACACATAATTTTTTTGGTAGAATTAAACAAACTAGATTGCAATATTATATATTTTGATGGTAAAAAATCTAAAACTGATGTTATTTTTATATTTTTTCTTGTACTTCTTCTACTAATCTAGAAAATGTCACTGAAGAAATTAATCAATAGTGGCATAGTTGTAACTTTTACCATGTCATGATTACAATATTCACATTTGTGTTTGTTTACTAAAACAAATCCAACATCAATGCTATACCTCAATGAAAAATTTCAATTTGTTTATTATATATATTTCATTATCTTATATACTTATTATGTATCCTTTATATGTAATTGAGCATCTGTGCATTTCATAATATATATATATATACATGAGAGTTAGGCTTGTACTCGAGTGTACTTGTGATGCTATGCACTTAACTTATTTTTTATTATTCAACTTTGTATTTTGAACACCTAAACCATGAATCTAATTAAACATCACACGAATAGTCGGGATTAATACATTGAGCTCTTTCAGACACGTATTGTTCATGCATCTATAGACAATAAAAAGATGTTCTTAAAAAGCTTCTGACTGTTGATCTTGTTGTACTTGGGTGTGTGCCTTATAATCATCCAAATGAGCTCAAGTTTTGTTTGGTCTAGTGATTATGTGAGAACCGTCCCTAAGGAAGAGACACATCAGTGAACCACCCCGGTGGGCCCCCCATAGCTAGATGCACGCCAAAGACAATATTAAAATCACACAATGGGAAAGCATGTATGACGAGATGGTTCTTTTCTAATACTCACAACTTGAGTTGTTAGATTGGGTCCCTTCATTGAGGAGCTTGTGCCCTTACCACTCAAGCTACTACCACACTGGCCATTTGGTTTATGATTTATCATAATATTGAAAATCACTTTTTTCCATAATAAAAATTCATTTATATATATATATATATGTGCACACACACATATATATATGTATGTATATATGAATATTTTTAGAGAGAGAATCAGACTAGAATACATTCGAGTGTATTGGAGACGTAATATATCTAAGTCATCTTTCATCAAGTCATAATTATTTTGGAAACTCAAACTTTTAATCTTCTTAAATACCCTATCAACAAACTAATTAGAAAATTTGAGATCATTTAGACACTTATATATCATGTCTCTCAAGAAAATAAAAATAGCACACTTGAAAGTAATTATGTGTGTCAAATTTTTTGGTCTTTGTTGAGTAAATTAAAAATACTAAAATGATCTCAAAATTTGCATGTAGCCTATATTTATTAAAACTAGGAATATCAATAGTTTGATTTTTTCTAGTAATGGTCTTGATATGTAGACACAACTTGAGTGCACAATTTGATGTATGCACTTGATTGTATTTTAGTATTATATATATATATATATATATATATATATATAGAGAGAGAGAGAGAGAGAGAGAGTCAAGCTAGAATACACTCGAGTGTATTCAGAGCAGAATACACTCAAGTAGTTTTTCATGATGTAATATTTTTTTCAAAAATATAATCCATTGATCTTCTTAAACATGTTGTCAATAGCTCATATACAAAATTTGAGCACATTTGGACATTTATATGTCATGTTATAAAGAAAACAAAAATTATGCATTTCAAATCAGTTTTGCACGTTGATTTTGTTGTCCTTGTATGAGTGACTTACACTCATCCAAATGGGCTCAAAATTTGTATGTAGCCTCATTATAGTATGACGGTGAAGATCAATGGTTTACATTTTGCAAAAAAATAGTCATGATATACAAACACACTTGAGTGTATTCGTGTCATCTATACACTCGAGTGTATTCTAGCCTGACTCTCTCTCTCTCTCTTTATATATATATATATATATATATATATATATATATATATATATATATATATATATGTGTGTGTGTGTGTGTGTGTGTGTGTGTGTGTGTGTTTGTGTGTGTGTGTACATATATATGTATATATGTATATAAATACATATATATATATATTAGGTTAATTTTGTGGAAGGCATGATTCATAGTGTGTTCCTTTCTTCGAGGCTTCTCCTTCATATGTATTCTTGAAATGCCAAAAGGTAGTAGTATAAATGAAAGGTTGACAATTATTGAGACAACCACAAGACCTATGATGATTTCTAATTTTCTTTTTCATCTTTATTGTTGTGTATGGAGCACTATTCTCAAAATATATCCCTCTCATAAAAAATCAATAAACTATTATTTGGGTGTAGATAATGACTTAAGGTCATGTGTTTAGTATGCCTATTTTATCTGGATTAAGAACCCTTGGTGTAAATTTTTTATTTGGTTGCAACATTTGAAAAAATAGCTAATTATGACATTTAGATAGAACTAAAACCTTACAATTTGGTCTTCCATAAATTTGTGATAAAAACCAAATTCCAACTCCAATTGACGAATTGGCCAGCCAAAAATTTAGTCATGCATTTACCAAATATAACAAATGAAACTTAACATTCTATTGTGATCCAACATTCAATGAAAAATAGGATAGAATAAATACATGAATGGTATGTTTTGATTTCACTATGTTAGATTGTATTCTAAAATCCATCTTGGACAAAGTTGGTCTACGTGATTGAAAAAATGAAGCTATTCTAAAAATTGTTGAACACAAAGAAAATCTCACATTTCGATCTGCATCAAAACAATGTCAGATGGCAGATACAATTCTCATAGATAGGGGGGCCAAGAAAAGGAAAAGAAAATGCAAATCATGCACTTGCCAAATCCAAGAAATCAAATAAAATTCAAACACAATGGATTCTAAGAATGCAACCTTAGACAATCCATGATGGACTAAATGAAGCAGTTCTAAAGATCATGTGAACCATTTTGTGAAGCCCAAAAATGTGGTAGTGCTACTAGGCATTGCACCATTAGGTTGGGGACGTGATGTCCCCAGGGGTTGGAGAAAATAAGGACTAATGAGGAGTAGGCAAGGATTAGAAGACATTCATGTGCAACCTGGTGGAGTACCATATATCTTAGAGGATCATAGTGTTTAGATATTTCCCTTTCATGTTTAGTTTTCCATGTTTAGAATGTTATAATCTTAGACTTGATAAAGAAATTAATTATAGTTTTCATATTCAAAGAAAGATGTATGAATCTTTTAAGATAATAAATGGTGATTTATTAATTTATTTGCAATTATTTTCTTAATGTGACGTCCCATTCAAGATAAATGCTTCCGCTTGGTTATATTACATATTAAAAGGTGGGGTGTTACAAGTATCATTTTTGAAAATAATAGTTCCAACCATTTCTTGTAAAGATCATTTTTTTTATTTCAACTATACAGTTTTTTTGTGGTGTATGGGATGCAGAATACTATGGTTGTAACCTTTTTTGGTCAAATTTCTTCAAATATATGATTTTCAAACTCACCCATGGTCATTTCAAATTTTACAAACTTTGACAAAGTTATTTTGGTCGATCTATGTTTCAATCGGAAGGCTCTTTAGTTGAATTGTTTGTCGACTGAGTGGAAATATTTAGGACACATAAATATGCAAAATAAAAACAAATCAACTTGAGAAAATGACATATAACAATTTCCAATTAAATGTTGGTCATTCTCAAGTGTATTTCCAAATTTAATTTAAGTTTGGGTCTTTAGGAACCCAAACCATGTTAAGTGGATCCCTTCTTGCGATAAGAACATGTAAACGAGTTGTGTCCAAGATGTTGACAATAATGACATGACAGACATGATATTTGATCTTTTTCAACATTTTGAGAATCAACCACTTTGTTTATGAGCACATATATGGTTTTATTCTCAGCCACATTTGTGGTTTTGTTCCTTGGAAAATATATGGTATTATTCCTTGGCTCATATCACAAACCTCTATGCCAACTTGCTTGTATGATGTATCTAGAACATTTTCAAGATGTTTATTTCCTTACATTAATCTAGAAATAATATCTTCTAGTTTAATATTTACTTCAATAAGTCTAGATACAACCTTGTTTAAATAAGCAACTTTGAAAGAAATGCATCTTTTTCAACTACTAAAGCATCATAGTTTGAAATATTACATAAAATAGGTGGAAAATGGTAGTCATGTATTTTGGCAAGTAATACAACCTTTTCAATAGATATATGATTATTGTAATTTTCTAGCACAATCAATTTAGTTTTATAACCTTCAATGGAATCTTTTATTGCACTATTTGAAAGTTTAATATTTTCATTTTCCATATTTCATCAATCAAGATTTTCTTAAAGTTTGTGAACTATTTTAGTTAGTTTCTTCTTTTTTATTTTGTATTCAATATACTTATTATGAGTTTCTTCAAGAATGAAAATAATTTCTTCTTTAAGTAAATAAAAAATGCTACCTCATTTTATTCTTCTTCATCCATGATTGACCTATCCATGAAGCATTCCACTTCTTCGCCTTCATCATCGCTTTCACTTTCTTCTCTTAGTGCATCCCATGCAGCTTTATGGGACTTGCCCTCTTTGTCCATTTTCTTTTGAATGAAGTTCTCTTGATTTTGTGTATCTTAGAAAATTCGTTTTTGTGTTACCTTTCTTTCCAGATTCAAAACATCTGGGAGCAGAGGTAGAAGGAATATTAAACTTTTTGTTTATGAATTCTTTTATACTTCTTACCATTTTCAATTTTGAAATTGTAAATGAATTCATTTATACTTCTTATCATTTACACTTAAGGAATCTTCCTCATCACTTCTTGAATCTCTTCTAGGTTGAGTGGTGATTTTGGAGGCAACATGGTGGTGGATTTTAATGCAAGACCTTCTTCATAACTTTATTTTCTTCTTCTTCTTCTATTCTGGTTTCCTCCCGGCACTACTACAGAAATAGCTTATAATGTCACATTTAGAGGCGTCGGTTATTACCGAAAATTGATGCCTAAACCCTACAATGTTGGCTAATTATAGAGACCGACATCTATATTTGAAGACCGGCCAGACATGTGTATCACTTTTTATTTAGCGTCGACTCCCTATAATGAACCGACGCCTAAAATAGCCCGCCAAATCCAATTTTTCGAGAAAAAAAAAATTACCCCCAAAGTTTCACATACGATGTCAGGTTTTTGACCTAATAATGGACGCCTAATGATGAAAAAAATTACCTCCAAAGGTCGTCAGTTTTGGTAGAAAAACCGACGCTGATAAGGTTTCGAGCGCTGTCCCTGCAAAACTTTTTAGGGTTAAGATTGTCCTATGGACGTTGGTTTTTTCTGGCAACCGATGCTGATGGGTAATAGGTGTCGGTTTTTTAAATAACCGACGCCTTTGTTAACTTAATAACCCCCACATGATCAATTGAGAAACATAATACACCCCATTCTCTCTATTTCATCACCGTGATCCCCCGCCTGAAGCTATTGTGCCCCCTACTCGTCGCCGCCACCTGATCAAGTCGATCGTTGCTCCTCACACCGTCGCCGCCGCCACCCCCTATTGTTTAGCTTCTTCCTCCCGCCTGCTAGCTCCTCAAACTGCCGCCGCTGACGATAGGGACGCCTAATTGCTCTCTTCTTCCTCGACGCCGCTGACAGGTAGGCTGCTTCCTCTTCTTCTTCCTCCACCCCTTCTTCTTCCTCCACCTCTTCTTCTTTCTGCTCCCTCCTTTCCAAATGGATAAAAGCAAGGCACGATCGACCTGTGGGCTGGACACGAGTGGTTGCGTTGGCCGACCAAGGTCGTGCTGGCCAACACGGCAATGTTGGCCAACACAGCCATGGTCGTGTCCAGCCCACAGGTTGTGCCTTGTTTTTATCCATTTGGAAAGGAGGGAGCAGGAAGGAGAAGATAAATTTGCAATTGAATACTAATGCTTGACCTAATTCTGTAAATCTTGATGCATGTTAAATTAAGATATTAAAACCCTAATACACATTTCACCATAATCTTGAATTAACTATATTGCTGAAATCTTGTGATCAATCTATCTAAGATATTAAAACCCTAATGATAAATCTCTGATTTTATAGTGATGTGTCGCCCTACTACATGAATCCATGTTGTATGATGTAGATTGATGATAATGCATGAGCTAGTTTGAAATTTTGAAATCAATTATGAATCTCTCCATCCCTAGGTCATACTAATTTATGTGTAATCTTTATCTTGATGATGAACATGCATGGACACTTGAAATGTTGAAATCAATGTTATAGAATGACATCACATGTATTTGTTGGCCTAGAAACCCATCCAAGATTTACTCATTAGGATTAAATCTTGGATAGTCCCCGGTTTGGGATTGTTTTTGAACACCTAATCTCACTTAGGATGTAAGTGTATAATATGTATTGGGTTTTCAAGAAAATTTCGGCATCATTTCCCCGTTTGTTCTCTAAGTACATATGTACTTAGAGAACAGCAGGTAAATGTTGTCGAAATTTTCTTGAAAACCCAATACACATTATACACTTACTAGTGAGATTAGGTGTTCAAGAATGGGATAGGTGGTACACATTTATGATATATAAGAATGACAACACATGTATTTGTTGGCCTAGAAACCCATCTAAGATTTACTCATTAGGAGTAAATCTTAGATAGTCCCCGATTTGGGACTGTTCTTGAACACCTGATCTCACTTAGGATGTTTTAACCATTAATTATATATAAGACCTTAAACCCTAAAGTTTTAACCATAAACCCTAATCTTTTAACCCTAGACCCTAATCTTGTTCTAATATATATTTGTTTTCTCTTTGATCATAGTTTGGATAGATCATGGATGTCCATTCCAAATTGCTGCACCCCCGAGCTTATTTCTGGTCTTGACCTGTTTATTAGATTTGCCGAGGAACATAGGAAACAACCTGGACATAGGTTCTACTGTCCATGTAGGCATTGTGGTAACAACTTGAAAGTCAGCACTGGTGACGAAATCAAAAGTCATGTCATGTGCAATGAGATTGTATAAGGCTATACAGAATGGCACTGGCATGGAGAGATTTCAAACTTGAAATCAATGGATGTCGATAGCAGTGCTTGTGTGGAAGAAGAAATTGCCTTCGATGACGTAGATGTGAACGAACCCGTTCCAGTAGACATCGTTGATGTGATGTTGGATAATTGTGGGGTAGAGCACACCGATCCACCTCCCATGTTTAGAAACATTGTGCATGATGTTGATATACCGTTATACGCAGGTTGTAAGTTTACGAAGCTTAGTGCTGTGTTGAGATTGTATAAACTGAAAGCTAACAATCGATGGAGCAACAAAAGCTTCACGTCATTGTTGTCTTTGTTGAAAGAAATTCTTCCTGAAGGAAACGAGCTGCCAATCTCAACATACCGGTTAAAGAAATTGTTGTGCCCAATGGGAATGGAGGCCAAGAAGATACACGCATGCCTGAATGATTGTGTATTATTTCAAAAGGACTATGTGGATTTGAAAGATTGTCCGAAATGTAGTGCATCAAGGTTTAACTTGACGACTTCGGGGGAGTCTAAAACTAGTTCTCCTGCCAAGGTGATGTGGTATCTACCTATAATACCACAGTTTCAATACTTGTTTGCCAATCCTATAGATGCGAAGAATTTGAGGTGGCATGCATATGTTAAGAAAAATAATGATGGGATCCTACAACATGTGTCTGATTCCCCACAGTGGAAGAAAATTGATTTATTGTACCCTGAATTCGGTGAAGAAGATAGGAATCTAAGTCTTGGGCTTTGTACAGACGAGATGAATCTGTACGGGACATTGAGCAGCCAACATAGCACTTGGCCAGTTATGCTTGTTATATACAATCTTCCTCCCTGGTTGTGTATGAAAAATAAGTACGTTATGTTGTCGTCTTTGATATCGGGCCCTAAACAACCCAGAAATGATATCGACATTTATCTTGAACCTATGATTGATGACTTGAAGAAGCTCTGGGGTGAAGATGTGATGACCTATGATACTTCACGAAGAGAGACATTTCATTTGCATGCTATGTTGTTTTGCACCGTGAATGACTTTCCAGCATAAGGGAATTTGTCTGGATATAGTGTCAAAGGATCTAAAGTGTGTCCTATATGTGAAGAGAACACTAATTTAATACGACTAAAACATGGCGACAAGACTGTATATCTTGGTCATCGAAGGTTTCTTCTAAAATTTCATCCGTATCGTAGGTTGCGCAAAGCATTCAATGGACGGAATGAAGAACAGAGTGCACCTAAACCTATATCTAGGGAGGATGTTTATGAAAGTGTAAAATACATCACCAATGGATTTGGTAAGAGATCATAATGTACGATGGCCACACGGTGTGACAAGTCTTTATTCAAGAAGAAGTCAATATTTTGGGATCTTCCTTATTGGAGTTCTTTGACAGTCAGGCATTGTATCGATGTCATGCGCGTTGAGAAAAATGTATGTGATAGCGTCATCGGTACTCTGTTGAATATACCAGGTAAGACTAAAGATGGAATAAAATCCAGAATGGACCTACATGAAATGGGAATAAGGACATAATTAATAGAAGTAGTTAGTAGCGATCGGAGAACATACTTACCTCCCGCTTGTTACACATTGTCTAGAAAGGAGAAGAAAGCTTTTTGTGAATGCTTGATATATGTTAAGGTGCCATAGGGTTACTCATCCAACATCCGTACATTCATATCAATGAAAGATCTGAAGTTGATAGGTCTTAAATCTCATGATTGTCACACTCTAATGCAACAAATATTTCCCGTGGCAATTTGACCTATATTGTCGAAGCATGTACGGTTTGCAATCACCAGACTTTGTTTCTTTTTCAACAGTCTGTGCAGCAAAGTTATTGACCTTGATACTCTCGATAAATTGCAAAGAGAAGTGGTTGTTACCCTATGTTAGCTTGAGATGTATTTTCCTCCTTCGTTCTTTGATATCATTGTACATATTATTGTCCACTTGACTAGGGAAGTGAAAATGTTGGGACCAGCTTTCTTGCATTGGATGTATCCCATTGAAAGATACATGAGCATTTTTAAAGCTGATGTTCGAAACCGTTATCGGTCTGAAGGGAGTATTATTGAGGGTTAGGTGGCGAGAGAGGTTTTGGATTTTTGCAATGACTTTCTGAGTACTAATGATGCTCCTGTGAATGATAAGAATGTTGAGGAGCATTTTGGCAAAGGAATTTTGGGATCACAGGTGAAAGTATCAACCGTGAGTAGTTGGAGCAAGGTCACTTGTATATTTTACACAACATCGATGAAGTGAGTGTTTATATCGAGGAACATACCAATTTCATCAAGAGACAATATCCTCAATCCAGTTCAATGTGACTTGCTAGAGAGCATAACAAGACATTTATTAAGTGGTTTGAAGATAAAGTCTTACATCAACTATCTCAAACACCAGATAATCTTACTGAAACCATCAAATGCCTCGCCTTTAAACTAAAATTGAATGTTATGTCTTATGAAGGGTTTGACATAAATAGATTCACGTATTACACAAAGCATCAAGATGATAAGAGTGTCGTCCAAAACAGTGGGGTCACCCTTCAAGCGTCTTCATTATTTTTTGTAAGTGCAAAGGATAAGAGTCCACGTGAAGCTAAAAAGTCATATTACAGTGTCATTGAAGACATATGGGAGTTTGACTATGTAGATTTCAGAATTCCGCTCTCTAAATGTAATTGGGTTGACAACAACAAAGGAGATATAGTGGATGAATTGGGTTTCATGTTAGTGAACTTTGAAAAGATTGGCGAGAAGGGTGAACCATTCATATTGGCATCACAGGCGAAACAGGTATTTTATATTGATGATCCTGCAAATGATAAATTTCGGTTGTTCTTCATGGTAAAAGATAGTTCATTGAAGATCCTATAGATGAAGAAGAGTACTATGATAAGTATGATGACTCTAGTCCATTCTCAGTTGGGTTGCCAATACCACCAAACATTGAAGTTGGGGATCACAATGACTTGTATGTTTACAGGGATCACAATGAAGGATTGTTAATTGATAAAAGATCACAATATTAGAGGCATGAATGTTTATATTTGTATATGTCTTATTTTTCTGAATGTGAACTTTACAATGTGAACTTTACAATGTGAATTACTTTACAATGTGAATGTGAACTTTACAATGTGAATGTGAACTTTACAATGTGAATTACTTTACAATGTGAATGTGAACTTTACAATGTGAATGTGAACTTTACAATGTGAATTACTTTACAATGTGAATTACTTTACAATGTGAATGTGTACTTTACAATGTGAACTTTACAATTAGTGTTACTTTACAATGTGAAATTTATAATTTGAATGTAAACTTTTAGATGGCTGAGCATTCCCATGATGACCGTGCTGATGATCACCGTGGGGGTGAGGACGTGCTTGCACCACCTGACAATGTCAGTTTTAAGAATATATCCTTGAGGTTTCTATCTATATGTTCATTTATAATTATATCATGTAAGTGTGTTTTTTAATCAAATTTTAGGTTTCTAATGTAACCCCTGAAGAAATTACAGCACTTGATGAGCAACAAAAGAAAATTGAGAAAGTGAGGGGCATCACAATGATGAACAAGTTAATACAGCAAAGGGAAAATGGACCCAAATTGACTGTGGATTTCAATCATGTAGGAAATCCATATGGAGTGAACCACAACTCATTTGTTTCATATCTTGGGGTTCTTACTCGCAGCCATTGTAGTCCTATCCTAGAATCCTGGCATAGAGTTCCTAAGGGGAAGAAAGACCACATATGGAAGGAACTATACATGAGTTATTATTATTTGTAATTCTATTTGTGTATATTACTAATTTTTAGGATACTATTTAATAGCAATTCTATTTAATTTGTAGAGCATATTTGATCTGGATGAAAAGCTGCATTGTAAATGTGTGATGCAACGCTGTGGGAGGGTCCTAAGGAACTATAGGACCAATCTCACCTGAGATTACATACGTGTTGCTGATAAGAGGTTCTTGATTGATTTCCAATTCTAGACATTGATCACTATTTTACTAACTCTACACTAATAATTTTTGTTTGTATTCTCTTTAAAAAATAAATTTAGGCAAAAGAAAGACACAAAGCAATGGAACTACCTGGACCCCAAAGACTGGGAGGCATTTGTTACCCAAAGAAAAACATATGAATTCAAGGTATTAAGTGAAATTCCCAATTTAATTAATATATGTTTTTATGTATTCACATATTCAAGATTAACCTTTAGTGTTACTAACCAAATCAATGTGCTAACTAACTAGGCCCTCAGTGAGGTGCAAAGCGCAAGGCGTGCACTGAATGTGCATGACCACACAATGGGTCCAAGAGGATATGCAGGCGTTTTCCAAAGACTACAAGCTGAGTCTACTCAGCCTACTGCTACTCAGGAGACTGCAAAGTCCTCTACTACTGCTCCCATACCTCTGCCTCACCATGCTATGTGGATAGATGGGAGGCAAAATAAGAAGGGAGACATACCGAAGCCCGCAACTACTGAGGCAGCTACAAAAATGGTAAAAATCAACTCTTAGATCAATCGATCGATATTGATTATTTTTATGTTTACTTACTAATTTTTGTTGATGGTGATTAGCGGGATCTGCATGAGCAGAGGAAGGAAGGAAAGTTCATCCCTCAGGGCACAAGGGATGAACTGACAGTTTCTCTGGGTAACCCAGAGCTTCCTGGACGTGTTCGGGGTGCAGGCGCTGGTGTGGGCATCAAAGCGTTCTTTGGGCCATCCCAGCGCAAACATATCCCAAAAGTGGGACTTTCACAAGCTGAGGTAACCTATTTTTATTTTAGAATGTTATTGCAAAAGGGAATTCAATAATCAGAAGCTAGTGTTTCTTTTATCCATGTACAGGTAGATTCGTTAATTGAGAAGAGAATCCAAGAAGCAATGGCGAAGTGGCAGGCGTCTCAGCCTGCCACTCAGACAGTACCTATGGCGGGCCGCTCTTCTCCTACTATAGAAGTGGTTGGGAGTAATCATGTAGACCCACCACCTAACACGTCCTCTGTAAGTATTTTTATAACATAATAGCTAGTCTATTCAAGATGATATGTTTGTGTATATATGCATATAACATTTTTTACATAAAGTTGTAGGGGTTGAAGCCATGCCGATTAAAAAGTCAAGAATATATCGTTGCAGAGGCGTCGGCTTACCCACCCCTTAAAGGGTGCATGTTTCATGGGTATCCAGTACCAGATGGTGTGGTATGTGTGAGCCCGATACATGTATTCCCCGACTGGCCGGGTCTTGCACTGCCTCATGCACACCCAGATGCTGAAATACTTGGTGAGGTAGTACACAGAGTGATATTGTGGCCCGAAGCGGATGTCCTCTATACTGATATTGTATGATAAATTTCCATTACTTTAATTTGTTAGTGTGTATATATGAGTCAATTGATCTAAAATTATATATACATGTCAAAAAGATGAGACCCGCTACATCTCGGCCTCCACCTCCTCGACTACCAAGTTGGCTTCCAAGGGACCTACACGCCTCGATAGGTCCTAATTGTAGGGGGTGTGGCAGTATGGATCGGCGAACATGATACAAATTGCCCTATTATTGTTACTATTCCGGAGGATGCTGCAGGTAAATCATACGATAACAATCTATTTATACAAGTTTAGCATACATATTAATGCATACGTAATACAAGTTCTGCATACGTACGTATTAATGTATATGTATTAATGCAGGTCAATCATACGAAAATAAGATATTTATACAAGATATTTTGGAGTTGTTTAGTTATCAATGGCTGAACACATCTATGATAGAGCTGTGGATATGGTGAGATCTTATTTATACATCCATATACCTTGTTTTATATACGGTGATATGGTTTCTTATATATTAATGCATATGTAATACATGTTTTACAGCCACTTACACAAGATATGTAGAGATTTTGGGTTTTCCCATGTGGGATTTTTGGTTCCATCTTTTATTAGTCTTGTAGATACAGACCCTTCTTCAATTATTTCATACTGTTGTGATACTTTTGAATATTTTGGTAAAAATAAGAAGATGGTGATAAGAGCTCCATTCAATGTCGAGTAAGTTTACTTTGATTATAATTTGGACTTAAGAAGATTACATTTTTATTGTGGATTTTGAGTTATTAATTTTTAACTTTCTTACTTGTAGTGGTAGGCATTGGGAGTTACTAGTTATTGTCTCCAAGACGTTCACTGTCTATTATGTAGATCCTGTGGGGAATGAGTTGGAATTATATGGACATACAATTAAAAGGCCATTGTTCTTGTGAGAAATATTTCATGTTTTTATATCTGTTAACATTTTTTACTACATTACTATTTAACTATGCAATTTAATGGGTTACATTAACATATGTAGGGCTTTACAAGAGTACAAAAAAGCTGGAGGAAAGGTCCCCAAAAAAAGGATCTGTCACTAATTTGAGAGAATGTGAAAGTAATTTCCTGACTCCAATGTATATATTATTTATGTGAATTGTGCTTATTTGTATTTTTGAATATTTTGTATGTTTCAATTTATAGTGTGCTATACAAGACAACGGTTGGGCATGTGCCTACTATGTGATGCTATTTATGGACCTAATCATCAAATATGTTGTAATGAAAATTAATAAGATACAGCAGGTATTATACATAGTCTCACTAGATAATATGAAATATATCAATCTTATTATATATTATTAATTATATATATATATATACATCATTCTCTTTGCAGGTCTTTAAAACTGCTGACTTCAGCATAGGTGGAAAGTGTTTCGATGTACATGCTCCCTATATGAGAGATGAATTAGATGCTGAAGAGAAGAATGGGCAAAAGCCCTACAAAGAGTCGAAATTTTTAGATTTAATTTTATTGACAATGATGAATAAAGAATAACTTTGTTCTCATAATTATTTTTGTGTGAATGTGAATGAATTTTTATGAATTGTCATATGTGTGTGAAGATGTTCAATACATAAATGTTTCTACATGTGTCTGAATGTGAAAAGAGATGAAATGAATGAAACTACAGGTTGCTACTGGTTTCAACATGTGTGTGATGAGAAAATAATATGAATTAAATGTGCTTATACATGTGTGTGAATCACATATATATATTATTGTCCATCTTGTTAATTTTACAGGTTTGTGGCCTATTATTGGCTGATATCAACGGATGTCGTAAACCTGCAGTTCAAAACTGAACTGCGGGTTCTCATCCTGCTGACCAGCCATACAGCAGGCCTGCAAACTGATTAAAAAAAATCTTAACATAGGCGTCAGTTATTTGAACAAAACCGACACCAAAGACATACGGTGGCGGTTTTTGATAAAAAAATCGATGTCTGTGTGGCCAGGAACCACATTTGTGCTGGAAAGCACGACTGTGGTGGCAGGCAGGGGATATGGTGTCAGTTATTAGCACAAAACTGACGTCGATTCAGCTGATATGGCCAGGAAACACGGTCGTGCTGGGAAACACGACCGTGGTGGCAGGGGAGATGGTGTCAGTTATCTTACAAAACCGATGCCTATAGGCCCTTTGCTGGTGTATTTTTGGTGGCTGGAAGCATTATGACGTCGATTCTTTTAATAACTGACATCTGTAACAATTCTATAGTTTCAGTGTTTGTAAAAAACCGACGCCTATAGTCCCTTTGCTGGCGCATTTTTGGTGGTGGAAAGCTTTTTGGCATCGGTTGGGAACCGACGCCGAAGGGGTCCACCTTATGCGGCACCCACTTGGGTGTCACTTGGAAACGAACACTAAAGCCCTTAATTAACTGACGCTAAAGGCTTGTTCTGTAGCAGTGCAGAGCTTCACTCTATGTGTCTCCAAGTTACCAACAATTTTCTCCATCGATAACTTAGATAGATCACTAGATTCATTTGTAGCAGTAACCTTGGAACATCCCAAAATATTGAGTAAAATAAGGATAGCTTCCTAGTAGAAATCTCTTTACAAATTTAGTTCCGATCATGGACATCAGTACAAATAAACCCTAATTTGAAACCCAAAATTTCAAGTTTGTCATTGGATGCTTCAATTGAACCCTAAGTGACAATAAGACCTAGTTATAATGTTTAGACCATGTCATACTAAATTCATGTTTATCCTAGAAAGGAAATTGAGATAGTTGTGTTTTCCAAACCAAGAGAATAATTAGATTTTTGACTTCCTTATGTGTGTATTGCATATAGTGCTAGTTTTTTTTTAGATTTGAACTGTCATAAAGGATTCTATTTGATTTGGGAAATAAATAACCTAAATACCTAATATTTCGTAAAAAATATGACCCTAAATAAGTAGAACTATTTTCCAACCACCTTAATTTAACATGGCTTGTCACATGCTCTTCAAGAGGGGTTTGACTGGGTCAGACTCTAGATCCAGAGTCAAATGTGACTTCAAAATCTGTCTGCTTCACCCGCAGGTACGCCCCACCCAATAGGAATTCAAACTTTCCCCATCTCCAGTCTCTTCCACTTTGCGTGATCTCGCTCAACAAATCCCATCTCCATCTTCAGTGCTTGGATACAAAGCTAGAGACCTTAGCTTCCATGTGACTCCATGCCTAGATACTCCATACGACACAAAGTTATGTTCTAGTCAAACTCAACAACTGTCTTGCTACCACGCCATCATCAGACCTCTTCTATATATATACCACCCTCCCATAAGCTTCATGATAGCCCTAGAGACAAATATAGAAACTTGTGATTGCTTGAGGGTCCCTGCAATCCAACAACACCACCATTGAGCATTTCTTGTTTTTCCCCCTTTCTCTATTGACCTGATGTTAGAGGTCATACTAGGAACTTAGTCGTCTCTAACTAATGGAAAAGAATCAGTTTTGGTGTTTACATCTCTAAGGATCTCTTTCTTCCGCCAATTTGACAAGGTGACAGGTACTTACTCATGTTTTCCTCCTTCATTGTCATCTACGAAACCATAATCCAGCTGAAGTTACCTCTACATATGATCACCTGTTTCTCCATGGGTTGTCTTCAGTTTTGTGCAATAGAGCACCCATGAATTCTAGTTTGGTTATCATATTAGTGTTTTGACACCCTTGATTGCTACAAGGTTGCAATTTTATGGCTTCCTGGATGGAGCATCTGTCAGGCACCATCAACCACCCCAAAACCCAAGTCAAGGGTCTTTATGTCTGATTCTGTGTAGGAATTCAACACTGAGAGTTTCCCATCCTCATGTTCATTGAGTTTCGAGTTTGGATCACGCGTTGAGGTTCTGCTGGTCATCCCTACTCTTCCTTCTCAACGGAGAAAGAAGACAAGTAGTGGAGAATAATTGAGTTTGTCCTTGTGGGCTGATTTTCTTGTCACACTTGGGTATGGGCTGTTTGGGGTTTTCTGTGTCTTGGTCCTTTCAACCACACCTTTTGTCTTTAGGGAATCTTCACCATGTGGCTGACTCCAATTGAGCCAGTCAAGCAAGCGACCCCACCTACTGGATAATGTTTCATTGTTGTGGAATTTCTCTATTTACAAATTTTCAGTTCTTCAAAAGACCATTTTTAATAAACATTCATCAGAAAACTATGCAAAATATTCAATGGAAAGGTTTTCAAACAAGGAACAACAATATGGTGGCTTTGAATCCCTTTTTGAGTTTGAATTTCCCTGGTTCATTAAAGAATAGAAAACCCCAGAAATAAAGGTAAACTTAATTATTAATGAATGGTTATTGAATGAACATGGCATTTAGGTTCCAATCAACCCTAAGGACGTGAATAGGGTTTCCCAACCCTAAAAAAGCAACTAGGATCTTCTCTAAGAATAAGTTAAGTGGTTCATGCACTTTGAACATAAGTATTATTTGTTTTTAAATATGTATGTACAATGAATTCTATGAATGTACTATTTAATGGTTCAATTGTTAGAAGTCAATGAATTTATAATAAATTGAATGTCATGTTTATTGTCAATATTATTGTATCATCTCCATAAACAGTAATAATAAAGTTAAGAATAAGATTTTAGAGAAACTTGAAGGCAGAAAATAGAGTTATTTTTTATTACAACATTTCTAGAAGAATTTTGAGTTTCTCTCTCCCTTTTTCAGCCATTTGATTTGGGTTATTTGTTTCCACATGATCTCGTTATGATATTGTAGGCAATTTATCTTTGATTTCAACATGAGAATGTGGGTAGGATCAATAGTCTGATTACTATCTATAAGGATGAGTTCAATGTCTTTGTCTCTAAGCTTGTGACAGATGTTACCGAAGAAATTTAGGTTCCAAGTTTTTAGTAGTCCTTTAGGGTCTTAATTTTGGTATAGATGTTTCACCTAGGTTCAAGGTTTTTATGAGGGGGCTTTGATAAGGTCAATATGTTCTCTATTTTAGGTTAAAATATCTCAAAATGAAAAGGTTAGTGCCCATGTTGATGTATTGTGTGTTGAGAAGGATAGGGAAGTGATCAAAGTTAGGCCTGGTAGTAGCAGTCACAACTGTGAGAGGGTATAACTCGTCCTATGATTGGGAGAAAAGAAAATAATCAAGTTTAGCCTAATAATTCCCTCCACTCTAGGTGAAAGTAACATTTTAGGCATACAAATCAATAAGATGGAAGTCATTGATAAAGTTAGAGAGTGTAGAGTCATGCATGGAGTGTGCATATCCACTATTGTGCCTGGAGAATTTATTAGTCCAACCAATGATGATACCTCCTTTAAAACCCAATGGTGCAATGCCTAGTAGAACCACCACATTTTTGGGCTTCACAAAATGGTTCACATGATCTTTCAAATTGCTTTATTTAGTCCATCGTGCATTGTCCAAAGCCGCATCCTTGGAATACATTATGTTTGAATTTATTTGATTTATTGGATTTGGCAAGTGCATGATTTGTGTTTTATTTTCCTTTTCTTGGTCCCCCTATCTGTTACAATTGTATTTGCCATCCAACATTGTTTTGATGCAGATTGAAATGTGAGATTTGCTTGGTGTTCAATAATCTTGGGAATAACTTCATTTTTTCAATCTCGTTAGACCAACTTTTCCAACATGGATTTTAGAATACAATCTAACACAGTGAAATCAAAACATACCATTCATGTATTTAGTCTATCCTATTTTTCATTAAATGTTGGATCACAGTAGAATGTTAAGTTTCATTTGTCATATTTGGTAAATGCATGACTAAATTTTGGCTGGCCAATTTGTTAGTTGGAGTTAGAATTTGGTGTTTATCACAAATTTTAGGAAAACCAAACTGTAAGGTTTTAGTTCTATCTAAATCTCACAACCAACTATGTTTTTCAAATGTTGCAACCAAATAAAAAATAGCTAGGGGAGGGATTCCTACAGGTATAGAGAAATGTCAAGGACAGATTCATATGGATATCACCTTAAGTAATAGATCAAGGTTTCCTAAAGACTTGCCTGGTGGGGTGCCATCTACAATAGAAGATAATAATGTTTATAAATAAATTAATGTATGTCTTAGATGAGTATTAATCATTTTTGTCTTAGTTAGTTTCTATTCATGAACTCAACTGGACTAGAGTGCCTTTGAAAGATGTATGAATCAATTTCTATATTAATGCATGGTGATTGTTTACTTTATTTGCAATGTTTATTATCGTGTGACATCCCTTTGATCCAATGTCCCTCGTGTTATTTAAACCATGGACTTGCTTCCACTGATACACATTTGCTTAAAAATGGTGTTACAATAATGAAAAAAGGACATAATTGCCTTTACATTATTTCTTTTATCTTGACTTATATAAGAATCCTTAGGTTTTACACTGAAGTGACACTTCTCTTATACATGTTGAAGTGCCTCTTGGGTTGCACCTAAGTGCCTCTTCTCTTATTCACCAAAGTGCCTCTTAGTTTTGCTCCGAGGAGCCTCTTGGTGAGGATCTTATATTAGTTACCTTTTGATATTATCTTTCACTTAAAAAACTCTACCAATGTACATATCATCACATCTCATTTTGTAGATTATTGAAAAACTCTATTCAACAATAAACACTCCATAACTAAAAGTACCTTTTAATGAATTGATGGATATAATATGATCAAAATGGAAATATAAGGAATAGGAAGAATGTAGACTCCTTATTGGGTAAGTGGCTCGAATTTGGTCAAGTTTTGACCTTGTTTGACCCTACAAATTAATTAAGTAAGTTTTCAAATAGTTTTGAATTAGATTTGATGAAAAATACATTCAACACATCAATAACACTATTCTGGATTTTTCTCCTACCATGCTACCCTTTCCTTTTCTGCATGCATTGCATCACCTCCGATTCACAATCCAAAGACTGATCCGTTGTCATCTTTCTCGAGCATTTCTCACTATATGAATCAGTTTTCCCGAGTGTCTCCTTCCTTGCAACCTCTCTCTCCCTCATTACTCCTTCTTTTTTCAATTTCTTTTGTCATAGACCTTGCCTCACTCTCCTAATTTGAATGAGCCTTAACTCACTTACCAACTTTCCTTGTGTATGAAATGCCCAATTAGGGCTCTTCCTAGTCTCACCACCCCGAGTTGTAGAGGGTGCTCTGACCCATCTTTTGCCTATATAAGGTGTCGAATAGCACCATAGGATCTCATGCACTACTCCATCACCAATTGAACACCTACGGCCTTGAGTTTCCCTAGGATACTCCTTTTGGATCTCTAGAGACCTTGGTCTTGCCACTGCTCAAGACACCAACTCTCCACATTTGGCACATCCGTTAGCATCTAGCTTATCCCTGATCCTTTTCCCAATTTTTGGTTTGCCATGTGTATTACCCTATATTTGTATCCTATAGCATGTCTTTATGGTACTTTTTAGTGGTCACAGTCGTGCCTGTTTGGTGGCTCTCCATCCATGGAAATGCCTCCCAAAACCTTGCCTTTATTCCATGAGTGCTTTTGAGATCTTAGTTGGTGTTTTCTTCATGATTTTATGATTTCTCGAATCATTTGTCCTCTATTTTTCTTGTTTTCCAGATATCCCTATAGACACAGTGGTCCTCACCTCCTTGAGTTTGATTATTCATCTTCACCAGACCTCAAAGATCATTCTTCACTCACCATGTTGCTTTTGTATTGTCTGAAGATGCATAGAAATATCAGGTTCGGATCTCCAGGAAGCTACTCTTCAGCATGGATTGAAGGGAGACAATTCACGTCCTTGAATCACCATGGAACCCCCGTGATTTCAGTTTCCCAATTAATGTTGCAAGGGAAACTATGGTATTTCAGTTTTGATTCCTTTTTCTACGTGTGTTTGATAATTAGGTCTAACTGACTAGTCTGTCCCTATGATTCCAATTCACGTGTCACATGTTCCTTGGTCATTTCTGACATTACACATATTATTTACATCATTTTTAATTAAGACTTAAATGGATGTCACACTATAGTTTTCCTGACTTCTGATTGGTTGATAATGCAAAATTCATAACTTTTGCACATGACCTTAAAAAATGATGGAAAAATATTTGATGGAAGCACTTTTACTCTTGATTGATCTAGCCTATTTTCAAATGTTGTTTTATACATTCAATCACTTCAATAAATTAAAGATGAAATTTAGGGTTTAAGATGTTAATTAAAGTGATAATAAATAGGAATCATGTTAATTTCAGGAGACTTAGCATTTGACTCAAGATCAAAGAGACCAACTTAGGATCCAATTTGCTCCAAGGTGAATGGGTCGTGCTTCTAATCACAATTACTTATGGCTAATTGAATGCTAGGTATAAAGTAGATTTATCATTTCAAGTTTAATGCTTTAATCATGTTCACTATATCAACTGCTTGATGATTTTTATATATGTCCTATGGTTATAATGTTCACTAAGATTAGAGATTATGATTAATGATTCATGAAATTAAAGTTAAAGTTTCAATAGGGAAAAATTCCATCATGTTAAAAGTTCAAAGATCATGTTAATGTCAATGTTAAGATAATTGGAATTGAATCAATTTTGATATGCTTCTCGAATCATGGACCTCAAGGGGTCGTTAAGGGTTTTCCTATCATCAAGATCTTTCCTAGAAATTATGTGCTCTTAAGTGGGTGTCATAGAGAGATGCTCATATTAACTGCTCAGTTCTTCATGTTATTAATGAATCGAGAATGCTTATAGTTCATTCATGTCAACTTTTCTTTCATGCCAAGTATATTTATTCTGATTATGTTATAAAGTGCCAATACTTTTTACTAATGTGTTGTTTTTTCCCCTTTGCATGGCTAGGGATGTGGTGTCCCTAGGAGCTGGAGAAAATGAGGACTAAAAAGGATCAAGCAAGGATTAGAAGACCTTCAAGTGCAACATGGTGGGGTGTCATCTACCTTATAGGATCGTAGATATTTTCCTTTCATGTTTAGTTTTCCATGTTTAGAATGTTATAATCTTAGACTTGACAAATAAGTCACTTATAGTTTTCCTAATCAAAGAACAATGTATGAACTTTTAAGACAATGAATGGTGATTTATTTATTTATTTGCAATGATTATCTTAATGTAAAGTCCCCATTTTAAGATAAATTCTTCCACTCAGTTATGTTATATATTCAAAGGTGAGGTGTTACATTAATAATATCAGAGCCAAATAAGTAGATGGCCCCCAAAAACAATTTGATTCATATGTTCTAACCCTAGGTATGTGTGCCCTCTTTCAGATGGCCCCTAAGAGATCTGACAAGGGAAAAGATGAGATGGATGATGGTGCTAGTTCCTTTAGTGAAGAGAGTGATTGTGAAAGAAACCCTAAGGCAACCATAGAAGATCTTATCAAAGAATTCACCAATTCCCTAGCACAATGAGAACATCAAGTCAAACACCACGAGCTGACTTTAGTGGACTTCTTAAAGATAAGGCCCGATTTTTCTCTAGTGAAGGAGAAATTAATCTAGTCACCAAAGCTAAGGAGTGGTTTATAGGCATGATCATGTTTTCTATGACATGGACTGCCCTCAACATTCTAGGGTTCACTTTGCAACCCACATGTTGAAGGGGGCAGCCCATACATGGTTGGAGAACTTCCTAAACTCAAGGGCATTTTATGCATCTCCACTCACATGGGAAGGATTTGTTGAAGCCTTCTAGGATCACTATGTGTCTAAAGACATGATAGAGAATAAGGAAATGGAGTTTGCCAATCTAGATCAGGTTGGTGTCATGACTATGACCACTTATGCCATGAAGTTCAAGGTCCTACAGAAGTATGGTTATGATGATGATTATCAACACTGAACAAAGAAGTTCATTATAGGACTCGAGCCTGACCTAATCTTTGCCTTTTGAGGCAGAAGCCAATGGACCCTTCAGGCTGTCTTGGATGCAGTCCTAGAGCTAGAAGACCACCCCAAAAGGTCATATATAGGAAGTAAGTTCCTTTAAAGAACAACCATTATCAACATTTTCCTCCCAACAACCATAAGAGGAAGGCGCATGATCCTGTTGTAGAAGTTGAGAAGCCCGAATGTCCAACATGAAAGAAGAACCATGCATGCCCATTTAGGTATGGTACAGGAGCATGCTATTATTGTGGAGAAACTGGACACCTCAGGTTGAATTGCCCAAAGTTGAAGAAGGCTCCAATTCCAAATCAGAATCTACCTTGGGATCAGAGTAGGAACTAGAATCCACCTCCTATGAGACAAGATAAGATTTTCACTATGGAAGTAGTAAAAGAAACTGAGGAATAAGCTAGTAGTTAAATTATGTCCACATGAAACGTTTATGAAATATATTTCTTTTCATGCAAATTTTAGTATACTAGTTGTCATTAAATGAACAGGTAAGAAAAACCCTAAGGTGGTTAGTAGCCTAGAAAGACCACGGAATGGTATTTCTTATATGAAAATCAATTAAAAAAACTGAAGAGAGACTCATAATATAATTTCTCATTCATATATGATTTTTGTGTTGCGACTAATTCAAATTGATGTAACATTAGTTTCCCTTTTTATTTTCTCTCTCCTATTCTTGAAAATTATTAAAAAGAAATAAAAAGACATAGAAAAGAATTAGAATTCATTAATATAAACATGGAGTAGAAACATTGGGCAAGAATTTTTCCTTTTTCTGTTTCATAGCTTTCAATAAGAAGAAAGAACAATCAATACCTTTTTTTTTTGGAAATATTAGGTAAATATATTTCCAACCCTACAAGAGGGGAAAAGGTACAAGCTATAAACAACATATAGATTACATGAAATTAAGGAGCAAGCTAGCATTAAGGCTATAAGTATTGGTTATAGTTCCCAATTCCTAATTACAATAAGAGAAATTGTGGCTAACTTATCCTTGTACACATTATAAAGAAACTTAAGTTCTTGCTCGATGTTAGTGAATACCTTATTCTCTCTCTCCTCCAAGATAATATTCCAATAAAGGCATGATAAGGGCATGAAACATAAACCCTAAGTGAACAATAATTATTCATCTCAATTTTAGACTCAAATAAACATTTATGAAAAGGTATTACACATTATTTCACCCTTTTATGTACATAATTCAAGATAAGTAACTTCTAACGAATTGATGGACATAATATGGTCAAAATGAAAATATAAGGCGACATAAAGAATCAAGACTCCTTTTTGGGTGTGTGGCTCTAATTTGGTCAAGTTTTGACCTTGTTTTACCCTCCAAATTAATTAAGTTTTCATATAGATTTGAGTTAGATTTAATGGAAAATACATTCAATGCATCAATAACACCACGATTCCAGATTTTTCACCTGTCACACTCCCTTTTCCTTTTGTGTTCATGTTGCATCATCACTCATTCATGATCTAACAATTGATCTACCATCATCTTCATCGAGCATTTCTTATTGTATGAATAGGTTTTCCAACATTTCCTTCTTCTCTCCCTCTCTCCCTCATTATTCATTTTTGAGATTTCTTCACCGTTGACCTCGCCTCGCTCTCCCGATTTGAATGAGCCTTAACTCACTTTCCATCTTTCCTTGTGCATGAAAGGCCTAATTAGGGCTCTTCCTAGCCTTGCCACCCCGAGTTGTAGAGGGTGCTCTGACCCATCTCTTTCCTATATAAGGTGTTGTATATCACCATAGGATCTCAGGAACTACTCCTCCACTAATTGAAACCCCTCACTCTTGAATTTCCCTGGGGTACTTGTTTTGAATCTCCATAGATCTTGGTCTTGCCACTGCTTAAGATGTCGACTTCTCCACAATTGGTGTGTCTGTTGGCATCCGGGTTATCCCTAACCCTTTTCCCAATTGTTGGTTTTTCGTGTCTATTAACCTATCTCCATATCCTATAGCTCATCTTTATGGTTCTTTCCAGTGGTCACCAATGTGCTTGTTCGGTCTTCACCAAAAAAATGCCTCCTTGAATCTTGCCTCGATTCCATGATTGCTTTTGAGGTCTTAGTTGGTGTTTTCTTGTTGATTTCCTTGATTGATTTCTTGAATCATTTTTCCTATTTTTTTGTTTTTCTTGGAAGCCCTGGGGACACATTGGTCCTCACCTCCAAGTTTGATTCTTCATCTTTATCGGACCTCAAAGTTCATTCTTCACTCACCCTTTTGCTTTTGTCTTGCCTGAAGATGCCTATAAGAATGAGGGTTGGATATCTAGGTTGTTGCCCTTCACCATGGATTTAATTGGGGGCAATCCAGGTCCTTGAATGACCATGGAACCCCCATGATTTTGATCACCCCAATTAATGTTGCAAGGGCAAATATGGTAGTTTAGTTTCAATTTTGTTTTCTACATGTGTTTGATAATTAGGTCTAAATGACAAGTCTGCCCCTACAATTTCAATTCATGTGTCACGCGTCCCTTGGTCATTTTTGATGTTTCACATATTATAGATATCAGCTTTAATTGAGACTTATCGATGTCACACAATAGTTATGTTGACTTCTAATTAATCAATAATGCAAAATTCATAGTTTCTACATATGACCTCAAAAATGATGGAAAAATATTCATTAGTAAGCTCTTTTATCTCTCTAATGATATAGCCTATTTTTAGACGTTGTTTTATATATTAAATCACTTCAATATCACAAAGACCAATTTAGGGTTTAAGATTTTAATTAAAGTGATAATTATTAGGAATCATGTTAATTTTAGGAGATTTAGGATTTGACTCAAGATCTAAGAGACCAACTTAGGATCTACTTTGCTTCAAGGTAAATGGGTCATACTTCTAAGGACAATTACTTATGGTCAATTGAATGCTGAGTATAAAGTGAGTATTATAATTTCAAGTTCAATGCTTAAATCATGTTCACTATATAAACTTCTTAATGATTGCTATATATTTACTATGGTTACAATGTTCACTAAGATTGGAGATTATTATTTTTTATTTATGAAATTAAAGTTATAGTTTCAAGTAGGAGAAATTTCATCATGCTAAAGTTCAAAGATCCTGCTAATGCCAATGTTAAGGTAATTGGAATTAAATTAGTTTTTATATGCTTCTCAAATCATGGACCTCAAGGGGGATTTCCTAGCCTCAAGGGCTTTCCTAGCAACCATGTGCTCTTAAGTGGGCATCATAAATAGATGCATATCTTTACTACTCAATTCTTCATTTTAATAATGACTCACATATGCTTATAGTTGATTCATGTTGACTTCTCTTTCATGCCAAGCATATTATCTTGATTATGTTATAAAGTGTAGTATTGTTTATTGATGTGTTGTTTTCCCCTTCGCATGGTTGAGGATGTGATGTCCCTAGGAGTTGGAGTAAATAAGGACTAAAGAGGAGTAGTCAAGGATTAAAAGACCTTCAAGTGTGACCTAGTGGAGTGCCATATACGTTAGAGGATCGTAATGTT
Organism: Alisma plantago-aquatica; assembly: GCA_963693085.1. NCBI lineage: Eukaryota > Viridiplantae > Streptophyta > Magnoliopsida > Alismatales > Alismataceae > Alisma > Alisma plantago-aquatica. Next base: position 133,021,064 of record OY856412.1, read on the forward strand.
TAGATATTTTCCTTTCGTGTTTAGTTTTCCGTGTTTAGAATGTTAGAATCTTAGACTTGCTAAAGAAATCAAGTATTGTTTTTCTATTCAAAGAAAGATGTATGAATATTTTAAGACAATAAATGGTGTATTATTTTATTTATTTTCAATGATTATCTTAATGTGATGTCCCCTTCCAGATAAATACTTCCGCTTGGTTATATTACATATTCAAAGGTGGGGCGTTACAAGTATCATCTTCAAAAAGCATAGTTCCAGCCACTTCTTGTAAAGATCAATTTTTTATTTCAACTATACAATTTTTTTGTCGTGTATGGGATGCATAAAAATATGGTTGTAACCTTTTTTGGTCAAATTTATTCAAATATATGATTTTCAAACTCATCCCATGGTCATTTCTAGTAATACATATTTGTTTGAAATTGATTTTCTATTCTAGAGCAAAACTTGATAACAATTTTAATAGTATCATCTTTTCCATAAAGAAAAGGAACACATGTCTATCTACTATAATCGTCAATAATAACAAAACAATATCTTCCACCTACTATAGATTGAGTATGCCTAGAATCAAATAAATCCATATGAATAAGTTCAAGCAGACGAATAGTACTAAGTATAGATTTTTATATAAAAAAGAAGTTTTTACTTGATTACCTAAATTACATGGCTCTCTACTTTCAAGTTTATCAAAAGAGATTTCAGGTAAACCACAAACTTAATCATATTTCATTAATTTCTTTATTTATGAGTACAAGCATGCCCTAGTCTTCTATGTCATAAAGTTTGAGTATCATCATTTTCAACGAGACATTATCCTTTAACAGTTTTAATGGAGCTTGGCCTAAGTATGCATAGACTACCTACTATTTTTCCTTCATAGATGACATTATGGTGTTTTCTTCAAGTAATTGCAGCAGATTTTGTTTTATCCAGTATCACAAAAGTTGACTAACATTAAGTAGATTATGATGCAAACCATCAGTAAGAAGCACATTTTCTTCAAAAAGGTATGATCCAATATTAACAATTACAGTGACGGTATATTTTCCATTATCATCAAAAGTAATTACACCATTTCTTTTCTTTTCAAGTTTGTTGAAATCTTTCTTGTTTTCAGTCATTTGCTTTGAGTAAGCATTGTAAACCACCCAATTCTGCAAATATAAGAGGTTTTTTGGTACCCAAGTGGAGTGCTTGATGGTTATATAGAAAACTTATTGAATTGGCATATTTTTCTACTACTATAATTTTTGATAGTCAAGATAAATCTGTCATTTTAGATACAAAAACAACATTTCTAATTTGATAGCAAATTTTACAAACTTTGACAAAGTTATTTTGGTCGATCTGTGTTTCGACTTGAAGGCCCTTTAGCTGAATTGTTTGTCGACCGAGTGGCAGTATTTAGGAAACATAAATATGCAAAATAAAAATAAATCAACTTGATAAAATGACATAAAACAATTTCCAATTATGTGTTGGTCATTCTCAAGTGTATCCCCAAATTTAATTTAAGTTTGGGGCTTTAGGAACCCAAACCATGTAAAGTGGATACCTTCTTGCAATAAGAACATGTAAATTAGTTGTGTCCAAGATGTTGACAATCATCACATGACACACATGATATTTTATCTTTCTTTGCAACATTTTGTGAATCAACCACTTTGTTTATGGACACATTTATGGTTTTATTCTCAGCCACATATGTGGTTTTGCTCCTTGGCACATATATGGTATTATCCCTGGGCACATATCACAAACCTCTCTACCAACTTGCGTGTATGATGTATCTAGAGCATTTTTAAGTTGTTTATTTCCTTGCATTAATATAGAAATAATATCTTCTAGTTTACTATTTTCTTCAATAAATCTAGATACATCCTTGTTTAAATACACAACTTTGAAAGAAATGCAACTTTTTCAACTACTAAAGCATCATAATTTGAAATATTACATAAAATAGGTGGAAACTGGTAGTCATGTATTTTGGCAAGTAATACAACCTTTTTAAGAGAGATTATTATTGTTATTTTCTAGCACAATCAACTTAGTTTTATAACCTTCAATGGAATCTTTTAATGCACTATTTGAAAGTTTAAGATTATCATTTTCCATATATCATCTATCAAGATTTTCATAAGTTCATGAACTATTTTAGATAGTTTCTTCATTTTTATTTTGTGTTCAATTTACTTATTATGATTTTATTCAAGAATGAAAATAATACTGTCTTTAAGTAAATCAAAAATGCTACCACATTTGATCCTTCTTCATCCATGATTGACTTATCCGTGAAGCATTCCAATTCTTCGCCTTCATCATCAGTTTCACTTTCTCCACTTGATGCATCCCATGCAACTTTATAAGACTTGTCCTCTTTGTCCATTTTCTTTTGAATGAAGTTCTCTAACTTTTGTGTATCTTCAAAAAATCATTTTTATGTTTCCTTTCTTTCCACATTCAAAACACCTGAGGGTATAGGTATAAGGAATACTTTACTTTTTGTTAGAATGAAATCTTTTATACTTCTTACCATTTTCAATTTTTAGAATTGTAAATGAATTCATTTATACTTGTTATCATTTATACTTAAGGCATCTTCATCTTATTGAATCTCTTCTAGGTTGAGTGGTGATTTTGGAGGCAACTTTGGTGGTGGCTTTTAATGCAATACCTTCTTCATAACTTTATTTCTTCTTCTTCTTCTATTTTGGCTTCCTCCCAGAGCTTCACTTTATGTGTCTCCAAGTTACCAACAATTTTCTCCATCGATAAGTTAGATAGATCACTAGATTCATCTATAGCAGTAACCTTGCAACATCCCAAAATTTTGACTAAAATAATGATAGCATCTTAGTATATGTCTCTTTACAAATTTAGTTCAAATCATGGACTTTAGTACAAATAAACCCTAATTTGAAACCCTAAATTTCAAATTTGTCATTAGATGCTTCAATTGAACCCTAAGGTGACAATAAGACCTAGTTATATTGTTTAGACCATGTCATACTAAATTCAGAGTTAATTTTTTATTATAAAACCAATTGTAATTTATTTTCATCAAAAGTGATCCCAATTAGCATATTAGTGACACACAGGGGTTAGAATGAAATTAACCTTATTAACAATCATAATTTGGTCTGGTAATTTTGACATGAGTGTTTATTTGGTAATATACATCATTTCCAAAAGTATGAGCCTTGAACAAATTATAGGTTATCCTATGTAATTAATTCATATTTATCCTAGAAAGGAAAATTTAGATAGTTGTGTTTTCTAAATCATGAGAATAATTAGATTTTTGACTTCCTTATGTGTATTATGTATTGTACTATTTTTGGTTAAGATTTGGACTCTCATAAATGATTCTATTTGATTTGGGAAATAAATAACCTAGATAACTAATATTTTCTATATAAATATAACCCAGACTAAGTAGAACTAAGTTCCAGCCACCTTAATTTAACATGGCTTGTCACATGCTCTTCAAGTGTGGTTCGAATGGATCAGACTCCAGATCCAGAGTCAACTATGACTCTAAAATCTATCTGCTTCAACCGTAGGTAGTCCCCATCCAACAGGAGTTCAAACTTTCCACATCTCCAGTCTCTTCCCCTCTACGAGATCTCGCTCAACAAATCCCACCTCCATCTTCAGTTCTTGAAGACGAATCTAGAGACCTTAGCTTCCATGGGACTCCATGCCTAGATACTCCATACGACACAAAGTTCATCTTCCAGTCAAACTCAACCATTGTCTTGTTACCACGCCAACATCAGACCTCTTCTATATATATACCACCCTCCCATAAGCTTCACGATAGCTCCAGAGACAAATATAGAAACTTGTGATTTCTTGAGGGTCCCTACAATCCATCAGCACCACCATTGAGCATCTTTGGTCTTCCCCCTTCTTTGTCGACTTGATGTTGGAGGTCATCCTAGGACCTTAGTTGTCACACCCCGATCTCACACTAACCACTAATCACGAGATTAGGGCGCGACGGAGGGATTATCACATAAACAAATCACTGAGAACTTTTTCTTTTTAAAACCTCGTAATGATATCCAGATTATTGCTGTAAACTAAAACATAATAAACTATTGCGGAAGCATTTCAATTAAACTGGCTAGAGAACATAAACAGAGTTTACAACATGTAACATTGTTTAACAGAAAGTAAACATAACAATTATTTTACATCTTTTACACATTCGCCATACATACTCTCTCTCACCCACACCATGTCCCAAGGAACGAGGGGAAAGGACTAAGATACCACTATCTAACTAACTACATATACCTTCTACTGACTAGGGTGGTAAGATCCTTCAGATTCCTGGAACTGTCGCTGACCTGAAAATGTTTGAGTAGAGGAGTGAGCCTACTCGCTCAGTGAATAGCATTTCATTTAGCTATCACTAAACAACTCGTCAGATATATAAAATTGAATTAAAGCATAAGTGCAATACTAAGCAGGGCAGTTCTAGTGACATAGCAGATTTACAAATAATAATCACATTTCTATTTAACAATAGATATTTTAAACAAATAAACAGTTATAGAGAATTGGCACAAAAGTTCAAATCTCTTGACATATTAAATTTACTGTGATCCTATATGATTACACTTTTATATTATTATGCCCTAATCATATGTAGTGTACTCTGCATACAAAGATCTGTAGCGAACTACAATCTCACCGTACAAGACTTAGCGACACACCCGGGAAATGCTAAGTCTAACTTCTCGTCCTGGTCTGCTACAGGACCCACAGGCTCTCTGGCCTCCTCTGCACTCACCATGAGTGCTCTGGACTCCTCCTCTAACCTGAGCACACAGGCACATGGAGTCAACATTGGGTTACCACCAGAATTACTCAACCGGTTGGCGTTGGATAACCCTTTACTTTATTTATTATTTTACCCCAGTGCCACCGAAATTACTCAATCGTTTGGTGTTGGACACTGTCTATCAACCCTCGTGCCACCAGAATTACTCAACCGGTTGATGTTGGACACGAGTTTCACCCCTAAGGTGCAGACCTCTCAAAGGGGTTCTACGGTGTTAGGGCACCTAAGTCTATCATCATTATTATTATAGAACACATTAATCTGAAATACATAACTCATGTTCTTGTTCCGAACTCTGGTTTCTCTATGATACCACATTTACTGATTTCAGATCAGATCACAATACACTGTCATTCTAAACCGACTAAGCAATATATTTCAAATCATTGTAATTTCTGAGAAATTCTCATACCATGCATTCAGACAAATTAGAAATGCATAAATAACCCAACTTATTTCAATTTGGCACATACATAGCGAATTTACACAATTGAACATCTTATTACACAAATTAAAGAAATTTACTTCACATATGAGAATCATACTCAACATTTGTCAATTATCTAAAATTCTTGAAAAACGTGCACATTAACCCAAATCTTGGTTTGTGCATCACTTAACTCAATTAAGAGTTAATTACATATCACAATCAATTTAATAACAATACTTGAGAATTTCTGGTAATACTTCAGAGAAATGTGCCATTTCATGTAAATATCAATTTACACATATTAATGTCAAAAGATATATGCAACTAGGGTTTTCATGCATATTTTATTTATTCATATCAACTTTGAAATCGTACATCTGATAATTTATCAGAAATCTTCATTGTCTGGGTTCATACCCCAAATCATACCATTTTCAGACATGAATTTCTAATTTCAACATTCAAATGAGCAATTTAAGTTCCAATGAACCATATAAATCTACTGATTCAATCCATACTGTTCAAATGCTAAATTTAATCGTATAACAGTGTCTAGAAGCATTTTATGAACTAAAAAAAGGTCGGGCGACGCCAAACGCTGCCCGACGCCTGATAATGCCTATTATCAGCATAATTCGCGTACAAAACATAAAATATTCAAACGCCTGAGTTTATTAATGATAAATAAATGAAATCCTACTCACAGTGACTCGGGATGCCCGAATTCGTCCGCAAATGTGTCCAAGATCAGTTTCTGGGCGGAATTTGGTTGCCTTTCGACCTTTGGTATTTCAATTTCATGGTCCTGTAGCAAGCTGCTTCACACACAGGTTGACGCAGAGCTTAGCTAGGATCTCAAACGCGGATGGCTGCTCGTGGCTAGGGCTGCTATTTCAAACTTAGAACTCCAAGCCGAGCTCAAAGCAGCTTCTCCTGCTGCTGGTCGCCCCAAGCTAATTCCCCTAGCAACTGCCGTAGCAATTGGTGGGCTGCAGAACGGCCGCTTGGCCAAGCAGCAGATGGCTGCTAGCCAAGGAAGGAAGAGGAAGGGGAAGAGGAAGGAGAAAAGAAGAAGAGAAGAAGAAGGGAAGTGAGTTGCTAGAGAAAACGGAGCCACTGCTCCTCAACTCAACAAATCGCCAGCTTGGTCACCTGCTGCGGATCGCACTGCTACAGTGCACCACCAAAGAAACGAGGAAGGAGATAAGTAAGAAAGGAAAAGAAAAGAAAAAGGATCGTTTATAAGTAAAAACTTTGTAAAATTTGCTAAATTGACCCCAGAAACTAAAAATCCTTATAACTTTTTCCTCGGAGGTCCAATCAGCATGATTTCTTTTGCATCTTTTTAAGAATGAGGCCCACTACACTCCCAAGGCATGAAAACATACTAATTAGACTGTTTTACTAGATCAAAGATCTAATTGCATCTGTGATCACTTAACTCAACTTAATCATCTTAATTATGCCCTAATTGTATCTTATGTACTTAATTCAACTTTATCAACTTGATGATGCACTAACCACCACATGAGCACTTAAGTCAGCTCAAATAACTTAATTATGTACTAATCATGATACTTACACATTAACTTTGATATGGGTCATAACAATCTCCCCCCCCCCCCATTATAAGAATTTCGTCCCGAAATTCCTAAAAGAGAAAAGGAAACTTGTTACGCATCTCAGATTCAAGCTCCCACGTAGCTTCTTCTAAGTTATGATTCCTCCACAAAACTTTCACTAATGGTATCTCACGATTCTTGAGTTTCTTGATCCTTCGATCAACTATCTGAATTGGTCCCTCAACATAGGACACATCTGATCTGAGCTGTGCAGGTTATGGGTCAACTATCTCCTCTGTACAAGGGTAACATTTCTTCAACATCGATACATGAAACACATCAAGTAAATTAGCCAACTCAGATGGCAATTCCAACCTATAGGCTACAGGTCCAATCCTCTCAATGATAGGATATGAGCCCATAAACCTAGGAGTCAGTTTGCCTCTCTTACCAAACCTCAACACTCCTTTCCACGGTGAAACCCTCAGATACACTTCATTACCAACTTCAAACTCAAGACGTTAACGCTTCTTCTCCGCATAACTCTTCTGCCTATCCTGTGTAGCTTTCAACTACTCTCTGCATGTCCTCAAGAGTTTGAATGGTCCTCCCTGACTGACTATCTGTTTGCGGGTAAGAAGTTGTATTAAATCTTAACTTTGTGCCCAAAGCACGATGCAACTGATTCCAAAACCTGAATGTGAACTTAGGATCCCTATCAGATATAATTGATACTGGAATACCATGCAACCAGACTATCTCATCCATGTATATCTTAGCCAACTTCAGAACATCAAAGGTTGACTTAATATGAAGAAGGTGAGCAGACTTGGTCAGTCTATCCACAATCATTCATATCGAGTCACAACCTCTAGGTGTCCTAGGCAACCCTATCACAAAATCCATTGTGATATGTTCCCACTTCCACTCAGGTATAGGAAGACATTGCAAGGTACCTACAGGTTTCTGATGCTCATCCTTAACCTACTGGCACACACTACTTCTAACCACGTACTCATCTACATCCTTTTTCATACCCGACGACCAGTACAACTCCTTGAGATTCATGTACACCTTAGTGTTACGTGGATGCATAGCGTACATCGATGCATGTGCTTCCTCAAGAATCTTTTCTTTCAAATCACTGTCTCGAGGTACACAACATATCATGCTAATACAACACACCATCATCTGAAAACCTAAACTTTGGTCTTTTCCCCCTGTCATATCATGTACGATCTGCTGCAACCCACTGTCACCCTATTGTAGTTCCTTGATCTAATCATAAAAAGTAGGCTTGACTTGCATCTATGCAATCAAACCACTATGTTATGTCACCCTTAAGTCTAAGTTCAACTTTCACATTTCTACTAGAATGTCTCTCTCGAAACATGCCATAGAGAATGCATCAGTTGTTGAACTTAACTTCCTGCTGAGGGCATTAGCTACTACATTCGCTTTTTCTAGGATGATAATCTATCATTATATCATAATCCTTAATCAATTCTAATCATCTCCGCTGTCTAAGATTCAGATCCTTCTGGGTAAAGATATATTTCAAGCTCTTATGATCTATAAACACCTGGCACACCTCACCATAAAGATAGTAATGTCATGTCTTATGAGCATGAACTACAACAACTAATTCCAGATCATGTGACGAGTAATACTCCTCATTCTATGCTACTTACTTCTTATTACTAATGTAAGAATTTATTTCAAAATTATATCTTACTCTTTTCTCCGAGTCATTTTCATATTGTGTATCTACCTTCCAGGTTAGCTAACTTTAAACCCTGGATTTTATTAGTGCTAGGTTACCTTTCATAGTGCAAATCGTATGATCTTGTTTTGTAAAGATACTAGTATTCAAGGTCAAATCACTAGCGACGTCCCTTGAACTACTTCAACTCTAAACCTTCTAGGGTTTGGTCCTTATCAGTAACATAGCATTATTGTGATGTGACTTTGCTTCCTTAGTTTGAAATCAAATTTTAGATCTCATAAGTTCATCCATCTACTTGTAATGAATACAACAGATATGAATAATCATCAATGAACTATAGATATATAACAGAAAAGTAACATCAGCCAAGTTCTCTAGCATAACTTATTAATACAAATGCTACAAATAAACATGATACTTGTTACCCAAGCATCACACATGGCTCACAAGGCCATTCATATCTTGTCACCTCTCACTAGGCAACAACTTGTTCACATGGCTCACAAGGCCATTCACATCTTGTCACCTCTCACTAGGCAACAACTTATTCACATGGCTCATAAAATCCGTACACATTATTACTTTTATTAAGTAACAACAACATCAACACACAAAAAGCCAATCAACATTTATTATATAAATGTCACAGCCCAAACTTGGCTATATTCATCATCTCATCATACCTGCATGGTTATTAGGCATGATAACAGTCATATAAGATATTCATCACATCATGTGATATAATAGTAATACCATCATTCCTTGACCAGGAATTAGGGTTCACTATCAAACAGGGCTTATCATTCCCTTTTCCCCAAATTAGGGTTAGGGTTCCCCATTTCTCATTAATTCAGACCCTCTTGAGTTAACCAACTTTATCTTGTATTAAGGTATTTCCCCTCTTAATGCATTCCATCCCAGAATACTCACCCTTAGCATATATTGCATAGGCCACACATTAGAATTGTCCAGCTATCTCATATGATATGGACTTATCTTAGTTTAAGGCAGAACTTTATTATAAGGTTGCCTATAAACAATCGCAATGATACACCCTCAACTAGGGTTTCACAAGGATACACCCTCAACCAGGGTTTATAAGGATACACCCTCAACTAGGGTTTACTAATCATGTATTGGATCCATGCATTTGTTATGTATTATTGATTAGTACCATTAAGGGTATTTCTCACCTAATCATTAAATTTAATCTGACCCTTATTGTGTTCCTTTATTTCTAATTAAGGATTGCTCATATGAGGTCCCAATGTTGGGTCTTCGATATCAGTTCCAACTAATTCTTAGTTGTTCTAATCTTTCTCTTATATCTCAACATCTTAGTGTATATACATTTTTCATCATGATTCGGGTCTAAATTATCCAAAATCTACTTTTATTATATTATTAATAGGAGTCATTAGATCTCAGTAACGCATCCTGCCAGCTGGACCAGGCCGAACCTATAGTCCTGAAGCCAAGAGATACTCAGGATTAACCAACTCCTATTAATCTCAAACATGTGGAAAGAATATCCACTTAGGGCAAACTCATTTAAACATAACTTCTGGTATACTTAATACAAAGAATATAAACAATAACTAAATCACTTCATGACACACAACAATATAAAAGAATCATATTTATTCTATAAACTGAAAATCTAAATCCATACATATAAGAGCATTTCTAATGATTTCCAATCAAATAAGCAATATAAAGCAAGAGTTGCATCGCATCCTATGTTTAATCTCTTACTCCTGCATACATTTCCAATTTCTTAACCCTAATATTTCTAGGTTTTCTCTCTAGCCTATCCTTCCTCTGCATACCTGGCCAGGGCATCCAGAGAAGAATAGACAGAGTAGCTTGATACTGGTCAATCTAAGTATTCAGACACCTGGCCAGGGTATCTAAACACTCAGACCTCCCAGAGCTAAAGACATACCACTTCTTATTTTCCTCACTTATAACTTTATCTTTTAATCCTAATGATCCCTGATGACTCAGCCTAAGCTCTCTACTTGGTTCTCGTGACCACATCCTCTTCCTGCCATCTGCAATAGTATAACAGAACACTTCCTGTTAGAAAATTGCAGTTAGAAGGAAGACACTTAAGTCCTAATCCTATTGGTCTCTTATCGTCCCCTGACCTTGACTTAGAGTAACCATGTACTCAACCTATGCTCTGATACCAAAGCTGTCACACCCCGATCTCACACTAACCACTAATCACGAGATTAGGGCGCGACGGAGGGATTATCACATAAACAAATCACTGAGAACTTTTTCTTTTTAAAACCTCGTAATGATATCCAGATTATTGTTGTAAACTAAAACATAATAAACTATTGTGGAAGCATTTCAATTAAACTGGCTAGAGAACATAAACAGAGTTTACAACATGTAACATTGTTTAACATAAAGTAAACATAACAATTATTTTACATCTTTTACACATTCGCCATACATACTCTCTCTCACCCACACCATGTCCCAAGGACCGAGGGGAAAGGACTAAGAGACCACTATCTAACTAACTACATATACCTTCTACTGACTAGGGTGGTAAGATCCTTCAGATTCCTGGAACTGTCGCTGACCTGAAAATGTTTGAGTAGAGGAGTGAGCCTACTCGCTCAGTGAATAGCATTTCATTTAGCTATCACTAAACAACTCGTCAGATATATAAAATTGAATTAAAGCATAAGTGCAATACTAAGCAGGGAAGTTCTAGTGACATAGCAGATTTACAGATAATAATCACATTTCTATTTAACAACAGATATTTTAAACAAATAAACAGTTATAGAGAATTGGCACAAAAGTTCAAATCTCTTGACATATTAAATTTACTGTGATCCTATATGATTACACTTTTATATTATTATGCCCTAATCATATGCAGTGTACTCTGCATACAAAGATCTGTAGCGAACTACGATCTCACCGTACAAGACTTAGAGACACACCCGGGAAATGCTAAGTCTAACTTCTGGTCCTGGTCTGCTACAGGACCCACAGGCTCTCTGGCCTCCTCTGCACTCACCATGAGTGCTCTGGACTCCTCCTCTAACCTGAGCACACAGGCGCAGGGAGTCAACACTGGGTTACCACCAGAATTACTCAACCGGTTGGTGTTGGATAACCCTTTACTTTATTTATTATTTTACCCCAGTGCCACCGAAATTACTCAATTGGTTGGTGTTGGACACTGTCTATCAACCCTCGTGCCACCAGAATTACTCAACCGGTTGATGTTGGACACGAGTTTCACCCCTAAGGTGCAGACCTCTCAAAGGGGTTCTACGGTGTTAGGGCACCTAAGTCTATCATCATTATTATTATAGAACACATCAATCTGAAATACATAACTCATGTTCTTGTTCCGAACTCTGGTTTCTCTATGATACCACATTTACTGATTTCAGATCATATCACAATACACTGTCATTCTAAACCGACAGAGCAATATATTTCAAATCATTGTAATTTCTGAGAAATTCTCATACCATGCATTCAGACAAATTAGAAATGCATAAATAACCCAACTTATTTCAATTTGGCACATACATAGCGAATTTACACAATTGAACATCTTATTGCAAAAATTAAAGAAATTTACTTCACATATGAGAATCATACTCAACATTTGTCAATTCTCTAAAATTCTCGAAAAACGTGCACATTAACCCAAATCCTGGTTTGTGCATCACTTAACTCAATTAAGAGTTAATTACATATCACAATAAATTTAATAACAATACTTGAGAATTTCTGGTAATACTTCAGAGAAATGTGCCATTTCATGTAAATATCAATTTACACATATTAATGTCAAAAGATATATGCAACTAGGGTTTTCATGCATATTTTATTTATTCATATCAACTTTGAAATCGTACATCTGATAATTTATCAGAAATCTTCATTGTCTGGGTTCATACCCCAAATCATACCATTTTCAGACATGAATTTCTAATTTCAACATTCAAATGAGCAATTTAGGTTCCAATGAACCATATAAATCTACTGATTCAATCCATACTGTTCAAATGCTAAATTTAATCATATAACAGTGTCTAGAAGCATTTTATGAACTAAAAAAAGGTCGGGCGATGCCAAACGCTGCCTGACGCCTGATAACGCATGTTATCAGCGTAATTCGTGCACAAAACATAAAATATTCAAATGCCTGAGTTTATTAATGATAAATAAATGAAATCCTACTCACAGTGATTCGGGATGCCCGAATTCGTCCACAAATGTGTCCAAGACCAGTTTCCGGGCGGAATTTGGTTGCCTTTCGACCTTTGGTATTTGAATTTCACGGTCCTGTAGCAAGCTGCTTCACGCACAGGTTGACGGAGAGCTTAGCTAGGATCTCAAACGCGGATGGCTGCTCGTGGCTAGGGCTGCTATTTCGAACTTAGAACTCCAAGCCGAGCTCAAAGCAGCTTCTCCTGCTGCTGGTCGCCCCAAGCTAATTCCCCTAGCAACTGCCGTAGCAACTGGTGGGCTGCAGAACGGCCTCTTGGCCAAGCAGCAGATGGCTGCTAGCCAAGGAAGGAAGAGGAAGGAGAAAATAAGAAGAGAAGAAGAAGGGAAGTGAGTTGCTGGAGAAAACGGAGCCACTGCTCCTCAACTCAACAAATCACCAGCTTGGTCGCCTGCTGCGGATCGCACTGCTACAGTGCACCGCCAAAGAAACGAGGAAGGAGATAAGTAAGAAAGGAAAAGAAAAGAAAAAGGATCGTTTATAAGTAAAAACTTTGGAAAAATTGCTAAATTGACCCCAAAACTGAAAATCCTTATAACTTTTTCCTCGGAGGTACAATCAGCATGATTTCTTTTGCATCTTTTCAAGAATGAGGCCCACTACACTCCCAAGGCCTGAAAACATACTAATTAGACTGTTTTACTGGATCAAAGATCTAATTGCATCTGTGATCACTTAACTCAACTTAATCATCTTAATTATGCCCTAATTGTATCTTATGTACTTAATTCAACTTTATCAACTTGATGATGCACTAACCACCACATGAGCACTTAAGTCAGCTCAATTAACTTAATTATGTACTAATCATGATACTTACACATTAACTTTGATACGGGTCATAACATTAGTTGTCTTTGATTAATGGAAAAGAACCAGTTTTGGTGTTTACATCTCTAAGGATCCCTTTTGTCCGCCAATTCGACAAGGTGATAGGTACTTACTCATGTTTTTCTCCTTTGTTGTCATCCATAAAACCATGATCCAATTGAAGTCACCTCTACATATGATCGTCAATTTCTCCATGATTTGTATTTAGTTTTGTGCAATGGAGGACCCATGACTTCTAGTTTGGGTATCACATTAGTGTTTTGAAGCCCCTAATTGCTGCCAGGTTGCAGTTTTGTGGCTTCCTAGATGGAGCATCTGTCAAGCACCATCGGCCACCCCAAGACCCAAGTCAAGGTTCTTTATGTCCAGTTCTGTGTAGGAATTCAACGCTGAGAGTTTCCCATCCTCGTATTCATTGAGTTTCAAGTTTGGATTAGCGTTGAGGTTTTGTTGGTCATCCCTACTCTTTCTTCTCAGTGAAGAAACAAGACGAGTAGTGGAGAATCACTAAGTTTTTCCTTGTGGGCTGATTTTCTTTTCATGTTTGGGTATGGGCAGTTTGAAGTTTTCTGTGTCTTAGTCATTTTAACCACATGTTTTGTCTTTAGGGAATATTGCCCATGTGGTAGGCTCCTATTGAGCCAGTTAAGTAGGCGACCCCACCTACTGGATAATGTTTCATTGCCATGGCATTTCTCTATTTACGAATTTTTAGTTCTTCAAAAATCCATTTTAAATAAACCCTCATCAGAAAATTATGCAAAATATTTATTGGAAAGGTTCTCAAACAAGGACAATAATATGGTGGTTTTGAATCCCTTTTGAGTTTGAATTTACTGGTTTATTAAAGAATAGAAAACCCTAGAAATTAAAGCAAACTTGATTATTAATGAATGTTTATTGAATGAACATGGTATTCGGGTTCCAATCAACCCTAAGTACGTGATTAGAGTTTCCCAACACTAAAGAAGCAACTAGGATCTTCTCTAAGAATAAGTTAAGTGGTCCATGCACTTTTACATAAGTATTTTTGGTTTTTAAGTACGTATGTACAATGAATTCTATGAATGTACTATTTAATGTTTTGATTGTTAAAAGTCAATGAATTTATAATAAAGTGAATATCATGTTTATTGTCAATATTATTGTATCATCTCCATGAACATTAAGAGTAAAGTCAAGGATAAGATTTAAGAGAAAAGTAAGAGTTTTTTAAGAGAAAGATAATATCAAAAGGTAACTGATATAAGATCCTCACCAAGAGGCTCCTCAGAGCTAAACTAAGAGGCACTTTGTTGAATAAGAGAAGAGGCACTTTAGTGCAACCCAAGAGGAACTTCAACATGCATAAGAGAAGAGGCACTTTGGTGTAAAACCTAAGGATTCTTATATAAGTCAAGATCAAAGAAATAATGTAAAGGCAATTGTGTCCTTTTTTCATTATTGTAACACCATTTTTAAGCATACATGTATCAGTGGAAGCAACTCCCATGTTTTACACAACACAAGGGACTTTGGATCAAAGGGATTTTGCAAGAATAATAAACATTTCAAATAAAGTAAACAATCACAATGAATTAATATAGAAATTGATTCATACATTGTTCAAAGGCAATCTCATCCAATTGAGTTTGTGAATCGAAACAAACTAAGCCAAAATGATTAATCCTCATCTAAGACATGCATGAAATTATTTATATACATTGATATCTTTGTTGGGTTTTACATGGTCAGAGTAGGAAGGGGAAATAAAAACTTTACTTGACCATAAACCCATAACCAGCAGATCGCATCAATATCTATGTAATGGGAAGGATGGTTTTAGCAAGATATATCTGGTCCTGAGGCTTGCATAGTGACAATACCTCATAGTTAGTGCGGTCTTCAACCACATGTCTTCGACGACATCTGTGCAGCTCCTGGTCTTGACCTGAAGTGTGGTTGACTATCATTCTCCTGAGCGGCAGAAGTCTCCCGCCTCTATAGATAGTCCACACGGACTATCAGGAACTCTAGTCGTCCTGAAAAATGGATTAAAAGGAGTCATCCCCTTCTATCGGCGTACTAGTCACCAACACACACTCCCATAATCAGTTACTTTTCTACAGTTGTCTTTCCCTCATTGTTCCTCCCTAGAAGGGTAGAACTTGCTTGGCTCTCTCAGTTACCACAACCAGAGAGGATAACAACTTTGCAGAGCAAGTGATGTTCTGAGTTGTGTCTCTAGAGAAGCCCCTTGTACCCCTGTATTTATAGTAGAGGGTAGGGTGAGGGTTCCCAGACTGTGCGGGAGTAGAAGGGTCTAGAATTTTCATGAACAATTTGCACTGCGGCAGGCGAACCGGTCATTTCATAAATAAAATAGTCATTTTGGAAGGTGATCCGATCAGTTCACTAGTTAACCGATCAGTTTGGAGTGTGAACCGATCGGTTCACTTAGTGAACCAGTCGTTTCACTTCCCAGACTTGCCCAAAATTGACTTTCCTTATTCATTTCTAATTAACACAAATAATAATTCTTGTCCCAATCAAATTGAACAAGTGAAATGAAAAACCTTTTCTCACAAACTGGTAAAATCCAACACTACTCATTTGGACAAATGAACCAATCGGTTCACCAGAGTGAACTGGTCATCTCACTGGCCATGAGCCGATTGGTTCACCCAGTGAACTGGTCGGTTGGTGGTCCAGGTTGTGCAGAATATGGTCAGTTTGGTTCTCAATCAATCTAACACTCTAATCAGTTGGTTCAACACTTGAACTGGATGATTCTGAGTCAAGTCTATTAATTGAATGTCTGACTGAGTACCTAAACACTTTAGGAATCAATCCAAACATCATTCATGGACAAACTCCTCTTCCAAGTTAATCCTTTGTGTGTGACCCTATAGGTCCCATTCACGTTGGCAGTGAATGTCCATAACTAGCTTATTACATCACAAGAAAAGAGTGAAACCTAGTCGTACATCACTGCTACCCAAGTGAAAAGGAATGTTGGAGAACAACTTTCAATCCTATAGTCTGTGATTGGTGTTTTAGTGAATGTATAATTCCTTTATCCTTGATATCCTAAACGAACTCAAGGCATGGAGTTGTCATCCTTTCAATGTTCATTCATTCTTCTTGAACTAGAGAAGATTGTCTGAGATATTGTGACATCAATATCATATATTGATTCACATGTGCATGTGCATGTGCATGCCTTTCTCAGACTCTTTTATCAAGGGGCCTAGATATCATACTCCCTTAGGAAGGACAAATCACATATCTATCATTCACAGTATGTGTCATGCGTCAAAGCCACCCAATCATCACTGTTATAACAACCCATATTTCAGGATTGTGCTTGATGATGTCAAAGTGTACCCAATCACATTCGACAAGTGCAGTGATTTTAGGTCTAAGAATTACAATCACCACCATCACTATGAGAGATGACTCTAACTACCATGTCATTGTTCCATGTGTCACTCTCATGGTGGGTCTGCCCGATACACTATTCTCTAACATGTATCTATGTGCTTAGTTTGATATCATATATCATGACTAATGAGACACTATCATCAACCAACACACACTCTAGCCTTGATGTGCCATTGTTGTCTATCAACCTTCCACAATGACATCTGACTAAGGACATAACAAGAATGTACATACTATTAGCATATGCATGATCTCATTGTTTAGGTACTCAACCCGAAGACGTACATCATTGAGTATAGTCATTCTTTCGACATTCATTCTACTCCATAATTTATCTCATAATCGATTGAGCTAGAATAAATTGGAATCTTGCCTTTGATATTTATCAAATCAATCAGAACATATGCCAAATCAATCATCATATGATTGGCTCTCTGGACATACATTCCAATAGACTCCCACTTGCACATAGAGCCAATCACCTTTGAATCATATTCTCAGTGATCTCTAAACATGTCCCACACGTTTCTATTGTGCTAATCCACTGAGTTAGAAAAACTTTACTTTAGTCAGTATTTTGCATGTTTCACATCTCCTCGCTATATGACATTTCGTATGAGATGGAGTTGACATAATATGTTATTTGATATTCCTTGCCTAACATTTAGCTCCATTGTTTGACTTAGTATTTCCACTTTGTCATCTATGGTTGGAATATCTATAATTTCATCCGTATGAACTTCTAGATCCATATAGTATCCTATGTTGTTCATAACACAAGGATACTCGACATTTTCTTATAGAATTAAATGGCTTATATTTTACTCAGAACATTTCCATTTAACAACTCATATTCACTTTCATATTTTGTATTTTGTAATCATTTTCTGTTATTTCAGAAGCTTGCATCAGTGTAACTCATTTACACTCAACTCTTCCTTTTATTACCATAGAACAAACCCTTTAATACTTCACAAGTACTTAAATAAGTTCTTTATGGTATTCCAATGACTCTCACTGGTAGTGGATAGACATCCACTCGTCATGTCCAATACATACGAGATAACTGGATGAGTATATCATATTGTCATGTCCAATACATACAAGACGATGAATGTATATATATTTTCTTGTCATGTCCAACACATACAAGATAATGGGATGATTGCATACATGATAGATCCAATTGTGAATGCATAAGGCATCTATCTATGTGTTCCTATTCTTCATAAGAATTTGGGATGCTAGACATCTAAGAGACTAACTCCATGTAATATAGACAAGTTTTATCCCACTAAATCTCTGCATACTGAACCCTTCAGTATAGACTGCCAATCTATGCTCTCCCTTTATTAGGTCAAGAGATATTCGAGTACTATCTTTATAGGTCTCTATTCCTATCACATAGGACATTTCTCTTTATTCCTTTAAAGAATGTATTTCCACATCAGTTTCTATTTTAGAACGTTTCATTCCTCATCATCATGTGGAATATGAATACACTCCCACTAAATCCTTGTAATCACAAATCCCTTCTTTATTTCAATATATCAGTCAAAACTTTTAACTATATAATCAAAGTAAAGACTCCAGCTCTGAGGTTCTTGTATTTAATCAATCATATTGATTAATCTTTTGTAAATTATACTCTGCATTTGCATTAAGATATTATAAAACCCTTCAAGTTGTATCACATACACAACCTCATGTTATTCCTTCTAGGAATGCGGTTTTAATATCAATATGCCAAATTTCATAGTCTTCAAGTTCTAATAGCAAGCATGGTCCTTTATGGCCTATAGCCACTACAATTGGTTAAATAAAATCTTTAGGTTCAACACCTTGAATTCACTTAAATTTATCTCAACCAATCACCCTATCGAATGCCATCCATATCAGTCTCAACTCTTGAGACCCAATTTCATATATTGGTTTTATCCCTATAAGTTCTACCAATAAGGTCATACCTTATTTGGTTCACATGGAAGTCATTTTGGATCTTATGGCTTCAAGCCATAACTCAAAATCTGGTTCCTCAACATCATCTAGATAGTTTATTGGCTCATCATAATATGACCAATTCATCACTTTTGAGTTTGTAGGATATCATTATCGATCAAGCTCAAGGTGGTTTTCTACTAGATATATGAGGTGTATATGTTACATAAGGAATTTAAGAATCCACTACACTTATGATTCTTAGTCTCCTTTTGTACCTTTATTTAGTGTAAAGCATGTTCTTTAGAAGAATTCTAGAAGATCAGTTATTTGTTTGATGATCATGCTCTTACTATTTAAAGTATGACTCCTTTGATTTAGACATCATAATGCATAATCATGAGTTCTCTATGACACACTATCATAGTTACTCACAAGGTCCTCAAACATTTGTTTTAAGTATCTCGTTCATTGATCATATCAAAGAATTAATACTTTTACTGAGTTTTTTCTTCAGTTATGATATTCTTGAACATTTTAAGATATTCATATTGGTATTTCATTAAATACCATATCTGAAGTATTAGAATTTATTCCAATATGTATATACATCAATATGTGTTATACCTAATAGAATAGTCATTCTCCCACTACATCTACTGAAGATTGACTTATCACCATGTCCAATAAATAAGACATTCATATCTCTTAATGGTTCATTAACTAAGAGAGTCTAGTTTATCCGTCAACATGGAACCTAGAGATGAATTTCTCATTCATTTGTTTAGATGATAATGCTAATTTATTGTTTGAGTCATCAAATAACTTTTAGGTATTATTATTTTATCTCATGCATATCAAGTACCACAAGATAAATAAGGCATTGCCATAAAAGATCATGTCTTTGAAATTGAAACATGAACTTTAATGAAAGACATCCTTTTCATTACAAGATGCAGAAATAAAATGTTTCTATTATTGGCAAAATGAAATAGTAGTTCATAACTCTATTACATGCCCTTTGGGATGAAATAAACTAAAAGGTACTACTATCGATGGAAACAACACTTGCTACAATGTTGATGATTGTTCCTTCTTGGTCCTTTCATAAAGGCCACCACTTCTTTTCAGATTATGCACATCATATATGCTAGATCTATATCTTGGTATCATATACCTAAGATAAAGAAGCATTTTAAGTTTATTTCATGATAACTGAGGTGGATACTTCCATCCCCTCCTTATTATTCTTTAGTTCATCTATGTAGAGAGGGCAATTTCTCTTCCAATGTTCTGGCTCATGATAACGCTGATAATTGCCTCCCTTGTTTACCCCTCCCTTGGATTTGATAGTTGAAGATGACTTGGGCTGCTGGCTAGCATCAGAACCTTTCTTTTATTTGCCCTTGCCCTTGCCTTTAGACTTCCCCTTCTTTCTATTGATCATCATCACAGATTTAGGTTTGTCTTTCTTCATCTATTCCTCAGCTGTCCTCAACATGCCCAACAACTCTGTCAGTGTCTTGTCAAAGTTGTTCATGTTGTAGTTTGTCACAAACTGACTGTAGATTTTGGCAATGATTGCAGTATCAAATCAGTAGCCAACTCTTCAAAGGGAATCCCAGTCAAGTTAGTATCTCCACATACCCAATCATCTTGAGTGTGTGAGGGCCTACTGGATCTCCTTCTGTCATGACACACTTGAACAGTGCCTTGGAGACATCATATCTCTCTTGTTTTGCTTGGTCTTGATACATGTTCTTGAGATGTTGAACTATCTCAATGATGTCCATGTTCTCATGTTGTCTTGACAACTCATAGTTCATTGAGCACAACATCAAGCACTTCACATCAATGGCATCCTCAGTATGCTTCTTGTAAGCATCCCTTTCAGTCTTTGGTGTGATGGGAGTGGATTCATCTGGCTCTAGTATATCTAGGACCTAGACCTTTCACTCTTGAGTGAGAATAATTCTCAACATCATAAACCAGTCGTGGAAGTTGTTCCCATTTATCTTGTGCTTCTCAAGGACTAATCACAATGAAAAGTGATTGTTGTTGGTAACCATTTATTCTACAAAAAGAAAATTTGCAATTTTAGTCCAAAACTCTTTTTGATTTGATTTGATTTGAAATTGATGATATTAATTAGGTATTTAATTAATTATCACTCCCACTATTTTGATCAAATTGATAACCCTCAAGTATCAATTGGAATATTGTAGCGTACAACCTTCTAGTGAGCAATATCCTGACTTCCTCTAAGTTATAGACCAGCGAGGGTTGTCACCCACAACTAGATTCTTTCAGGTAGGCAACCATTGCCAATTGCATCATATGCAACTCTTGATACATGTCATGCGCAACTCCTTGCCAGGTAAATGTGCATGCCTCAAGGTGCTTGATCCGATCAAGGTCACCTTGTTAAGTCCGACCCAAATGCCAACACGATGAATATGCACCTTACAAAGGCACACCCACATATTCACCATTACACTTTCACGAGATAGACGGTGCACCACACGAAGGCGTTCCCACACTTAGTCGACCAAGATTTTCATGTGTGCTGCTTTTGGAAGGCGTGTTAAACTTAATATTTTGTTGAGGGGTTTTAATATGCTTATATATGCATATAAGTATCCAATCACCACATATATAGTACGTATCATATACATGTTATATCCCACAAAGAAAAACATGCAATAATGATAAAGTGATGATTATGGTCATCCTATTGTAATTCCTTGGATCCACAAGGAACTACGGTCATCTAAGGTCTACATCACATGCAACATGTTGTTGATGAATATTTGTGCTTAGGTTGTTCCAGATTGATCATCTCATCCTATAACTAATCATCTCGCCTCCTGGTCAGTCGGTTGGTTGTCACCAACTGATCGTCTGGCTCCTCTAGACGGTCGGTTCATCGGGTCATCAGGCTCCTCATCAGGGTACCAACTACTCCTCAGTCGGTCATCTTAGTCCATTAAGCGGTCATCTTCAGTCTTCGTCATAACAAGAAATAAAATTGTCCTACTTTTACATAATCTTTATAGAACCTCAAGTTACATTCGAGGGGAGCAAAGATAGAAGAGAATCTTGAGTTATCTCGAGTTACATTCAGAATAGAAGAAGAGGGCTCAGTGTGTAGACCAAGATGCAAACAACCATAACCAACCACACACATGCGCATAGGGTGGCCACAACCATTCTACACATCCATCATCAAAACTAATTTAGGGCGGCATGTATCAATTGAATATATCTACCATATCATATATGTATACATTAGTTTGGGATCATGTGGTATTAATCAGATATTCACATTAGTCATTTAAACAATTGCATCATATGCAATAAATAAAAGATGATAAAACCAAAATCCAATCATATCGATTATCCCAAAACATAGCTACTTGGAGGGTATTGGGTTGTATAAGATGTTGATAGAGGTTGAGGAGACCTACATGGAAATAACCCAAGAGTTATTTGGCTCTCTAGAGAAGGTGCAATACTAAGGCGAGGACCATCTACTTTAGGTTTAGAGTATTAAGATGGCTCTAATACCACTGTTGGGTTTCACATGGTCAGAGTAGGCAGCGAAAACAAAAAAAATACTTGACCATAAACCCATAACCAGCAGTTCACATCAATATCTATGTAATGGGAAGGATAGTTTTAACAAGATATACTAGTCTTGAGGCTTGCTCAACAAAAATACCTTGCAGCTAGTGCAGTCTTCAACCACCTGTCTTCAATAATATTTGTGCAGCTCCTGGTCTTGACTCGGAATGCAGTTGACTATCGTCCCCCCTGAGCGGCAGAAGCCTCCCACCTCTATAGATAGTCCACACAGACTATCAGGAACTCTAGTCATCCTGAAGAACAAACTAGAAGGAGTCATCCCTTTCTGTCGGTGTACTAGTCACCAACGCACTCTCCCACAATCAGTTCTGTCATTGTCTTCCCTTTTTGTTCCTCCCTGGATGGGTAGAACTTGCTTGGGCTCTCTCAGTTACCACAACCAGAGAGGACAACAACTTTGTAGAGCAACTGATGTTCTGAGTTGTGTCTCTGGAGAAGCCCCATGTACCCCTCTATTTATAGTAGAGGGTAGGGTGAGGGTTCCCAGTCTGTACGGAAGTAGAAGGGTTCAGAATTTCCATGAACAATTTGCACTGCGGCAGGCGAACCGGTCATTTCACAAATGAAACGGTCGTTTGGCAAGGTGAGTCGATCGATTCACTAGTGAACCAGTCAGTTTGGAGTGTGAAACGGTTAGTTCACTTAGTCAACCGGTTGTTTCACTTCCCAGACTTGTCCACAATTGACTTTCCTTATTTGTTTCTAATTAATACAAATATTAATTTTTGTCCCAATCAAATTAAACAAGTGAAACGAAAAACATTTTCTCACAAACTAAGAAAATTCAACACTGCCCATTAAATGAACACCAGAGTGAACCAGTCATCTCACTCGCCATGAGTCGATCAGTTCACCCACTGAACCGGTCGGTGGGTGGTCCAGGTTGTGCAGAATGCAATCAATTCGGTTCTCAATCAATCTGACACTCTAATCAGTTGGTTCAACACTTGAACTTGATGATTCTGAGTCAAGTCTATTGATTGAATGTTTGATTGAGTACCTAAACACTTTATTAATCAATCCAAACATCATTCGTAGATAAACTCTTCTTCCAGGTTAATCCTTTGTGTGTGACCCTCTAGGTCCCATTTCACATTGGCAGTGAATGTCCATAACTATCTTATGACATCACAAGCAAAGAGTGTCACATAGTCATACATCATTGCTACCCAAGTGAAAAGGAAAGTTGGAGAACAACTTTCAATCCTACAGTCTGTGATTGGTGTTTCAATGAATGTATAATTCCTTTGTCTCTGATATCCTAAATGAACTCAAGGCATGGAGTTGTTATCCTTTCAATGTTCATTCATGTTTCTTGAACTAGAGCAGATTGTATGAGATATTGTGACATCAATATCATATATTGGTTTACATTTACATGCATATGCATTTCTCGGTCTCGCTTATCAAGTGGCTTGGATATCATACTCCCTTAGGAAGGAAAAATCCTATATATATCACTCACAATATGTGTCATGCGTCAAAGCCACCCAATCATCACCTTTATAACAACCCATGTTTCAGGACTGCGTTTGATGATGTCAAAGTGTACCCAATCACATTCGACGAGTGTAGTGATTTTAGGTTAAGAATCACAATCACCACCATCACTATGAGAGATGACTCTCACTACCATGTCATGGTTTCATGTGTCACTCTTATGGTGGGTCTATCTGATACACTGTTCTCTAACATGTATCTAAGTGCTTGGTTTGATATCATATATCATGACTAATGAGACAATGTCATCAACCAACACACACTCTAGTCTTGATGTGCATTGTTGTCTATCAACCTTCCACAATTACATATGACTAGGGACATAACAAGAATGTACATACTCTTAGCATATGTATCATCTCATTGTTTAGGTCCTCAACCCAAAGATAGGCATCATTGAGTATTGTCATTCTTTAGACATTCATTCTTCTCCATCATTTATCTCATAATCGATTGAGCTAGAATAAATTGGAATCTTGCCTTTGATATTTATCAAATCAATCAGAACTTATGCCAATCCAATCATCATATGATTGGCTCTCTAGGCATACATACGAACAATCTTCCATTGTAGATGGCACCCCACCAGGCAGGTCTTTAGGAAACCTTTATCTATTACTTAAGGTGATATCCATAATGATCCATCCTTGATGTTTTTCTATACCTAGGGGCATCACTCCCCTAGCCATTTTTTATTTGGTTGCATAGCTAATTATGACATTTAGATAGAACTAAAACCTTACAATTTGGTCTTCCTAAAATTTGTGACAAACACCAATTTCCAACTCCCATTGACGAATTGGCCAGCCAAAAATTTAGTCATGCATTTACCAAATATAACAAATGAAACTTAACATTCTACTGTGTTCCAACATTTAATGAAAAATAGGATAGACAAAATACATGAATGGTATGTTTCGATTTCACTATGTTAGATTTTATTCTGAGATCCATCTTGGACAAAGTTGGTCTATGAGATTGAAAAAATGAATCTATTCCCAATACTGTTGAACCCAAAGTGAATCTCACATTTCAATCTGCATCAAATCAATGTCAGATGGTGAATACAATTCTCACGTATAGGGGGACTAAGAAAAGGAAAATAAAATGCAACTCATGCACTTGCCAAATCTAAGAAATCAAATAAAACTCAAACACAATGGAATCCAAGAATGTGAACTTGGACAATGCATGATGGACTAAATAAAGAAGTTTTAGATATCATGTGAACCATTTTGTGAAGCCCAAAAATGTGGTGGTGCTACCAGGCATTGCACCATTGGGTTTCAAAGGAAGTATCATCATTGGTTGGATTAATAAATTCTCCATACACAATAGTGGATATGCACGCTCCATGCATGACTCTACACTCTCTAACTTTATCAATGACTTCCATATTATTGATTTGTCTGCCTCAAATGTTACTTTCATCTAGAGTGGAGGGAATTATTGGGATAACTTGACTATTTTCTTTGCTCCCAATCATAGGATGAGTTATATACATCAATAGGGACACCAACACTTTTTTTTTATATTTTAACATAAAATAAATAATATATTGACCTTATCAAAGCCCCCTCATAACAACCTTGAACCTAGGTGGAACATCTATACCAAAATTAAGACCTTGAAGGAATACAAAAAACTTGGAACCTAAATATCTTCAGTAACATCAGTCACAAGCTCAGAGACAAAGAAGTTGAACTCATCCTTCTAGATAGTAATCAGACTATTAATCCTACCCACATTCTCATGTTGAAATCAAAGATAAATTACCTACAACATCATAATGAATTCATGTGGAAACAAAGAATCCAGATTAAATGGCTGAAAAAGGGAGAGAAACTCAAAATTCTTCCTAAAATGATGTAATAAAAAAGAACTCTATTTTTGCCTTCAAGCACATGGGATTGATACTACCAATGGACATATCATCATATCTCATTTTGTAGATTATTGCAAAACTCTATTCAACAATAAACACTCCATAACTAAAAGTAACTTTTAATAAATTGATGGACATAATATGATCAAAATAGAAATATAAGGGAATAGGAAGAATCTAGACTCCTTATTGGGTGTGTGGCTCGAATTTGGTCAAGTTTTGACCTTGTTTGGCCCTCCAAATTAATTAAGCAAGTTTTCATATACTTTTGAATTAGATTTAATGAAAAATACATTCAACACATCAATAACACTATTTTGGATTTTTTGTGAGCTATGCATTGCTGCCCATTCATGATCCAACGATTGATTCGTTGTCATCTTCCTCAAGCATTTCTCACTATATGAATTAGTTTTCCTTGAAACCTCTTTCTCCCTCATTAATCCTTCTTTTTGATATTTCTTTGTCATAGACCTTGCCTCACTCTCCCAATTTGAACGAGCCTTGACTCACTTTCCATCTTGCCTTGTGTATGAAACACCCAATTAGGGATCTTCCTAGTCTCGTCACCCTGAGTTTCATAGGATGCTCTGACCCATCTCTTGCTCATATAAGTTTTCGTATGGCACCATAGGATCTTAGGCACTACTCCTCCATCACCAATTGAACCCATACGGCCTTGAGTTTCCCTGGTATACTCATTTTGGATCTCTAGATACCTTGGTCTTGCCACTGCTCAAGACGCCGACTCTCCACATTTGGCACATCTGTTAACATCTAGGTTATCCCTGACCCTTTTCATAATTTGTGGTTTGCCATGTGTATTACCCTATAACATATCTTATAGCCTATCTTTATGGTGCTTGTTGGCGGTCACTGTTGTGCCTGTTCTATGGCTCTCCATCAATGGAAACACCTCCCTCAACCTTGCCTTGATTCCATGAGTGCTTTTGAGGTCTTAGTTGGTGTTTTCTTCATGATTTCTATGAATGATTTCTCGAATCATTTGTCCTATATTTTTCTTTTTTTTTTGTGAGCCCTACTGACACAATGGTCCTCACCTCCTTGAGTTTGATTCTTCATCTTCACTAGACCTCAAAGATCATTCTTCACTCGCCCTATTGCTTTTATCTTGTTTGAAGATGCCTAGAAAAATCGGGGTTGGATCTCTAGCCTACTAGTCTTCACCATGGAACGAAGGGGGACAATCTAGGTCCTTGAATCACCATGGAGCCCCTATGATTTCAATTGTCCAATTAATGTTGCAAGGGAAACTATGGTATTTCAGTTTCGATTCCTTTTTCTATGTGTGTTTGATAATTAGGTCTAAATGACTAGTTTGCCACTGCGATTTCAATTCATGTGTCACATGTGCCTTGATAATTTCTGACATTACACATATTATATACATCGGCTTTAATTGAGACTTAAATGGATGTCACACTATAGTTTTCCTGGCTTCTAATTGGTTGATAATGCAAAATTCATAACTTTTGCACATGACGTTTAAAATGATGGAAAAACATTTGATGGAAGCACTTTTTATTCTCTATCAACGATCTAGCCTGTTTTCAAATGTTGTTTTATGCATTCAATCACTTCAATAACTCAAAGACCAATTTAGGGTTTAAGATGTTCATTAAAGTGATAATAAATAGGAATCATGTTTATTTTAGGAGATTTAGCATTTAACTCAAGATCAGAGAGACCAACTTAGGATCTAATTTGCTCCAAGGTAAATGGGTCATGCTTCTAAGAACAATTACTTATGATAGATCGAATGCTAGGTATAAATTTGATATTATTATTTCAAGTTTAATGCTTTAATCATGTTTACTATATCAACTACTTGATGATTTCTATATATGTGCAATGGTTACAATGTTCACTAAGATTAGAGATTATTGTTAATGATTCATAAAACTAAAGTTAAAGTTTTAAGAGGGAGAAATTCCATCATGTTAAAAGTTCAAAGATCATGTTAATGTCAACGTTAACATAATTGGAATTGAATCAATTTTTATATGCTTCATGAATCATGGACCTTAAGGGGTCGCCAAGTGATTTCCTAGCATCAAGGGCTTTCCTAGAAATTATGTGCTCTTAAGTGGGTGTCATAGAGAGATGCATATATTTTCTGCTCAATTCTTCATGTTATTAATGACTCAAGAATGCTTATACTTAATTCATGTTAACTTTTCTTTCATGTCGAGTATATTTATTTTGATTACGTTATACAGTGCCAATACAGTTTAGTGATGTGTTGTTTTTCCCCTTTGCCTGGCTAGGGATGTGATTTCCCTAGGATTTGGAGAAAATGAGGACGAAAAGGGAGCATGCAAGGATTAGAAGACCTTCAAGTGCAACATGTTGGGTTGTCATATACCTTAGAGGATCATAATGTTTAGATAGTTTCCTTTCATGATTATTTTTCCATGTTTAGAATGTTAGAATCTTGGACTTGACAAATAAGTCACTTATAGTTTTCCTATTCAAAGAATAATGTATGAACTTTTAAGACAACGAATGGTGATTTATTTATTTATTTTCTATGGTTATCTTAATGTGAAGTCCCCCTTTAAGATAAATGCTTCCACTCAATTATATTACATATTCAAAGGTGAGGTGTTACATTAATAGTATCAGAGCCAAATTAGCAGATGGCACCCAGACAACAATCTAATTCATATGTTCTAACCCTAGGTATGTGTGCCCTTTTTTAGATGGCCCCTAAGAGATCTGACAAGGGAAAACATAAGATGGATGATGATGCTAGTTCCTTTAGTGAAGGGAGTGACTGTGAAAGAAACCCTAAGGCAACCATAGAAGATCATGTCCAATAACTCACCAATGCCCTAGCACAATGAGAACATCAACTCAAACACCACGAGCTGACTTTAGCGGACTTCTTAAAGAAAAGGCCCGACTTTTTCTCTGGTGAAGGAGACATTCATGTAGTCACAAAAGATGAGGAGTGGTTTAGAGGCATGAGCATGTTTTTCATGACATGGACTGCCCTCAACATTCTAGGGTTCACTTTGCAACCCACATGTTGAAGGGAACAACCCATACATGATGAGAGAACTTCCTAAACTCAAAGGAATTTGATGCACCTCTACTCACATGGGAAGGATTTGTTGAAGCCTTCTAGGATCACTATGTGTCTGAAGCCATGACAGAGAAGAAGGAAATGGAGTTTGCCAATCTAGATCAGGTTGGTGACAGGACTGTGACCGAATATGCCATGAAGTTCAAGGTCCTACAGAAGTATGGTTATGATGATGATCTGAACAAAGAAGCGACCCATTTTTTTCCTTTTTAGGAAGAGACCACATGACCCTTCAAGCTGTCTAGGATGCAGTCCTAGAGCCAGAAGACCACCCCAAAAGGTCCTATAGGAAGGAAATTCCTCAAAAGAACAACCATTATTAACATCAACCTCCTAACAACCATAAGAGGAAGGCACATGATCTTGTTGTAGAAGTTGAGAAGCCCCAATGTCCAATATGAAAGAAGAATCATGCATGCCCATGTAGGTATGGTACAACAACATGCTATTATTGTGGAGAGATTGGACACCTCAAGTTGAATTGCCCAAAGCTGAAGAAGGCTCCAATTCCAAATCAGTTGCTACCTCTGGGATCAGAATAGGAACCAACCAAAATCCACCTCCTATGAGATAATCTAAGATTTTGATTATGGAAGTAGAAAAAGAAGATGACGAATAAGCTAATAGTTAAATTATGACCACATGAATCTTTTATAAAATATATTTCTTTTCATGCAAATTTTAGTATACTAGTTGTCATTAAATGAAGAGGTAAGAAAAACCCTAAGGTCGGTCGTAGCCTAGAAAGACCTCAAAATGGTATTTCTTATATGAAAATGAAGTATGAAAATTGAAAAAGAGGCTCAAAATATAATTTCTCATTCATATGTGATTTTTGTGTTGTGACTAATTCAAATTGATGTAGCATTAATTTCCCTTTCCTTTTCTGTCTCCTATTCTTGAAAATTATTGAAAGAAATAAAAAGAAAGAGAAAAGAAGTAGAATTCAGAAATATATATATGCAGTAGAAACCTTGGGAAAGAAATTTTCTTTTTTCCATTTCGTAGCTTTTAATAAGAAGAAAGAATCATCGATCCCTTTTTCTCTCTCTCCCTCTAAGATAATATTCCCATAAAGTCATTAAAAGGGCATGAAACATAAACCATGTGTGAACAATAATTATTCATCTCATTTTTAGACTCAAATAAACATTAGATATTACACATTGTATCACCCTTTATCTACATAATTCAAGATAAGTAACTTATAATGAATTGATGGACATAATATGGTCAAAATGGAAATATAAGGGGATAGACAGAATCTGGACTCCTTTTTGGGTGTGTGGTTCTAATTTGGTCAAGTTTTGACCTTGTTAACCCTCCAAATTAAATAAGTTTTCATATAGATTTGAATTAGATTTAATGGAAAATTCATTCAATGCATCAATAACACCATGGTTCTGAACTTTTCTCATGTCACACTCCCATTTTCATTTCTACACATGTTGCATCACCACCCATTCATGATCTAACTATTAATCTATCTTCATCTTCCTCGATCATTTCTTGTTGTGTGAATTAGTTTTCCCAACATTTCCTTCTTCTCTCCCTCTCTCTCCCCCAGTACTCCTTTTTGAGATTTCTTCACCGTTGACCTCACCTCGCTCTCCCATTTTGAATTATCCTTAACTCACTTTCCATCTTGCCTTATGCATGAAATGCCTAATTAGGGCTCTTCCTAGCCTCACCACCCTGAGTTGCAGAGGGTGCTCTGACCCATATCTTTCCTATATAAGGTGTCATATAGCACCATAGGATCTCAGACACTACTCCTCCATCACCAATTGAACCCCCACAACCATGAGTTTCCCTGGGCTACTTGTTTTGATCTCCATAGACCTTGGTCTTGCCACTACTCAAGATGTTGACTTCTCCATAATTGGCGCATCTATTGGCATCCAGGCTATCCCTGGACCTTTTCCCAATTGTTGGTTTGTCGTGTGTATTGACCTATCTCCATATCCTATTGCCTGTCTTTGTGGTGCTTTCCAGTGGTCACCATCGTGCATGTTCGTTCTTCATCCACGAAAACTCCTCCTTGAACCTTGTCTCGATTCCACGAGTGCTTTTGAGGTCTTAGTTGGTGTTTCTTCATAATTTCCATGATTGATCTCTTAAATCATTTTTCCTATGTTTTTCTTGTTTTTCTTGCAAGCCCTGGGGACACAATGGTCCTCACCTCCCTGAGTTTGATTTTTCATCTTCGTCGGACCTCAAAGATCATTCTTCCCTCGCCCTTTTGCTTTTTCTTGCCTGAAGATGCCTAGCGGAATCAAGGTTGGATATCTAGGTTGTTGCTCTTCACCATGAAATTAATTGGGAGCAATCCAGGTCCTTGAATGACCATGGAACCCCCATGATTTTGATCATCCCAATTAATGTTGCAAGGGAAAATATGGTAGTTTAGTTTCAATTCCTTTTTATACATGTGTTTGATAATTAGGTATAAATGACTAGTCTGCCTCTGCGATTTTAATTCATGTGTCACACGTGCCTTGGTCATTTTTGATGTTTCACATATTATATATATCGGCTTTAATCGAGACTTACCGATGTCACACAATAGTTTGTTGACTTCTGATTAATCGATAATGCAAAATGCATAATTTCTGCATATGACCTCAAAAATGATCGAAAAACACTCATTAGAAAGCTCTTTTTATTCTCTAATGATATATCTTGTTTTTAGATGTTGTTTTATACATTCAATCCCTTTAATATCTCAAAGACCAATTTAGGGTTTAAGATGTTAACTAAAGTTATAATTAATAGGAATCATTTTAATTTTAGGAGATTTAGGATTTGACTCAAGATCTGACACACCAACTTAGGATCTACTTTGCTTCAAGGTAAATGGGTCATGCTTCTGAGCATAATTAATTATGGTCAATTGAATGCTAATTATAAAAAATATATAATAATTTCAAGTCCAATGCTTTAATCATGTTCACTATATCAACTTCTTGATGATTGCTATATATTTACTAATGTTACAATGTTCACTAAGATTAGAGATTATTATTTTTTATTTATGAAATTAAAGATATAGTTTCAAGAGGGAGAAATTCCATCATGTTAAAGTTCAAAGATCATGTTAATGTCAATGTTAAGGTAATTTGAATTGAATCAATTTTTATATGCTTCTCAAATCATGGACCTCAAGGGGGATTTCCTAACATCAAGGGCTTTCCTAGAAATCATGTGCTCTTAAGTGGGTGTCATAAAGAGATGCATATCTTTACTACTCAATTCTTCAATTTATTAATGACTGACGGATGCTTATAGTTAACTCATGTTGACTTTTCTTTCATGCCAAGTATATTTATGTTGATTATGTTAATAAAGTGTAGTATCATTTATTGATGTGTTTTCTTCCCCTTCGCATGGTTGGCGAAGCGATGTCCCTGTGAGTTGGAGAAAATAAGGACTAAAGAGGAGCAAGAAAAGATTAGAAGACCTTCACGTGCAACTTGGTGAAGTTCCATATACCTTAGAGGGTTGTAATGTTTAGATATTTTCCTTTCATGTTTACTTTTTTGTGTTTAGAATGTTAGAATCTTAGACTTGATAAAGAAATCAATTATTGTTGTCCATACAAAGAAAGATGTATGAATCTTTTCAGACAATAAATGGTGATTTATTTATTTATTTGATATGATTATCTTAATGTGACGTCCCCTTCAGGATAAATGTTTCCACTCGGTTATATTACATATTCAAAGGTGGGGTGTTACAAGTATCATGTTCAAAAAGCATAGTTCCGAATACTTCTTGTAAAGATCAATTTTTTATTTCAACTATACAATTTTGTTGTGGTGTATGGGATGCTAGAAACTATTGTTGTAACCTTTCGTTGGTCAAATTTCTTCAAATATTTGATTTTCAAACTCACCCCATGGTCATTTCTAATAGTACATATTTTCGTTTGAAATTTATTTTCTATTCTAGAGTAAAACTTGATAACAATTTTAATAGTATCATCTTTGCCATAAAGAAAATGAACCCATGTCTATCTACTATAATCATCAATAATCACAAAATAATATCTTCCACCTACTATTGATTGAGTATGCCTGGAACCAAATAAATTCATATGAATAAGTTCAAGCAGACGAGTAGTATGAAGTATAGATTTTGATTTAAAAAGAAGTTTCTACTTGTTTACCTAAAGTACATGGCTCACTACTTTCAATTTTATCAAAAGAGATTTCAGGTAAACCACAAACTAAATCATATTTTATTAGTTTCTTTATTATACGAGTACAAGCGTCCTAGTCTTCTATGTCATAAAGTTTGAGTATCATCATTTCAATGAGACATTATCCTTTAGCAGTTTTAATGGAGCTTG
This sequence comes from Alisma plantago-aquatica, assembly GCA_963693085.1. Taxonomy (NCBI): domain Eukaryota; kingdom Viridiplantae; phylum Streptophyta; class Magnoliopsida; order Alismatales; family Alismataceae; genus Alisma; species Alisma plantago-aquatica. The sequence continues at coordinate 133,054,595 of OY856412.1, forward strand.
ACCTAAGTAAGTATAGACTACCTACTCTTTTTCCTTCATAGATGACATTACTAGTTTTTTTCAAGTAATTGCAGCATATTTGGTTTTATCCACTATCACAAAGTTGACTAACATTAAGTAGATTATTATGAAAACCATCAACAAGAAGCACATTTTTTCAAAAAGGTATGATCCAATTGTTAAAGGTATGATCCAATATTAAAAATTCCAGTGACGGTATATTTTTCATTATCATCAAAAGTAATGAAACCATTTCTTTTCTTTTCAAGTGTGTTGCAATCTTTCTTGTTTTCAGTCATGTGCTTTGAGTAAGCATTGTAAACCACCCAATTCTACAAATATAAGAGGTTTTTTGGTACCCAAGTGGATTCCTTGATGGTTATATAGAAAACTTATTGAATTGGCATATTTTGGTACTACTATAATTTTATGTAGTCTAGATAAATATGTCATTTTAGATACAAAAACAACATTTCTAATTTGATAGAAAATTTATAAACTTTGACAAAGTTAATTATGGTTGATCTGTGTTTTGATCGAAAGGCCCTTTTGTTGAATTGTTTGTCGACTGAGTGCAGTATTTAGGAAACATAAATATGAAAAATAAAAACAAATCAACTTGATAAAATGACATAAAACAATTTCCAATTGAGTTTGGTCATTCTCAAGTATATCCCCAAATTTAATTTAAGTTTGGGGCTTTAGGGACACAAACCATGTTAAGTGGATCCCTTCTTGCGATAAGAACATGTAAATGAGTTGTATCCACATATTCAATATTTCTTTGTAGCATTTTGAGAATCAACCACTTTTTTTATGGATACATATATGGTTTTATTCTCAGCTACATTTGTGGTTTTGTTCCTTGGCACAAATATGGTATTATTCCTTGGCACATATCACTAACCTCTTTGCCAACTTGCTTATATGATGTATCTAGAACATTTTCAAAATGTTTATTTCCTTGCATTAATCTATAAATAATATCTATTAGTTTACTATTTTCTTCAATAAATCTAGATACATCTTTTTTTAAATAAGCAACTTTGAAAGAAATCTTTTTCAACTACTAAACCATCATAGTTTGAAATATTACATAAAATAGGTGGAAACTGGTAATCATGTATTTTGGCAAGTAATACAACCTTTTCAAGAGAGATATGATTATTTTATTTTCTATCACAATCAATTTAGTTATATAACCTTCAATGGAATCTTTTAATTCACTATTTGAAAGTTTAAGATTATCATTTTCCATATTTCATCTATCAATATTTTCATAAAGTTCATGAACTATTTTAGCTAGTTTCTTCTTTTGGATTTTGTATTCAATATACTTATTATGAGTTTCTTCAAGAATGAAAATAATATCTTCTTTAAGTAAATCAAAATTGCTACCTCATTTGATTCTTCTTCATCCATGATTGACTTATCCATGAAGCATTCCACTTCTTCGCCTTCATCATCACTTTCACTTTCTCCACTTAATGCATCCTTGAATCTTTATAAGATTTGTCCTCCTTGTCCATTTTCTTTCTAATGAAGCTCTCTTAATTTTATGTATCTTAGAAAATTCATTTTTATGTTTCCTTTCTTTCCACATTAAAAACATCTAGGAGTAGAGGTAGAAGAAATACTAGACTTTTTTTTCGAATGAATTCTTTTATACTTCTTACCATTTTCAATTTTTGAAATTGTAAATGAATTCATTTATACTTCTTATCATTTATACTTAAGGCATATTCATCATCACTTCTTAATCTTTGCTAGGCTGAGTGGTAATTTTGGATGCAACTTTGGTGGTGGATTTTAATGCAAGACCTTCTTCATAACTTTATTTTCTTTTTCTTCTTCTATTTCGGTTTCCTCCTTGAGCTTCAATCTATGGGTTTTCAAGTTACCAACAATTTTCTCTGTCGATAAGTTAGATAGATCACTAGATTCATATGTAGAAGTAACCTTGCAACATCCCAAAAATTTGAGTAAAATAAGGGATAGCATCCTAATAGAAATTTCTTTACAAATTTAATTCAGACATGGGATTCAGTAAAAATATACCCTAATTTGAAACCCAAAATTTCAAATTTGTCATTGGATGCTTCAACTGAACCCTAAGGTGGCAATAAGACCTAGTTATATTGTTTAGACCAGGTCATACTAAATTCATAGTTAATTGTATATTATTAACAAATTGTAATTTATTTTCATCAAAAGTAATCCTAATTAGCATATTAGTGACACATAGGGGTTAGAATGAAATTAACCATATTAATAATCATAATTTGATCTGATAATTTTGACATGAGTGTTTACTTAGTAATATATGTCATTTCCAAAAGTATGAGCCTTGAGTTAATTATAGGTTATCCTATGTAATTAATTCATGTTTATCCTAGAAAGGAACATTTAGATAGTTGTGTTTTCCAAATCAAGAGAATAATTTGATTTTTGACTTCTTTATGTGTGTATTGCGTATAGTGCTGGTTTTGGTTTAGATTTGAACTCTCATAAAGGATTATATTTGGTTTGGGAAATAAATAACCTAAATACCTAATATTTCCTAAATAAATGTAACCCTAACTAAGTAGAACTATGTTCCAACCACCTTAATTTAACATGGCTTGTCACATGCTCTTCAAGAGGGGTTCGACTGGGTCAAACTCCAGATCTAGAGTCAATCATGACTCTAAAATTTGTCTGCTTCACCTATAGGTACTCCCCACCCAATAGGAGTTCAAACTTTCCCCATCTCCAGTCTCTTACCCTTTGCGAGATCTCGCTCAACAAATTCCACCTCCATCTTCAGTGCTTGGAGACGAAGCTAGAGACATTAGCTTCCATGGGACTCCATGCTTGGATACTCCATATGACACGACGTTCATGTTCCAGTCAAACTCAACCACTATCTTGCTACCACTCCATCAATAGACCTCTTCTATATATACCACCCTCCCATAAGCTTCATGATATCTCTAGAGAAATTTATAGAAACTTGTGATTTCTTAAGGATCCCTACAATCCATCATCACCACCATTGAGCATCTCTTGGTCTTCCCCCTTCTCTGTCGACCTGATGTTGGAGGTCATCCCAGGACCTTAGTCGTCTCTGACTAATGGAAAAGAACTAGTTTTTGTGTTTACATCTCTAAGGATCTCTTTCATCTGCCAATTTGATAAGGTGACATGTTCTTACTCATGTTTTCTTCCTTTGTTGTCGTCCGTGAAACCATAAGACAATTGAAGTCACCTCTATATATGATTTCCAGTTTCTCCATGATTTTTCTTTAGTTTTGTGCAATAGAGCACCCATGACTTCTAGTTTGGGTATCATATTAGTGTTTTGATGCCCCTAATTGCTTCCAGGTTGCAGTTTTGTGGCTGCCTAGATGGAGCATCTATCAGCCACCATCGGCCACCCCAAGACCCATGTTGAGGGTCTTTGTGTCCGGTTTTGTGTAGGAATTCAACGCTGAGAGTTTCCCATCCTCATGTTCATTGAGTTTTGAGTTTGGATTAGTGTTGAGGTTCCATTGGTCATCCCTACTCTTCCTACTTAGTGGAGAAAGAAGACGAGTAGTGGAGAATCACTGTGTTTGTCCTTGTGGGCTGATTTTCTTGTCACACTTGGGTATGCACAGTTTGGGGTTTTCTGTGCCTTGGTCCTTTTAACCACATGTTTTATCTTTAGGGAATCTTGACCATGTGGCAGGCTCCTATTGTGCCAGTCAAGCAAGAGACCCCACCTACTGGATAATGTTTCATTGTTGTGGCATTTCTCTATTTACAAATTTGCAGTTCTTCAAAAATCCATTTTAAATAAACCCTCATCAGAAAATTCTACAAAAATATTAATCGGAAAGGTTTTCAAACAAGGAACAATAATATGGTGCTTTTGAATCCCTTTTTGAGTCTGAATTTCCCTAGTTTATTAAAGAATAGAAAACCCTAGGAATTAAGGAAAACTTAATTATTAATTAATGATTATTGAATGAACATGGTATTTGGGTTCCAATCAACCCTAAGGACGTGATTAGGGTTTCCCAAACCTAAAGAAGGAACTAGGATCTTCTCTAAGAATAAGTTAAGTGGTCCATGCACTTTGAACATAAGTATTATTTGTTTTTAAGTACGTATGTGTAGTGAATTATATGAATGTATTATTTAATGTTTCAATTGCTAAAAGACAATAAATTTATATTAAAGTGAATGTGTTTATTGTCAATATTATTGTATCATCTCCGTGAAAATTAATATTAAAATCAAGAATAAGATTTAAGAGAAAAGTAAAAGTTTTTTTAAGGGAAATATAATATCAAAAGGTAACTGATATAAGATCCTCACTAAGAGGCTCCTCAGAGCAAAACTATGAGGAACTTTGGTGAATAAGAGAAGAGGCACTATGGTGCAACCCAAGAGGCACTTCAACATGCATAAGATAAGAGATACTTTGGTGTAAAACCTAAAGATTCTTATATACATCAAGATAAAAGATATAATTTAGAGGCAATTGTGTCCTTTTTTCATTATTGTAACACCATTTTTAAGCATACGTGTATCAGTGGAAGAAACTCTAATGTTTTGCATAACACGAGGGACTTTGGATCAAAGGGATGTAACAAGAATAATAAACATTGCAAATAAAGTAAACAATCACCATGCATTAATATAGAAATTGATTCATACATCATTCAAAGGCAATCTAGTCTAGTTGAGTTCGTGAATCGAAACTAACTAAACCAAAATTGATTAATCCTCATCTAAGACATACATGAAATTATTTATAAACATTAATATATGCCATTGTAGATGGCACCCCACCAGGCAGGTCTTTAGGAAGCCTTGATTTATTACTTAAGGTGATATCCGTATGGATCTATCCTTGACGTTTCTCTATACATACGGGAATCGCTCCCTAGCCATGCATCAAACAAATTGTTAAGTGGAATTGAACGTATTATATATTAAAGGAAGAATCATCATCATCATCTAAGCCTCAGTCCAAACTATGTTGGGGTCAGCTACATGGATCCTTCATGTCCATTCAGCTCTATCGCATGCCATATTCAAGTTGAAATGTAGAGATTCAAAATCTCTCTATATAAGCTCATCCCATGTTAATTTAGGCCTTCCTCTTCTTCTATTTATTGTGCTTGACTTAATAGAATTGCTTTGTATAGGTGCATTAGTCGGTATGTGGTGCACATGTCCATACCATCTGAGTCGGCCCTCATGCAGCTTGTCCTCAATGCTTGCCACTCCCACTTTATTCCTAATATAGTCATTTCTCAAGTGATCTTTTATTATATTCCCACACATCCATCTCAACATATGCTTCAGACATGTTCATCTTGTTGAGACCTAGTTTATTCACCGCCCAACATTCAATCTTGTAGAGCATGACTGGCCATATAGCTATTCTATAGAACTTGCTTTTTAACCTGAGAGGGATCTTCTGATAACATAAAACTCTAGTTGCACTCATCCATTTCAATCATACTACAAAGATCCTGTGACAAACATCATTTTGGACATCCCCATCTATTTGAATAATAGAACCCAAGTAACAAATTTATCACATTTTAGTATATCTACTCCATCCAACTTGGCTCCATCATTCACATTGAGAGATTGTCTGAAATTACAATGCATATACTCAATTTTTCTCCTACTAATCATCAATCTGTTTGATTATAATGCCTTTCTCCAACTTTCAACTTTATCATTCAATCCATCTTTGGTTTCGTCAATCAAAACAATATCATCAGCAAATAACATACACCAAGGAATATCATCCTAAACATTCTTTGTCAACTCATCTATAACAAGAACAAATAGATATGGACTAAGTGTGGATCCTTTGTGTACCCCAACTATAGTAGGAAAAGTTGGTGTCCCCCCTCCAAGAGTCTTCACACTTGCAGTAGAGCTATCATGCATGTCTTTCATCAAGTCAATGTATTGGATGGGCACAACCTTTTTCTTCAAAACCAACCACAAAACTTCTCAGGGTACTCAATCATAAGACTTTTACAAATCAATATACACCATATGAAGGTCTCTTTTAGATCGAAAAATAAATTTTTAACATTAGAATTTGAAAAAAGCACACAATTGCTTTTACATTATTTCTTTCATCTTGACTGATATAAGAATCCTTGAATTTTGCATCGAAGTGCCTCTTCTCTTATGCATCAAACTGCCTCTTAGGTTGCATCAAAGTGCCTCTTCTCTTATGCACCAAAGTGCCTCTTATTTTTTCTCCAAGGATCTTCTTGGTGAGGATCTTATATAAGTTACCTTTTAATATTATCTTTCTTATGAAAATTTTTACTTTGTTCATAAATTTTATTTTAGATTTTACTCTTGAGGTTCATGAAGATGATACAACAATATTGATAATAAACATGAGATTCACCCTATTATAAGTTCATTGACATTTAACAATTGAATCATTATATAATATGTCCATAGCATTCATTGTACATGCATACTTAAAAAAAACAATACTTATATTCAAAGTGCATGGACCACCTACCTTATTCTTAGAGAAGATCCTAGTTGCTTCTTTAGGTTTGGGAACCCTAATCACATCCTTATGGTTGATTGGATCCCAAATACCCTATTCACTCAATAATTATTCATTAATAATTAGGTTCATCCTAATTTCTATGGTTTTTTTTGTTCTTTAATAAATTAGGGAAATTTGGATTTAAAAGAGATTCAAAACCACTATGTTATTTTTCCTTATTCGAAAACCTTTCTGATGAATATTGTTTCATAATTTCCTGATAAGCAATTGGTTTAAAATGGATTTTTGAAGAACTTATAGATCATAAATCAGAGAAATGCCACAATAATAAAACAATATCCAGTAGGCGGGGTCGCCTGCCTGGCTACCTCAATAAGAGCCAGCCACATGACTAGGGTCTCCCTAAAAACAAAACATGTGGTTAAAAGGACCGAGGCACGAAAAACCCCAGACTTCCCATCCCTAGGCGTGCCAAGAAAATCAAACCACAAGGGAAAACACAGTGATTCTCCACTGTTCGTCTTCTTTCTCTACTGAGAACGAAGAACATGGATGACTAGTAAAACCCCAATGCTGATCCAACTTCAAAACTCAATGAACATGAGGACAAAAAACTCTAAGCATTGAATTCCCACACAGAACCAGACCTAAAGATCCTTGACTTGTGTCTTGGGGTGGCTCATGGCTCCTAACGATGCTTCATCCAGGAAGCCACAGAACTATAAGAGGGCATCAATCAGGGGTGCCAAAACACTAATATGACACCCAAACTAGAAGTCATGGGTGATCCATTACACAAAACTGAAGAAAAACCATAGAGAAACATGTGATGATATGTAGAGGTGACTTCAATTGGGTTATGGTTTCATGGATAGAAGTGAAGGAGGAAAACTGGAATAAGTACATGCCACCTTGTCAAATTGGTGGAAGACAGAGATCCTTAGAGATGTAAACACCGAAACTGGTTCTTTTCCATTAGTGAGAGACAGTTAAGGTCCTAGGATGACCTCCAACATCAGGTTGATAAAGAAGGGGAAAGACTGAGAGATGCTCAATGGTGGCAACGATGGATTGCAGGGACCCGTAAGGGATCACAAGTTTCCTTATCTATCTCTAGAGCTATCGTGAAGCTTATATGAGGGTGTTATATATATAAACGGAGGTTCGTGGATGGTGTGCTAGCAAGACAGTGGTTGTATTCATTGGAACCTAAAACTCTGTGTTGTATGGAGTATTTGGGAATGGATTCCTATGGAATCTATGGTCTCTAGATTCATCTCCGAGCGTTGAATATGGCAGTGGGCTTTGTCGAGTGGGATCTCCAAAGGGGAAGAGACTGGAGACGAGGAAAGCCTAAACTTCTATTGTCCTAGGGAGTCCCTACGGGTATAAGATACAACTTCTGGAGTCACGGTTCACTTTGAATCCTCTTGAAGAGCCTACAACAAGCCATATTAAATTAAGGTGACTGGAACATAGTTCTACTTAGTTGTAGTTATATTCAGTTAGGAAATATTAGGTATTTAGGTTATTTATTTCTAAAATCAAACAGAATCCTCTACGAGAGTTTAAATTCATAAGGAAGTCAAAATCTAATTATTCTCTTGATCTCTAAAACACAACTATCTAAATTTTCCTTTTTAGGATAAACATAAATTGATTACATAGGATAACCTATATTTATTTTAAGGCTCATACTTTTGGGAATGACATATATTACTGAGTAAACACTCATGTCAAAATTACCATATGAGATTATGATTGTTAAAAAGGTTAATTTCATTCTAACCCCTATGTGTCACGAATTTTCTATTAGGATTACTTTTGATGAAAATGAATTACAATTGGATTGATAATATATAGTCATCTATGAATTTAGTATAACATGATCTAAAGATTATATTTAGGTCATGTTGTCACCTTAGGGTTCAATTGAAGCATCCATCTACAAAATTGAAATTTTTGGTTTCAAATAAGGGTTTATTTGTAAATTCCATGTTTTGAACTAAAATTTTAGAAAGATTTCTACTTGGTCCTTATCCTTATTTTACTTGAAATTTTGGGATCTTATAATTCTACCCACCTTAATTAAATTCCATCCTCAATTTCATCAGTTTCTACCCACCTCAGGCTTTTACTTACCCCTTTATTTGTGGAACAATTTCTCTAAGTTCCTTAAGTGTCATAGTCTTACACATTACATCTGGTGTTTCTCCTTCAAACTATATTCGGGGTCTACAAAAATCAAGCTTTTTACTAAGCGGGCCCAACTTTGGTCTAGAGACAATTTTCTAACATTAGGTCTAAATGCCTACCTATTTTAGGTCCTTTGTTACCTATCTTTTTGACATCCCCATTCATGTGTTAATCAGGCACATACCCAACAACTTGAGATCCTATTATGGTACCTTCACCAACCTAATAGTACACATGTTCCATACAACATGTACTAGTAAGAAATGAATGGATGCATAATAAGACTTATGTAATGACATTCCCTCTTCAACTCTCAATTAGTTGTCTATCTCCATTGAGATAAGAGACGACATGTCATTATCTAAGATTAGGTTAATAGTTGAGATATAAACTAGACAACCATCCATTCCTAACATTTCCTTTTATTCTAGGGGTGGAACTCTATTCTTTTACAGTTTGATATCATTCCTTGGAAATATATCCTCAAGCCGTGTATTCATATCTTTATTCTAAGGATGACTATACGAATATTGTTTTTCCCTAGTGTCCATCTACCTATTTACTCTGATAACATTATTGTAACACCCTTTTTAAGCATACGTGTATCAGTAGAAGCAACTCCCATGTTTTTTATAACATGAGGGATTTTAGCTCAAAGGGATGTCACAATAATAATAAACACTGCAAACAAAGTAAACAATCAACATGCATTAAAATAGAAATTGATTCATACATTGTTCAAAGGCAATCTAGTACAATTGAGTTCTTGAATTGAAACTAACTAAGACAAACATGATTAATCACCATCTAAAACATGCATGAAATCATTTATAAACATTAAGATCTCCCATTATAGATGGAGCCCCACTGGGCAGGTCTTTGGGACCTTGATCTATTCCTTAAGTTGATATTCATATGGTTATCCTTGATGTTTCTTTTTAATTGCGGGCATGACACCCTCATCTATGCATCAAACAAAATGGTAAGTGGAACTGAACATATTATATCCTAAAGAAAGCATGTAAATTTAAAAGAAACTTTAAACATTAAGAAATTGCTTTTACATTATTTCTTTTATTTTGACTTATATAAGAATCCTCAGGTTTTTTACTAAAGTGTCTCTTCCCTTATGCACTGAAGTGCCTCTTGGGTTGCACTAAAGTGCCTCTTACTTTTGCTCCAAGGAGCCTCTTGGTGAGGATATTATATAAGTTACCTTTTGATATTGTATTTCTCTTTAAAACTCTTACTTTGCTTTCAAATCTTATTCTTGACTTTACTCTTAATGTTCATGGAGATGATACGACAATATTGAAAATGAACATGAAATTCATTTTATTATGAATTCATTGAATTTTAACAATTGTAACATTAAATAATACATTCCTAGCATTTGTTGTACATACATACTCAAAAACAAAACAATACATATGTTCAAAGTGCTTGGACCACTTACCTTATTCTTACAGAAGACCCTAGTTGCTTTTTTAGATTTGGGAAATCCTAATCACATCCTTAGAGTTGATTGGAACGCAAATACCTTGTTCATTTAATAATCATTCATTAAAAATTAGGTTCACCCTAACTTCTTGGATTTGTGGTTATTTAATTAATTAGTGATGTATGGATTCACAACCACCATATCATTGTTTCTTGTTCGAAAGCCTTTCTATTAATCTTTTTACATAATTTTTGATAAGTGGATGATTTAAAATGGATTTTGACGAACTGAAAAATCATAAATTAGAGAAATGCCATAACAATAAAACATTATATAGTAGGCGGGATCACTTGTCTGGCTGGCTCATTAGAGCATGTCACATGGCCAGGGTCTCACTAAAAACAAAACATGTGATTAAAATGATCGAGGCACAGAAAACCCCAAACTGCCCATACCCAGGTGTGACATTAAAATCAACCCACAAGGACAAACAAAGTTATTCTCAGCTACTCGTCTTCTTACTCTATAGAGAACAAAGAGTAGGGATGATCAGTGGAATCCTGACATTGATCCAAACTTGAAACTCAATGAACATGAGGACAGGAAGCTCTCGGCGTTGAATTCCTACATAGAACCAGACCTAAAGACCCTTGACTTGGGTTTTGGGGTGGCTGATGGTGCCTGGCAGATGTTCCATACAGGCAGCCACAAAACTTCAACATGGCGGCAATCAGGGGCATCAAAACACTAATATGACACCCAAACCAAAAGTCTTGAGTGCTCCTTTGCACAAAATCAAAGACAAATCATGGAGAAACTAGAGATCATATGTAGAGGTGACTTTGATTGGATTTTGGTTCCGTGAATAGCAGTGAAGGAGGAAAATATTAGTAAGTACATGTTGCCTTGTCAAATTGGTGGACAAAGAGATCCTTAGGTATGTAAACACCAAAACTAGTTCTTTTCCATTAGTCAAAGACGGCTAAGGTCCTGGGATGACCCCCAACATTAGCTCAAAAAAGAAGGAAGAAGATCGAGAGATTCTCAATAGTGGTGTTGATGGATTGTAGGGACCCTCAAGAAATCTTAAGTTTCTTTATTTGTCTTTGGAGCTATTGTGAAGCTTATGGGAGAGTGGTATATATATAGATGGAGGTCTGATGATCGTGTGGTAGCAAGAAAGTGGTCGAGTTTGACTGGAACCTGAACATCATATAGTATGGAGTATCTGGGCATGGAGTCCCATGGAATCTATGGTCTCTAACTTCTTCTCCGAACACTAAAGATGGTGGTGGATTTTGTCGAGCAAGATCTTGTAGAGGGGAAGAGACTGGAGACGGAGAATGTTTGAATTCCTGTTGGGTTGGGGAGTCCCTACATGTAAAGGAGGTAACTTATGGAGTCACAATTGACTCCATATCTGAGTCTAACCCAGTTGGACCCCTCCTGAAGCGCCCACAACAAGATATGTTAAGATAAGACGACTGGAACATAGTTCTACTTAGTTGGGGTTATATTTATTTAGGAAATATTTGGTATTTAAGTTTTTTATTTACCAAATCAAATAAAATCCTCAATGATAGTTCAAATCTAACCCAAACTAACACCATACCTAATTCATATGTAAGGAAGTCAAAAATCTAATTATTCTCTTGATTTAGAAAACACAACTATCTAAATTTTCCTATTTAGGGTATACATGAATTAATTACATAGGGTAACCTATACTTAATTTAAGGTGCATACTTTTAGAAATGACATGTCTTATTGAGTCAACACTCATATCAAAATTACCAGGTCAAATTATGATTATTAATAAGGTTAGTTTCATTCAAACCCTTACGTGTCACTAATTTTCTGATTAGGATTACTTTTCATGAAAGTAATTACAATTGGGTTGATAATATATAATTATTTCTAAATTTACTATAACATGATCTCAACATTATAATTTGGTCATATTGTCACCTGAGGGTTCAATGAAGCATCCACTTACAAGTTTAAAAATTTGGGTTTCAATTTAGGGTTTATTTGTACTGAAGTTCATGGTTTGAACTAAATTCACGGAGAGATTTCTACTAGAACCCTATCCTTATTTTACTCCAATTTTGGTATGTCACATACCTTATCTTTGAATTAGGAGGAAAGGATCTAAGTATCTTAGTGACTTGTTCCTCGTTAGCTACATGCTTTCCTAGAGCACTCAAACCATGTATAAGAGTAGAAAATCTAGCATGTATTTCAGCAATGATTTCAGTTTTAGTCATGGGAAATAATTCAAACTTATGCTTTAACATATTTATTATAGTACTCTTAATTTGTCGAGTCCCCTCATGTATCAAACAGTGTTTCCTCCAAATTTCATATGTAGATTCAAATGAGGAGATAAAATTAAACTCACTAGTAGATAGTGAACTATAAAGAATATTGTTAGCTTTTGCATTAAGCGTAGCACTCTTTACCATCCCCAAGATCCATTTTTTCAAATCTTCAGTTGGAAGGTTGTATGCAAGAGCAATAATTATCACAAGTCAAATTTGATGCATTAAAAGTAGAATTTCATCCTTCTCTTCCAATATGTGTAGTTTGTCCCATCAAACACCGTTGGTCAGCACACAGGTGATCCTTTAAGATTGGGATTGGTGATTACACTTTCCCCCATCCTTCAAGACATGGAAGGTCTCCTTAGATACCTATTTTGATACCAATTTGGATATCTAGATGGGGGTGAATAGAGATAATGTGATAATTTTAACCAAAAATCAATTGTTAATGAAAAGATAAATAAGAAATAAACCACATGAGGAAAAGATATAGAGCAGTTCCATCAAATGACGTCAGTATACTACCCAGTTGTTCCCAACTAAGATATGTAACAATCAAATTTCATTAACGTCGCAAGGAATAATACAAAGTAAAATTGTTACCCTCTTCTTTCATGTGGCTGATCCTACTTTTCAGTCCATATTTGGACAATTTGTGGCCCCGATGATGCATATGGTGGATAGAGTGCCCCCACCCCAAGCAAGAGCGGCAGTCCTAAATGTAGAGTCTTCAAGTTCTGGGAAGACCTTTGAAATGTTGAGGTGTGTAGTGAAGCATGCAATGTATCTGTTGAAGGGGAGTGATGGCCATAGGTGTGCCATTGAGGAGGAGAAAAGGCATAGTGTCATAATCAGTTGGGAAGAGTTCCAATGAGAGTTCGTGAATTGGCACTTTCCAGAGACATATCTGGACAAGAAGATCACACAGTTTGAGAAGATCCATCAGGGATCTATGTCACTAAATGAGTATGAAGCCAAGTTCATGGAGCTTTTGAGATTTTGTCCTTATATGGATGCTACGGACAAGGAGAGAATCTGGCGTTTCGAGAAAGGTTTGAGTACAGAGTTGACAATTCCAGTGTCATCATTAGACAGTAGAGAGAAGTTCACCATGTTTGTGGAGTCTATCAAGAGGGTAGAGCGGTCAGTGGTGGAGAAGCGTGAGATGAAGGCCAAGAAGAGGCATGCACAATATCAAGGATAGTCATCTGAAGACTTTAAGAAGCCTAGGTTTTCAGCACTGCAGTCACAACAAAGATCAGTGAGTCAGTCTTAGTGGTCACTGAGCAAAGGTAAAGGCCATACTTTTCCATCAGTAGGAGCCCATAATGCTGAATCAGTGTCGATGAAAGGGATGTCTAGCCCGTGGTATGAGAGAAAGACTTGCTACAAGTGTAGATAGGTTGGGAATACAAAGTAGTTTTGCCCAATGAAGGATGAAGAAGTGACCCAACAATTGAGACAAAGTCAGAAAGGGTCACAATAATGACAACATTTCAACAATGGCAGTGGAAAAGGACATGGACAAGTGTTGTAGGATGGTTCTTCTAGGCAAGCCAGCAAAGGAGGGGGCGAAAACATGCAATGACTCGATTCTACGCAATGAGTCAGTCAGAAGGAGTGGCCAATCTGCGAGTTGTGACATGTCAGATGAAGTTATTTCATTTTGATTTGTCTTCTTCTTTATTTATATCTATTTTGGTTGACTCGGGTGCAACACACTCTTTTATCACTAGAGAAGTGATTTCTAGTTGTTCCTTGCCTACTAGTCATAGCGTTGATACCTTTGTTTAGAAACCCATTGGTTGGTTCATCCAAGCTACGGGAGGTGTGTCCTTCCTATGTCCTTTCTTTTTCAAGACATAGCATTCAAGTGGATCTCATACCACTTGACATGCATGGATTTTATGTGATCCTTAGAATGGATACTTTGGAGAAGTATTTGGTGGTCTTGGATTGTAGTTCCAAGTTAGCAATGTTTGTTGATAGTGATGTGTCATGGATCTTTCAAGGAGAGAGGAAGTCTCCCTACATGTTTGGTGTTGGAAACAATGGCAGAGAAGATGATGAGGCAGGGTTGTGATGCATTCTGGGTGTATGTGGTGGATACCAAGGCAAGGAGTTCAAGTATTCAGAAGGTGCCAGTTGTCTGTGAGTTTGAAGATGTGTTTCCAGACGAGTTTCCAGGTGTCTCCCCAGTTAGAGAGATTGATTTTGGGACCAATCTGGTTCCTGGTACCCAACTGATAGCTCAAACACTATGTAGAATGGCACCAGTTGAGATGTTAGAGTTAAAGAAATAGTTGCAAGAGTTTTTTGAGAAAGGTTTATCAGGTCGACTAAGTCACTGTGGCGTGCTCCCATGTTGTTTGTAAAGAAGAAAGATGGATCCATGAGGTTGTGCATTGATTATGTATAGTTCAACAAAGTGACGACAAAAAACAAGTATCCTTTGTCGCGGATTGATGATTTATTTGACCAGTTGTGCGGTGATATCATGTTTTCTAAGATAGACCTGAGGTCTGGATATCATTAGTTGCTGAATAAGGCAAAAGACATACCAAAATCAGTTTTTAGGATGAGGTATGGTCACTATGAGTTTGTGGTTATGCCGTTTGGGCTAACCAATGCACCATCAACATTCATGGACTTGATGAACTGAATGTTCATAACTTATCTTGACCAGTTTGTGGTGGTATTCATAGATGACATCTTGATATACAGACGAGATAGCCAATAATACGAGCAACATTTGTGTTAGGTGTTGACTCTGTTGAGACAACACAAACTATATGTGAAGTTTAGCAAATGTGAGTTTTGGCAGAAGGAGGTGTCTTTTCTTAGACACATGATATCTACCGAGGGTGTTCGTGTGGACCCTAAGAGGGTGGAGTCTTGATTGAGTGGGAACAAATAAAGATGCTGAAAGAAGTTTGTAGTTATCTGGGTTTGACAGGATACTAACAGAGGTTCATCAAGAACTTCAATATAGTGTCGTTACCCCTAAAAAAGTTAACAAGTAAAGGTGTGTTGTTTGTCTGGGATGACAAGTGCCAAGATGCTTTTTAGCTTTTGAAGGAGAAGATGATCAGTGCACCAATTCTAGTGCTGCCAGAATAAGGAAAGGGATACATTGTCTTTTGTGATGCCTTGAAGAATGGTCTGGGTTGTGTGTTGATGCCAGATAATAATGTGATCTCTTTCGCATTGCGATAGTTGAAGAAGCATGAGGAGAACTATCCAATGCATGATTTGGAGCTTTCAGCGGTGGTCATGCGTTGAAGATACAGAGACACTACCTTTATGAAGAGAAGTATTAAATCTTCACGGATTATAGGAACCTACAATACATCTTCTCAAAGCAAGAGTTGAACATGAGGCAATGTTGCTAGATGAAGTTAATCAAGGATTATGATTGCACTATAGATTACCATCCAAGGAAGTTAAACATGGTGGCAGATGCTCTAAGCTGGAAGTCTTCGTCATCATCATTTGCTGACAAGGTGCGGTTATGTTCCTTGGTGTGTCATAATAGATACACATTAGTGTCTTTGCATGAGATGAACGTGAAGTTGGAAGTCTCCTTATTGACAAGCTTGTTGGCTCATTTACAAGTAAAGCCCATGTTGCGGAAACAAATTAGAGATGCACAACATGGTGATAATGTGATACAACAAATTTGAGTAGAGTTTGGTAGCAAGAAGTGTTATGACTTCCATGAGATAGAGGATGGGACAATGTGTTATCACAGTAGAGAATTGGTACCAGATGTTGATAATATAAGGAAGTTGGTCTTGGAGGATTCTCACTCCTCAATGTACGCTATGCATCTAGGAAGCACCAAGATATATCACAATCTTAAAGGCCTATATGGTGGCCTGGTTTGACGTGCGACGTGGCTGAGTTCATGGCAAAGTGTCTTGAGTGTTAGCAAGTCAAAGTAGAACATCAAAATCCTATAGGAACTTTGCAACTGTTTCCCATACCACAATGGAAGTGGGATCATGTCACGATGGACTTTGTGGTTGGTCTATCTAGGACAAACAAAGGTCCTGACTCGATATGGGTGATTGTCGACAGGTTGACTAAGACATGGCACTTTTTGTCGGTAAAGACAACATATATAGTGGAGAAGCTTGCTCAGATATATGTTGATGAGATAGTACAGTTGCAAGGTATCTCAGTGATCGCATCCCAAAGGAGGATCAGACTTCTATATTTATAACCAAAAACCTTCAAGGACCCCCACAACTTTATTATGGGGTCAAAGTAGATATATCGGGTCGAACACAGGGATGTGGGTACATTTAGGATGCTTAAGATCTCACTCATAAGTCAATTCAGCCAATCAGGTTGTTGATAAGAGTTTGGAACTAAAACTAGTCTAGAAAAATGTCACAAAATAAAATAAAACAAAGAAAAGAAATTAAAAAACAAAGTTTTTCGGATTCTATTAATCAGAGAGAAGAAGTTCTTGGCTATGTAACCACAAGTTGGGCAATTTATGCACTTGTTCTCGGGTGTAGACAACCCTCAAACACCTCAACAAGAAACCTACATCCAAACATAGTACGTATTGTGGTATCTATACTTGTGGGGGGTCATCCCACTAGCTTTCACACAGTGTGACTAAAACCCATCAATGATATGAAACCTCTCTCAAGGATATAAAATCAATACTCTAGGATATTCTAGATACCCTCTCGGGTCTAGAATATTCTGAGATGTTGGGAACAAATGTGATCAGGGCAGAACCTGTGGTGGGCCCGACTGTGCCCAGGTACACGATTCTGTACAGATCACCTTGAACCATCCTCTTTTCATATTCTGATCCAAACTACCTTCTCTTATCCATTTCTACAAAAAATTTCTCGATATAGGCATAAGTAGAAGTTCAAGAAAGAAAGAGATCAACCAAACCAACAATCATAACCAGAAAGAGAAGATAGAATAGAAAATGTACTAGATCTAGAATAAAACTACTTGCTTAAGGTAAAAGTACATTAACATGCCCAAAACATGCTACATAGCCAAGAAGGATCTCAATTAGACATGGAAAAGCATAGTTGGCACTGAACAAAGATGGAAGAACATCATTTGTATAGAAACAAAGGAGAACAATAGAAGAAAGGAGGAGAAGAAGAGATTTAGTCCATAGAGGATAGGTGGCTCTCGCTCCTTTGCCTCCCTATGGGCCAAATCTCATCTTGGGTCTGTCCTCTTTGGTCTTCTGGACTCCTTGGCCTCCTTTCTCTTTGATTCTGCCCCAAATAGCAGTTTGGTAGGTGTATGGAGGTGGAAGATGGTTGGGAATGGTAGGAAATGGGTGAACAATAGTGGAAAATGATGGTGGATAGAAGCAAACTGAAGAAATAGACATAGGATGAGCACTTCAACCCTTTCAAACCTTAGAACTCTCCAATAGGGCTCTAGAAACCAAAAAGTATCACAATCAAAATGTGGAGCCAAAAAAAATCTCAGAATGGTGGGTATTTATAGGTGAAGGTGGAGTGTATGTAATAAGTGGTCACAACACCTATCTTGGTCACTACCCTAGTCTCGATTCGACTGTGTTGGGCTCATATGGTCATGCCAGGTGTCACAGTTGATACAAATGTCGCGATCGAGATAGACTTTGGCCCTTCTCCTCGGCCCAACCATGTCGGGTGTCTCAGTCACAACAGATGAGGTTCGGTTGTAGTTGCTTTGTGTTACAATCAAAATGAGTGGCACAGTCACAACGAGTGTAGCGGTCACGACAATCTTGCTGTGGTTGTGGTTGTAGCGGTCACGATGAGTGTAGCAGTTGCTACACCTTGACCTCGGGCCGATCGTGTCGGGTTGGGCACCGTATCGTCCTAGGATTTCAGGCCTTGGATAAGATGATCTTAAAAGGAATGATTGGACTACCCATATCACCAAGGTGTACCTCCTTTTTCGGGAGCCCATCACTAAAGAACTCCATAGTTAAGTGTGCTCAACTTGGAGTAGTACTAGGATGGGTGACCAGTCGGGAAGTTGATCATGGCTTGCACGTGAGTGTGGATAAAGTGTGTAGTTAAGACTAGTGGTGGTCTGTGGGGCCAATCGTCATTCTTGAAACTCTACTAGATCCTTGGGCAGTGGGCCCAGGCATTACAAATGGTATCAGAGCCAATTCCCCTCCAGTAGGTGGGACCCACATGGACCTATGGCATGCCAGTCTTTGAGTCGTGCGGTTCACTCATGTTGGAAAGGGCTATCTGAGTTGATGGAGCCGCCCATGCATTGGTAGTGTCCAGGCATGTTGGAAAGGGTTATCCAAGTTGATGGAGCCACCCTTGCATTGGTAGTCATGATCAGGAGCTGGGTGTACATGGGCCATTTGGGTCAGCACTGAAATATGGATGATTATGAGGCCATATAGTTGAGCCTTGATGAGGACATCAAGAGTCTAACTGGGGGAGATTGTAACGTCCCAAGATTTCAGGCCTTGGATAAGATGATCTTAAAAGGAATGATTGGACTACCCATATCACCAAGGTACACCTCCTTTTCTGGGAGCCCATCACTAAAGAACTCCATAGTTAAGCATGCTCAACTTGGAGTAGTACTAGGATGGGTGACCAGTCGGGAAGTTGATCCTGGCTTGCACGTGAGTGTGGATAAAGCGTGCAGTTAAGGATAGTGGTGGTTTGTGGGGCCAGTCGTCATTCCTGAAACTCTACTAGAGCCTTGGGCAGTGGGCCCACGCATTATAGGCACGGTTGTGCTGAGTGTAGCAATTGAGAAAGTGTAGCGGTCACGACCCTTGCTCTTTAGGATGGGTGACCAGTCGGGAAGTTGATCTTGGCTTGCACGTGAGCGTGGATAAAGCGTACAGTTAAGGCTAGTGGTGGTCCGTGGGGCCATTCGTCATTCCTGAAACTCTACTAGAGCCTTGGGCAATGGGCCCAGGCATTACAGGCACGGTCGTACTGAGTGTAGCGGTTGAGATGGTGTAGCGGTCATGACCCTTGCTCTTTAGGGACAACCCCACCCCTGGGGGGAGGGGGCTATTACTGATGGTCGATGGGCTCGCATAGATGAACCTTCAAATTGACGAGGATGCTTTCTGATAAAGGTTGGTCATCAAAAATAGGGTTCAAGATATCAAAAGTTTCTTGTGAGGAGAATCTAGTATACACAAGTTGGTGTACATAATGCGACGCTTATGGGGAAGAATATGGAGAATTGATGTCTTATTGAGTTTGGTGCCTACGAGTCCCAAAATTGGCTAGTAGAGAAACTCTATCGATGAAAAGATATAAATTACTAAAAGGTAAGAATCTAGGGTTATTTTGGGCATGTTAAGGCTACAATGACACAAAACCATAAATAAATTCTTAGCATAAATGCCTAAATTTGGTTGTTATCACCCAACTACCATCGTATCTAATAGAGGTCCTCAGTTCACCAGTCATTTTTTGGGAACGTCTGCACACAAGAATGGGTACTCAGTTGAAGTTCAGTACGACGTTTCATACGCAGATAGATGGACAGTCAGAGAGGACGATCCAGATTCTAGAAGATCTATTGAGAGCCTGTATTTTGCAATTCTTGGGAAGTTGGGATGTGCACCTCAGTTTGATAGAGTTTGCATACAATAACAACTATCCCAAGAGCATTGATATGGCACCTTATGAGGTGTTGTATAAAAGACGTTGCAAATCTTCTTTACGTTGGTACGAGACCGATGAATATCAGATTTTGGGTCCTGAGCTTGTGCAACAGACAACAGAATAGATCAGAGTAATTCAACAGCAGCTGAAGGCAACCCAGGATAGGTAGAAATCACATGTTGATAATCAGTATAGACCCTTAGAGTTCCAAGTGGGAAACAGGTGTATCTCAAGGTCTCTCCTTGGAAAGGTGTTTTGAGGTTTGATAAGAAGGGTAAGTTGGCTCCTAGATATATGGGACCTTGACCGGTGGTGTCACATGTTTGAAAGGTGACCTACAAGTTGGAGTTGCCACTTGAGTTGCACAGGTTACATCAGGCATTCCATGTATCCAACAGAAAAAGGGCGTGCATCGCTCGTTGTGTTGAGTGATGAAGTGGCGAATAAACTGCCCCCATCAATCCTCTGAGCTCCTTTTGGTTCTTTTAGGGAGGAAGCGATTTTTGGTCTTCTCCCATGATACATAGTTGGTGTTGTAGCCAGTGGCGGTTGAGTTAGATGAGGATATATCGTATGTGGAAAGTCATGTGTTGATCCTTGATAGGAGCATTAAGAGGTTGAAGAAGAAGGACATCATGTTGGTTAAGGTGTTGTGGCATCATCGTGGTGTAAAGGAAGCCACGTGGGAGCTTGAGGAGGACATGCGTAGGAAGTACCCATCTCTTTTTGCATAAGATTTCATGGGTGAAATCCTTGTTAGTGGTTTATGGTTGTAAGGCCCCTGACGTAGCTTAGTTCTTATGTATGCTTGCTTTTCTTAATAAGATGCTTTTCTAACATGTGATAATCTTGTGTTTTCATTTTGTTCTTGTTTAGGTGATGTTTGAGCTTTGTCACCTTGTTTTGGACCAAATCGCAATTTACCCAAGTCGAGAGGTTATCTTGCAATTTTTCACTTGTAGAGTGTGTTTCTTGTGCCTTAGCATCATAAGAGAGAAGATGATGTTATCAGGTGCCTTGTTTGAATCATGGTTGGTGATGTGGCATCATGTAGTGACGTTATGGTTTGCTTGAGTTGATTTGTTGTTGAGTGTGGACCTTGCTAGGGTTTGAGTGTGTAGCGACCACAACACCACTCTTGGATGAGTGTTGTGACCGCTACACTTTCCCTGGGTGTTTCTTGATTTGACCTTAGTGATCTTGATGTGGTTTGGTCGACATGGGTTGTTCTTCAGTGATGTGTTTCGACCATGTTGTGATATGATGACCTAGTGTTGCGGTCGCTACATGAGCTTGGTGTGCTTCGATAGCAACAAGGGTGTTGGTGACCAAGGTGGTCGATACACTCCCTAGGTTTTATCACCCTTTGATGAATGCAAGTGTTTAGTGGTTGCATGGCTATTTTCTTGGTGGACAAGTGTCCTTTTGGTGCTTTCTTGTGTTCACACTTCATACCTTCCACCTCCCTCCTACCCACATGTATATATGCTCTCTCTTTTACATGAAAGTAATTCTTTTAGCCCTCTTTCATTCTCCTTTCTTGCTTGGCTGACCTTGGAGCTTGGTGGAGCTAGAGGGTGTTGATCTAGGTGCTTTGGTAGCCGATTACCCTTACATGTGGTGTTCTTGATCTTGATCATCCTCCTTGTGGTGATATTTTGTGATCTTCTTCCTTGGTAAGTTGTTTTGAACCATTGATCTCATTTTCTTTTACACCCTATCTTCCTCTTCCTTCTTGGCCATGAGACTATGGTGCAACCATGATGGCTATCTTCAAGATCTTCTCCTCACAAAGGTCGAAGACAGTGGTTTGAACATGGTGGTACCTATGTGAGAAGAAGCTCTCTTCTTTCTTCTTCTTGTTTGGCCTAGGGTTGATACCCTCTTTTATTGAGCTTCCTTTAACCATGGTGTTCTTCTCTTTAGAGGTGACCTTGTGGCCGAGGATTTAATCTTGGTTGGAGTCTCTTTCTCCCTCTTGGAGCTTATGATCTTGGGAACTCTATCTCTTCTTAAGGCGGGTTATATAACTCTTCCCCCTCTTATAATATTTTTCACCATAATCATGCTTGCATGCTACTATTATGATCTCTAAAACGTGACGCTAATGTGCTAGATGATGTTATCATGATCTATGGTTTATGAATTTGTAGCATTCTCAATATAGATTGCTCTCTTTCTTAAACCCTAATTTCATGTGCCCATTTTCTATGTGATGTTGAGGTGATGTTCATGCATGCACCATGATCCTTGGTTTTATCACCATGCTATGTTTTCGGCCCTTATGTTTTTCTTAAGTGAATCAGTTTTCATGAGGTTGAAGCTTGGTATTCTCTCTCCTAGTTTGGTTTCTTGGTTGATCATGCTAGAGATCGTTTCTAGAGTTTGATGACTGAGCTCCCTTGAGTTTTGGACATGGTGACACTTGGTTTTCCTGATTTCTAACACCTATTTTGGTTGACACATGTTTCCCTTGATGCTTTGCTCCATACTCATGCGTAGTTCATGTGTTGGGTTGCCACCTATGTTGTTGTTTTGGCCTAAGTGCTATGGTGTGTCTTAGTCAAAGTGACTTTGTTTGGGTTGACAGCTTGTTGGCTTTGTTGCGGTTGAAACACCCTTGGCCTATTTTACATGGTGTGTGCTTTGTGAAGTGTAGCGGGCACTGCACATGCTTGCTTTGGTCTGGTCACAATGCAATGTTATTGGTTTGGTCGCAATGCCTATTTGCTTGGGCTTAGTCACTACGTCTATTTGGGTTTTTGCTTCCGTCACAACAAGTGTGTTGGTTTGATTTTTTTTCATATAAGGCATGTATGAGGAGGAGTGTAGCAGGTCGCTACAATTGGTGGTGACCTGTTTCAGTTGCTACACATGGGTGTATGTGAGATGGGCACTACACATGTATGAATGGTGATTTGTGATCAATACATACTATTGAACGCATAATGATGCTTACCTGACTATTATAATGATGTTAAACCCTAATGTGTTCCAAGAAAGTGGGAATTGACATATCTAGGGTTTGGTGACAAATAATGAAATGAAAATCCTAATTGGCTGTGTGTGTGAAACCCTAACCCTAATTTTAGGGTATGTTACATACTTGTTGATCTTTCTTGGATAACTAGCATGTGATTATATTTTCTCTCTCCTACCTATGTAATCCTAACCTTACAAGTTGAATGTATGTCATAGCTTGGGAATGCTATGGTGATAATCATATGATACAGGGTGATGGCTTGATCCTTGATGAGGGATGTTGAGATCATAATGATATGATGGGTCATATGACCTGGCAGAGGCTCAATGCCTAGTGTGAGGTGTTATCCTCCAGTGATGTGATAAGGGATTTATATCCCATAATAGTGTGGTAATGCTAATGGCCTTGAATTGGAAATGATATCAAGTGATAGTGTGATAAGTTTGTATCGTATATGTTTTATATTATTTGGATATGTGTCATCCGCTTATCCTTGTAAATTTTGTTTAGGGTTTATACGTTGTAACTTTATTGATGCTAAAAGATACTCAATTGGTCTAATTAATCAAGTGAAACCCTAATCATGTAGTTGCCATGTACCATAGATCCATCTTTAGCATCAATACTTTGTTGGATGGTGAAATGGGTATTCCCAAGGGAAACTCGGAGTGCATACTGTTGAGTATGCGAGGTACAAGTGACTATGTGTCCTTGACATCTTGATTCCAAGTGTTTTGAGAACGACTATGGTTAGGTCTCGGTGATGAGCAAGTGATATGATGTGATAGAGGACAACTGTAGTTGTACCTTAGTGATTGGGTCATATACCCTGGTTTCTAGCATCATGACATGTACCAAGGTCGGCTAGGTGTTTTTATAGGGCTATATCCTTGACTATGAGTTGTTGTCTTTACATGACTATAGATTTGACTATAAGTTGTTGTTTTTGCAGTTTGACTATATATCACTACGATGCACACTCGAACTCATCGAGTAGTGCATGGGAAGATCATGGAGTCCAGCTCTTCCATTGATCTTATATGGCACTAATTTTGACTTAGAAGTGATCAGTTGAATTTGGATGGTACGACTCAAATCCTCATGGCATAATAAAATATGTAACACAACTGTGTAGTATAATTGCTTAGGGTCAAATATGATTCACATTGGATGACCCCTTGCCTTATCTTTGTACCGATTTCTTGAATTATAATGTAGTAAGAGAAATCAACTTCTATACATATTCTTCATATTCCCTCTAAAGTTATAAGATGTTCTACTACCCAGTTGTAGCTACCTAACTGCTTAGTCTATGATATTAGTTTTATACATATCATTGAGCTAAATCTGCTTATAACGGTTAATCTACTATGTATAATCTACATGTACTTATAATAGATGTTGGTTGAGAGTTACATCTCTCACTAGGACATTTGTTCTCATCCTGTGGATTTTCACATCTTTTACGTGGTCGTCTACGATGTGGTAGAGATCGTGCAGTTGAGGTTGAGTAGCCAAAGGAGCAGTAGTTGTTGAAAGGTTGGGCATGCTACTAGTATTTTGTAGTGGAGTCATATGTCTCGTCCCTTTACTCTCAGGTCCTTGCGGAGGTTTTTGTGATTTGTACATTGTTACGAGATTTTTAGCTATATGCCTTCGTTGTACATATATGGCATGTATGTATATGAACATGTTATCATATGTAACAGGTTGTGGCCAGTGAGCCAGTGAACAATGTTATGTAATAATCTTTTGGCATAAGATATGTTACAGGTGATCAGTTTGTGGACTCAGATGCAAATGTTCAGCTTTTTTGGTTTTATGGAATTGATTTTAATTTGCCTTGTTTATGGTAATCTGGTCGATTAGTATAAGTTTAGTGTTTTATTTTGAGTAATCTTGTTGTGACGTGTCGGGGCGTCACAGAGATGTTATCTCTTGTCCAATTTGTTGTTATCTCCGGTCTAATGAGATGTTATCTCTGGTCCAGTTGGTGTTATATTCGGTCCAATTGGTTGTTATCTCTGGTATAATTCGTTGTTATCTATAATCCAATGGGATGTTATCTCTAATCCAATTGGTTTTTATCTCCATTCCGATTAGTTGTTATATCTAGTTCGATTGAAGTTGTTATCTCTATTCCAATCGGAAGTTACTACCGGTTCATTTGGATGTTATCCTCAACCCAATTTGTTTCTATCTCCGATCTATTTGGATGTTATCTCTGGTCCATTTGGATGTTCTCTCCGATAGAATTTGTTGTTATCTCTGGTCCATTTTTTATTTTTGTAAGAGATAGAAAGTATGAAGAATATGAGAGAAATAATGCCATTCATTTTTTTAAAGTATGTTGACATTGGTTTTGTTAGAACATATAATTTTTATAAGGAATATAGTGATTTTTATTTCATCAAGGAATTCATTATAGATTAGAAGTTATAAGCAAAAATAAATTTCTCTCTTCTTTTTGTCTGTTTCGAATCACTCTCTCTCTTCTTTTAGATTATATATTTTTAATTTTATAAATATATGAATATTGATCTTGTGGTAATGTATTTTTTATAACGAGTGCAATTATATTTATTTCGTCAAAAACTTCTTATAGTTTAAAAATTATTAACAAAAATAATGTTTTTTCTCTCTCTCTCCTACAACTATTTTCTCTCCTCACTCCCTCTCTCTCCATGTTTTTAACTCCTCCTCTTCTCACTCCCTCTCTTTCCAACATTTTTCAGCGTCTAAAATAATGTGTTGTATCACTCAGGCTGTATTTGGAGCCGTGTCCGCATATTGAGAAACACCCAGTTCTCGTCTGTTATTCTCATCTCTTAATTGGGGGCACAAGATATTGATCTGGGAGATTAGTACCAAATTGGCTCTATCATGAAGATATGATGGTTACGAATCATGAAAAACTAGATACATGTTATAGAGGTAGCCATGTCCATCTACCTAGATGATTATAGTCTTGATGTCATGTTGAGCTTCATTATACTGAGGTTAACCAACTGGCGTGACGGTGACTCAGAGTGTCATCTTTGTGACACTTATTGTATGTCAACACTTAAGATTCAAAATTTATGCTTTCAATTCAAGTCCCTTTATTACGCTCTTGTAACGCCATCTCCTGTATAAGTGTATCACTTCACAATCAATCCAAATAACTATGTAGATCTTTTTAGAATTTTTTTGATGGTCCAAGTGTCATGTACTACTTCTGCTACCTGTAATACATAATCTCTTTTGGCATACACATATAACAAAATAATCTTCTAGCGTTTCAAGGCACTAGAGTTGCCTCATTGTCAAGTAGCTATTCTGTCTTCGTACATGCTGACCATGCACAAGACTTTTTTCTTACTATTCCGATTGATGGTCATAGATTATCTACGACATCAATTGAGTACCATGATATTCTACATTATCCATTGATGATTCCGTTATATCCTGACAATGAATGTGGCCCCCTTTATCACTCTGCAGATCTTGATTTTTTCGGTTTCATGCAGTGCACTGTCGCATGCGTCCAGAATTCAAATTCTGTCATGATGTTGTTCGAGATTCCCTCTTTGATATTATTTTTCATGCTGGGATAAAAGCCTTAAAAGAAGTCCATGTTCTCTTTCTAGAGACAAAACATGATGGTTTACATGTCTAGAGACTTGTTGACATATTGTTATTTGATTTGACCGATGGAAAGTACACTTGTGTTAATCTTATTCGTGTCTCTCCATTGTTAGAAATATTTTCAATAACTTCAAGGCAGGTCAAGCAACTTCTGTTGTGGCAACACAAAAAGTTCATAAGCATGGGGTTGCATGTGAATCAAACCATTATCATTTTGTTTCCTCTGTCTTTGATATATTTGATGTGCTTACTAATGACTCAATTTTCCTTCTATGACACATACAAGGTATCATAAATAGGAATGTGATGATGTCGTCATCTACCTCTTCATATTTTGTCTTTAAATTATTGGGCTTCGCCATAAAAAAAGGATTGACAACTCAATTTGTAGCCCAACTTTTGTGCTGGCATTTCTTTAAATTGCTCATGTTATGTAAGAATTATTTAATCAAATATTCTTGTACATTGCATCGGTTTAAGATCAAAGTAAGAAAGAAATTGTGGATCCCATTGTAAACATAGATACGTTAATCAATCTCCCTCAAGATTGTATGTGTTTGTCCTAAAAAAACACGGTAAGGATTTAAAGCATCTTTCTAAAAAATGATAATGAGACACAACATAGACCCCTTTCTTAGCTTTGCAAAACTCAAAAGAAAAATTCCATATAATGCACATATCCTCCAAACAAAATATTAGCGCAGATGGCCAGCTTTCAATTGAGAAATAGAAATAACAATTGCAAAGAATAGTGTGACGATACAGGAAACTAAGAAATTATTAAAAGTGAAATGTTTTCACTTAAACCGTCGAAGTATTTCGGACACAAATTCCCTCCACCCTTCAAGTTATATTGTTAAAAAATGACTATTTCTGTAGGGCTAAACATCACACATTCTTTGGCCTTTGTATATACGTGGGGACCGGTGAAAAAAAAGCTGAAGACCATTCATTCAAGTACATGGGTACATCATAGCATGCATACGCCCAACAGAACATAATGATATAACCTAAAGCAGTAACTCATTTTATAACATATAAAAATAAAAAGTTCCAGCCCAACCCAGCACAAACCGCCACCTACCCTACCCTCTCACGCAGGGTCAAACCTATGACCTCTCACACAAATCTGGAACGGGTCCACTCTGCCGGTGCTCTCGTGCAACATGATATACAAGACAGCTTTTTATAAATCACAAGTCTTTTAGACACCCATATACGTGTATTCTGTTGTATTCTTTTCCACAATTCATTTTTCTACAGCCAACCTTTTATCCCATAGTGCCTACGGCAGAAACCACACAACTCCTTATATGTACTAGTTGTAACATCCCTGACCTGAGTTATGAACTAACCCTATGTGTATTGCTTAAATATGTGATTAGATATTTGTGGTTATCTTTTGATATGTAATTAAAGCTTCCGAGGAACATATATTTCCATTTCTGTCCTTTTTGAACAATGTTGTAATATTGTTTTGATAAATATGGACTAATGTGCAAATTACCCAATTAGAGGGGTTCACTTACAAATTGCACATGTTAAGATGTTCCTCTGATGTTGAGACATCATGAGAATGAATATGATGTAGTGATATGGATTCTCCAAGCTTGGGCACCAATATAGAACTTGTAGAGCAATCTTTATGCTTTAAAACCTAGTTTTGGTGTAAAGTGCAATTTACCCAAAATCTAGGGTGCAACATGTAAAATATACCATATAGAGTATCTCTCATGACTCTTGGCATAAAATAGGGCAAAGAAAATGAGGGGGCGCATCATTTGAATGATCAAATAAGAAAGATAACTTTTATATATAAATAACCAAGTTTTAAGCAAAATGACTCTTTTATATATGTAACTTAGTAAGGTGTTTGGTTCTTTTTTTTCCTTTAAACCTTGGTTGAGAGAGAGGTTTTGCATGTGATAAGAAAGGAGAAACGTGGCCAAGAAAGTGGAAAAAGGGCTTGGTGGATATAGATGAGAAATAAGAAAATAATCCTCCTTGCCTTAAAAATACCCAAAAATATATAAGTGCATCTTTTTCCACAAAGCAAGGGATCGTTTCCCTTCATTCCTTTTCTCATCTTCTTGCTTTGGCCGACTAAGGAGAAGCTCAGGAGCATAGTAAGACGACCAAGTTGGTTAGGTAAGTTTTGACCATCACCTAGCTCGAATTCATGGAGGAAACCCTAGTACAAGGTTGGTTTGTTAGTTTTTCTTACACAACTCTTCTTTCTAGTCATCTTCTCCATCCAAACCTTGAAGAACGGACCTTGGACGACCTGTGGAGCTCAAGCCACCATTAGAGCTACGAATCTTGGAACTCTAGATCAGATCTTAAGGCGGTTTTTATAACTCTAACCCTTAAGTTTTGCTTATGCATCTTCCTTTCATGAAAACGTTGCTTATTCCCCTTCTTTAGACACTTCTAAGTGTTCTTGCAAGATTTTCCGTGAAGAACAGTTCTTGTTCTTGAGGAAGAAGATGATGACATTGTTTCCAAAGTTTATCCTAATCTTGCTTTAGCAAACGATCCTCCACCTCTTGCTCAAACGGTTTGCAAAACCGTTTGAAAGCAAACGGTTTCAAAACCGTTTGAGAGAAAACGGTTTCACAAGAACGTTTGGAGAGAAACCGGTCCAAGACCGTTTGGATGGGTTGACCAGGCGTTGACCGTTTGGAGATCTGCTGTACACATTATGGACTAATCACCCACCAAAAATCATCATCTAATTCCAAGTAAATCACCAATTGAAGGCTCATTAGTCACCTAAACCCTAATCGGGTTTATTGCTGATTTCAATGATGCAATCATGTTGAAGTTTGGGTTGAGTGGCCCAAACGGTTTCAAAACCATTTGGGGATCACCCAAACGGTCTCAAGACTGTTTGGTGATCACCCAAGACCATTTGTAGGTCTAGGGTTAAGTGGGGTTGACCAATTGAGGGTCCAATCATATCAAGTTGTTGAATAATTCAATGCTGATTTTGTAACCAAATCTAGGGTTCAACTCTTAAGTGAATGATTTGGTTTTTGATAAAATAATGGGCAAACGATCTCAAGACCGTTTGGAAGATGTAAAAACGATCCCAAGACCGTTTGGGGTCAGGTCATGACCCAATTGAATGATGGTTCAATAGGTTCAACATCAATTAGACACATGTTGATACATGTTGAAGGGTGATCGTTTCCAAACCCTAATCCAATCAATACAAACCCTAATTGGTGATCAATTGAGGATCAATTGAGGGTCAAATCAGTTGAGGGTTGACCTAATTGACTCAATTGATGAGTTTCTAACCATTGCATGATCGATTGAGAGGTTCAACCTTGGAAACCCTAACTCAATTGGAAGAATTGACACACTTCTTGGTCCATGCGGTTTTGAGGGTGTTTGGACCAAACGGTATCAAGACCGTTTGGGACCAAACGATCCCAAACCGTTTGGTGGCCATGTGGTTTAAAGATCGATTTGTCCATACGGTTTCAAAAGTCAAAGATTGGCCAAACGGTCTCAAGACCGTTTGGGTCCAAACGGTCTCAAGACCGTTTGGGACCAAACGATCCCAAACCGTTTGGTGGCCATGCAGTTTCAAGATCGATTTGTCCATACGGTTTCAAAAGTCAAAGATTGG
This sequence comes from Alisma plantago-aquatica, assembly GCA_963693085.1. Taxonomy (NCBI): domain Eukaryota; kingdom Viridiplantae; phylum Streptophyta; class Magnoliopsida; order Alismatales; family Alismataceae; genus Alisma; species Alisma plantago-aquatica. The sequence goes on from OY856412.1 coordinate 133,084,972, forward strand.
CCAAACGGTCAATGAGACCAAACGGTCTTCACCTCACCTAGGGCAAATGGTCTTGAGTGTGTATTTTATCAAACGGTCTTGAAAGTCAAAGGGACCAAACGGTTAACAACTCCAAACGGTTTCAAAACCGTTTGGAGGTTGAAAGTGCAAAACCGTTTGGGGTCTATTAAGGTCAAGAACGTTTGATGCCTTAGTGGTCAAGATGGTTTAGTAGTTGATTAACTTAAATCCTAAAGGTACCTAAAGTGATTAAGGGAACAAGTAATTAGTTGATTGATGCATGTTATGGTCAATGGTGAACATTACAAAAGTACCCTTAGTGGGATAATGTGACTAATACCCCTTGATCAAGCAAATCCTAATAACCACAATGGTGATGCCATAACCTATGTTGTCAAAGTTGATTTGACTTAACCTAACCAAGAGTAATGTAAACATCATCTAATAATAAGAGGAGAGAGAAGACTCCTAATATGAAAGAGAATCAAGTAATATACTTCCAACATGTATGAATACATCTAATTAGGGTATGATCCTTCATAGTGAGATCATGGAAACCCTAATTATGATAGTTAATTAATCTTAACCTAATTTGAGGGCATTAATGGAGGTAATTCTCATACATGATGATGGTATAATCTTAATTCACAGTAATGTGAATAGTAAACCCTAATCTAGGAAAATGTGATGATGTGAACAGTAAACCCTAAATTTTGGGTTATGCTTTTAAGTATGAAATTCTATGATTGAATTAGGCAATAATTGTATTGTGCTTATATAGACAAAATGTGCACGTTATCAGTTGTGCTAATCATGCAGGTTTTTATGTAGAAATGATCATAGCCAGGTAAGGGTTATGATGTCATATTCATTAAAAGCACTTTATGAGTTTTGAAAGTAATGACATGCTATGTTGCCTAGTAAAAGGTAACATATGAGATTAACAGGCTATATGAGCCATGAGAAATGTTTATATTGCCATCAAGTCATCAATATGTTACTTAATAGTAAGTGTTTTGATGATCTAAGGGTTTGAATACCCATGTTCTTGAATCATAATGATGAGATGGTTAGGGATTGATATCCCAATGGTAACTGATGTGAAATAGACTTGATATAATTAGTACTCCTTCTTTATAGCAATTGTTTTAATGGTTTGTGTTTGAAAACATACCTGATGTTAAAAGAATGCTATAATGTACTTAAATAATCAAGTATAAGGATATCATGTAGAGCCCTGACCATAGATCCATCATTGTCAGTAGTTTAATGATGATGAAACAGGTTTTCCTAAGGGAACTCCTGGAGAACATACTTTTGAGTATGTTGGGGTTATGGACGTGAATATCCTTACGTCCTAATGTAGGGATTGATGTGAGATGTACTTTAATCTCTCATCCCTTCGTTATATTTTTATGTCGGGATGATGTATCACTAATATCCCGATGATGTTGTTAATGCCGCATCGGTGTGAGATAAACAAGAAATCCCTCGATGGCGAAGAGGGTACAGAATTCCACTGTAACTCTAATAGCGAAGTTGCCAGAATACCCTGGAAAGCTATTATAGCAGAGACACGAGATGTCCTGCATGATGGTCCTCACACTGACTGAGGAAGATGAGGTCATAGGAATCCGGCTCTTCTGATGACCTATGTATGGTACCGATTGCGATTTCATAATGGTCGGTTGGCGTATGAGAGGTGTAACTCATCTCCTCAGGGCATAATAATAATGTTGGAAAAACATAAACAGCCGTGTAGTATAACTGCTTAGGTTGTATTACGAGAAACAATGATTGATGATACATTGTTTATAATGTTCTAGTTGAATTACTAGTATATATGTTCTTCATATTCCTTATTGAGATATGCCTTGATATTCAATCAAGTTATAATTGAAATGATTTCTAAAAGAATGTTGCTTTACTTAATATTAAACATGTTGTTGAATATTTAAAGTTATATTGCTTATTATTATTCCTTTATTGCAATAACAAAGCTTCTGGCAGAGAGTTATAACTCTCGTTGGGACAATTATTCAAATTGTCTCACCCCCGTGGGATTTGACTTTTTAGGTAGACGCCGAGGACGAAGGAACCCATCTGAGGGTGAGCAACAGCAGCAGCACCAGCAACAACATCAGGGACAACAATGATTCTCAGGTGGAGACACTGTCTGTCAATTTTTGTAGATAGTATGTCCTATGTGTCATCTCTGTACTCTCAGGTCCTAAGAGTCAGTAGATGTTTAAAGTAGATCTGAGATTTTTGGCTTAATGCCTCAAGATTTTTGTATCTTGCTTTGTACAGATAATAGAGCAATTGATGTGGTAATCACTCGAGATGTGATTTTACAGAGATGTAATGAAGGATCATGTTGTAAATAACTTATCTTGTTTCTTTATGAAAAGCGGTTTGTTGTTTAAAGATCTCTTTCCAAAAAGTTTTAATTTTTAGTGATTTTTATTAATTCCGCTGCTTGTTAATCGCTTCCGCATTCGTTGATCTTCTTTTCCGAGAAATCGAAGTCGAGTCGTCACAATTTAGTGGTATCAGAGCTCTAGGTTCGTTGAGTCTACAGAGACATAGGACTTAGGATGATTGAGTCTATTCTAGTGTCTTCCAGTATGTATGATAGTGTCTTCTTCTCCTCAAGAGAAGAAGATAAGACTAAATATGTATGGACCACACGAAGAACACGAAGAACATGTTGCAGAAAGTAGTGTTGTTGTACCCCGAGAAGGTGCAAGGAACCCAGATATAGAAGAAGTTGTGCCTGAACCACCCCAGTTCAATCCAACCAACATGGGGAACCCAACCGTCCAAACCATGTTTGGGCAGTTTATGACTGCCATGACACATATAACTGATAGGATGCCAATACCTGCACCTAGGACACCTACCCATCCTGAAGGACAAGGAATCGGCAAGACGTTTGAACGACTTCGCCGAGTTGGAGCCACAGAGTATGCTAGAACAGCTGACCCAGCAGATGCTGACTTGTGGTTAACTGAACTAGAGAAGGCCTTTAGAATCCTGAACATCCCAGAAGCTGAGAAGGTTAAACATGTTGTGTATCTCTTCAAGAGGAGTGATGGTCATTGGTGGACCATGGAAGAACAGAAGAGGCCCGGTGTAGAGATTGCATGGGAAGCTTTCCGACGGGAGTTTATCAACATATATTTCCCTAAGACGTTTCTGGATGAGAAAATCTCTCAGTTTGAGAGGTTAAGACAAGGTTTGATGAACATTAGTGAGTACGAGGCTAAGTTCATGGAGCTTTTGCGGTTCTGTCCGCATATGGTAGCTACAGATGAAGAAAGGATTAGACATTTCGAGAAAGGCTTAAACGCTGAGTTGACTACTCCCGTGTCTGCCCTAGAGAACAGAGAAAGGTTTGCTACCTTTGTAGAGTCTGTCAGAAGGATAGAGAGGTCGGTGGTAGAGAAGAGACAGACCCAGAATAAGAGGATGTATCCCCAGTTCCAAGGATCTTCATCCAGAGATTTCAAGAAACCTAGGTTTTCTACGCCTACACCACCACCTAGACCCAGTACTCAGACATAGTGGACGTCGAATAGGGGTAGGGGACGAAGCCTACCACTAGAAGGAGCTCGCAGTTTAGCATCTATGTCGGTTACAGGACCACCCAGACCACAACAACTGAATAAAAGTTGTTATATATGTGGGAAGATGGGACATCTGATGAAAGATTACAGAGCTAGAGATGTGAGTGTAATTCAACCTCAGAGGCAGAGTCAGCAAGGATCGCAAAGGAGACAGTTTCCAGGAGGAGCTAGAGGACGTGGACAAGCGTCCCAAGATGGATCATCGACACCAAATCAACCACAGGCAACAGCATAGTTCTATGCAATGAATCCACCTGATGCAGTGATCAACCCTAGGGTTGTGGCAGGTCAGATGGAATTGTTATATTCTGATATGTCTACATCTTGCGTTGTATCTATTTTGATTGATCCGGGTGCTACACAGTCCTTTATCACTCGAAGAGTAATTTTTGACTGCAACTTGACTATAAGTCATAGAGCAGATAGTTTGTTGCTAGAAACTCTGCTGATGGGGTCTGTCGTGTTGCAGGAGGTATGTTCTCCCTGCACTCTTTTCTTTTCTGAACATCACATTCAAGTGGATCTTATACCACTTGAGATGAATGGATTTGATATAATCCTTGGGATGGATAACTTAGAAAGGTATAAGGTTGTCTTGGATTGTGAATCCAAGCAAGCTGTGTTTGCTGATGATAGTGATACATGGATCTTTCAAGGAGAGAGAAAGATTCTACCCACCTGTCTTGTATCAGCTATGGTTGCTGAGAAGCTGATGAGGCAAGGATGTTATGCATTCTTGGCCCATGTGGTAGATACTACCATGGATAGTCCTAACCCTGCTGAAGTTCCTGTAGTCAGGGAATTTGAAGATGTATTTCCTGAAGAACTTCCAGGTGTGCCATCGCCTCGGGAAATTGATTTTGAAATCAATTTAATTCCAGACACGAAACCTATAGCACAAACACCATATAGGATGGCGCCTGCTGAGATGGCAGAACTCAAGAAACAACTACAAGAATTACTTGAGAAGGGTTTCATCCGACCGAGTACTTCACCTTGGGGTGCTCCGGTCCTCTTTGTTAAAAAGAAAGACGGGTCAATGCGGTTCTGCTTTGATTATAGACAACTAAATAAAGTAACAATAAAGAATAAGTATCCTCTGCCGAGAATTAATGATCTCTTCGATCAGTTGTGTGGTGCAACTGTCTTCTCAAAAACAGATTTGAGGTTAGGATATCATCAATTACGTATTAAGGATAGTGACATACCTAAGTCTGCCTTTAGGACGAGGTATGGTCACTATGAGTTCATAGTTATGTCGTTTGGACTAACTAATGCACCAACTGCATTTATGGAACTTATGAATAGAATCTTCTGACCTTTTCTCGATCAGAGTGTTGCTATCTTTATAGATGACATCCTGATCTATAGTAGAGATGCTCAGCAGCATGAACAGTGTTATAACCCCAATTTTTGGGCTTAATTAATGAGAAATGAAATTTCCCATATTAAAGCTAATTGAACAAATAATGATATGATGAATTCCATGATTGATGTGATGTGGTTTGGAATGGATTCCATGATTGATTATTTGTGTGTTGCTAAATGGGCCTTGTTTTATTTGAAGCCCAAATTGATATAATTGAAGAATGCATAAAGAATTCCATAAAATAAGGAAAAGGATATGGAATATTTCCCTAAAAATAAGAATTCGAGTTAATGGATACCTTGGAGATCAAGGAACTCAAAACCAAGAAATAATGATAAAAGGATTAAGGAAAAGATGGAAAATGTAATTAATATGATGATAACTTGCATATTAAGAAAAGGAATTGAATTAATATCATTATGAAACCAAATTTGGAGGAGTGGAGGATAATACAATATCCGAGTTTCCCTCAAAATTTGGGAAGGAAATGTCAATCCAATTGGGAGTTATTGAATTTCTAAGTTTCCATTGGAAACAAGCTTTAATTGGATAATTTAGGAAATATTTTCCTATTTTAGTTTGAACGCGGATAACCCGGATCGTTGGATCTGAATCCAACGATGAGAGGTCATCGTCCAGAGTCCCAAAAGGACTCGGACTGTAGCGCACCACAGAGCGACCTTCTCCTCGCTTTCCTGATCAACTCAGTGCATGAGCACTCTAGATTAGAGTCTCGCTGAGTTCGGGAGTCCAATACGTAGAGGATGGACCCCGATTTGTTAGGGTTTTATGGTGAATCTCGGAAACGCCCAATCGGGCTGGGAGTTGCAGTTGGAGTCGATGTGGGAACCCTGGAAGCGGACTCCCATGGCCTATAAAAGAGGGATCATTCGATCCCTGGTATCGTCGCAAGCTCGAACGGCTGGTTATCGTGTTCTCTAACTCACTCTCTCTCTCGATTGATTCTTCTCCGACGAGAGCGCCGCCGCGGCTCCGCCGCGTATAGAAGAGCAGAGTTTGAGGAGTTCGGGGTGCAGTTGTCGTTAGATCGAGATCTAACGGTCAGCCGAGGAGGAGCGGTGACAGTTGGATCGTGGCGCAGCGTGGAAACACGGATCCGACGGTGCGAGGGGGGACGCGAGTAAACTTCAGCGACAAAAGTCACAACCGCTCGATTACGATCGGACGATCGGGTCCAAATTAGAGGCGACGGCTGGATTGTAGTCCACCGTAGACCCGCGAGATCCAACGGCTCGAGTGCGAGGCGCGTAAGTGGAAGGAGACGCGCGACGCTGAGCGTCGGATCAGGCGCGGACCAGGGGGAGCACTAATCGAACGGCTACCAAATTTCTGGTAATTCCCTCTCTGTGACAAATAATCAGAAAAATGCCTTTTCTTGCTAAATTCGTAATAATAGCTAGGAATATCAGATGAGAAAACTTAATATATGAAAGTTGTACGGAAAAATGCAAGGAACACGATAAAAATAATTCCAGAACCTAAATATACCTGGTTTTACAAAAGTACTTTAATTGGCTATAAAGTTTATTAAAATTGGATAAGAAACCCTAATTGGAAGTTGAAAGGGTATTTTGGTAATCTAGCAAGTCAAATCGGTAAGTTTGACCCTGATAATGTTAATGGCAGTTTATTTTGCTATTTAATTGCAAAAATGCTTAACTTGGTATTATAATGTTCAAAAGAAGGTTATTTTGTATGGAAACCCTAATTTGAGATAAAGAAAGATAAAAACCATGTTTCCATGAAATAAGGAAATCAATTGTCTAATAAAGGAAATTTAATGAGAAAGTAGGAGTTTTATGAGGATTGATAAATTAAGAATGTTAATGATGAAAGAAGAAGAAAAACCCTAATTTCTAAAAGAAACCCTAATTATGGAATTGGAATCCTAATTGGAATAATGGAAGTGGATAAATATTAATAAAAGGAAACTGTCCTTTTATTTCAGGTTTTGCTTGTTGATTGGGTTTCTCTTTCTATCTTGAAAAGTGCAATTGAAAGGTATGTGGTTACGCTTATGAATAATCACATTAGTTTCCCGACGATTTCCGAATGATTTATCGGTTGCTTGAAATAACTGTTGAATGTCTATTTATTTCATGCAACTATAAAGTGACTATGATTATCATCATAAGTATGCATATAACTGGCTAGATCCTTGTTCACCTCTGGTGTTTCAAAAAGGATGAAAAGGGGGTAATACCTAGAGAAAGGTCTAGGATTGCTGTGAGTCAGAAACTGGATTGCCTTGTGCGTTCATGAGACTCTTCAGCATACCGAGAGTTAGAAACTGGATTGCCTTGTGCGTTCATGAGACTCTTCGGTTTACCATGTAACTCAATCCTAGAAACTGGTTTACCATTTTGGTGGATCATGAGGGGTTGTAGTTTGGTATACAGGTCCACTGCAGGGATAGCACAGAGGTTATGGAACTTGTGGATCGCTGATGTTATATTAAAATGTAATCTTGATTGTTAAAAAGATTAATTGCTTGATTACATTGTTAGCATAATTGCTTGATTATTGGATCCTCCACATACCGACTGACCGTTGTTTTGTTTGTCGGCGTTTTAGGTACATATTTCAAAGCACAAAACAGTAAAGTGACACATTGTGTATTCAAGAACTAAAGAACAAGGAGGAGTTAGTTAGAGTAGTTCTTTTGTGGTTAGAAGTCTATTACTTCCAACTTTTCAAAGGTATGATAAAGAAAAATTTTATTACCATTTTCAGTATAGTCTGCTAGAATTTAATAATTGTTATTGGTGATATGTCGAACCTTTGATCCGGAATTTCATGGGTGCGGCTTCAACCTTGCGATCTCCCTTAATTGGGGGTTATCGAAAGATGGGGTCGTAACATTTGGTATCAGAGCCTGGGTTCCTCATTTAACCATTAATAATTATTAAATTTTACAAACTCCATAGAACCCAAGGGAGTTATTAGAGGAGTATCCGAAAGACGGAGGTGTCTAGAAAGGGATCACGACCGGGGGCTGGCAAGATTTTCCTCCGCACCGCTAGTCGGAATACGAGGACTCCCGGATCCGTGTGACCGCCTGGCCAAAGTCTTAGGGTATGAATCAAAATAAGATACCTTTAGGACTTCTCATCTTATTCATCCCTTCTCATCACAAAATTCTGATAAGGACATAAAGGATTAGGGTTTCCTTTCTTCTCCTCACCCTCTTGAGGTATGGGTAAGGTTAATAAGGTTTAAGGAATCCTCCACTAATTTAATGAAAGGCATGTAAATAAGATGTCATGGGCATAAGCTTAATAGATTAAGCGCAAAATAAATAATAGATACATGCTTAGGTCGTATGACATAAGATGTCATGTTCTCAGGAGAGACCTGAGGCTAGACCTTCTTGTCAGGAGGATAAGTCAGTCTTGGAGATAGAGATCTCCATTTCTAGTAGAGACCTGGCACATCCTATGAGGATGATGCCAACCCTAACACTAAGTGATGGTTAGAGAGAGATGAGTTGGACCAGGTGTTGAAGGGACATGCCTTTGGGATGCCATATGATCCATGGATGACCTAAACCCTGGGAAGGATCGTGCATGTCAGGGTAAAGGTTAACTCCTTTGATGATGAGGTTAGTGAAGGACCTTAGAAACCCTATGGGCTTGTGCAAGTAGGGTGTAGCTGGTACCTAGGGCACGTCATAGTGCTGACGGTAGGATGAAACCCGGGATAAGGAATCATGATGGAGCATAAAGGGTTATGGATGATCTTGAGCAACCATAAGTTCAAACCTAGGCTTCACCCATGTAGAGCATGCCTTTGAGGTTGAACCTTCATAAAGAGAGGACCTCTAATGGTGAGGTTGGATGTAGGGTTAGCTCTAGAGAGAGCAGGAAACCCAGCAAGAAGGTTGGAAGCCTAAAACCATGAACCATGGATGATAGTGGTTGCCTCATGATCGGTCCCTGAAAGTTGATGATACCTTGGTTGTCTTTAGAGGGACCTAACCCTTGAGAAAAGATGAAGCTTCTGGTACCTACGTGCCTATGGTAGAGATGTTTACCTTCCGAGGTAGGAAGAAGATGTTTGGTATACCCTGAAGTGGATTAGTAATAGGTTATGAGGCCTTGTACCTTATGGTTTGTCCTTGAGGAAAATCCAACTCTAAGCGTTGCTCGAACTGAAGGATGACAAGAAGTGCATGTCGTGCCTTTTGCATGCTAGGTTCGTGGATAGAGTATGCAGTTGGACACCTACAAGTGAACCTAGGGTCCCTAGGCCTAAGAGGGGAAGTGGTGTACCTGATGATCATGATGATAGATGAGTTCCTATAGAAGCAAGCATAGTAATCATCGTGAATAGAGGAAAAGAAGCCCCTTAAGATTAAGGTGTGTTTGATGGACCCCTCACAGCTAGGTTGATGATAAAGAAAGGTATGATCTTCATCCAACATGGAGGAAAGAGGACAAGTATGACCTAGCGTGGTACAGTAAGTGATCTTCTCATGCCTTAATGGCTTGCTAGGGTTAAGTAGGCTCGTGTGGATGTAAACCCTAGACCTAAGAGCTTTTGTGACCTTGTGGTCAAGGGATAGTTTTCCTCCCATCCTGGGAGAGGGACCCCTTTGGTGAGGTGTATATCAGTTTTGTTAGTTTAAAAGAGGTCTCGTAGAATCTTGAGAAGTTAAGTGAAGAGTACATGGTATGAGAATGAACCTGTAGACCCATAGATAGGCATGTCTAAGTGCATGTAGATGTGTTACCATGGAAGTAACTGGTATGGGGTTGACCAAGATAGGCAGGATGCCATGATCCCAATGAAAGGATGAAGGCCAGCCCATGAATGCAGAAAGAGAGATGATGAAGACTTGGGTAAGGTTCTAAGTGGACAGGTACTATGATGGAGAATCCTAAGTTTATCCTAGGGTCAGGTAGGGATAAGACCGATGAAGGTAGGAGTTACCTAATTCCCCAGTTGCACATGACCATAGGGTCGAGAGGTAACAGTTATCATTGTCTGAGGGCCATGGGTTAGGAGATTGATCACCTTCATGAACCCATGGGACCCAAAGGCATATGAGTAGGGCACTCTCTTGATGCATGAGGGAAGAGGGATGACCCCAAAAGAGTCGGTACCCTATGAACCTAGAGGAGTTGACTAAGGATATAAACCTCAGTGGGTTCAAGATTAATTTGTTATCATGATGTCTGAGACACATGTGGCACATTTCAACTTAAATTTAAAGGGTGTATTGTCAAGGTGGGATGTACCATCTCTACTCTTGGAACAGGAAGAACTCTGTATTTGGACTGCAGCCAAATGCTTATTTCTTCTTGTTATGGGAGTGAGAGATAGGACATTACGCATGCTATACACCAAGGATAAGAGATGATGTAGGTTGAAACGTCGCCATGCGAAATAGGGATAGAGAATATAACCTACCCTAGTAAAGTGAATGATACATGGATGGTTTGAAAACACTAAGAGGAATGAGGTAGTTCCCTGATGAGGATGTTTTTATCATGAGCTATATGGAACTTACAAGTTATACCAGGTTGAGTTTAATCACCACGATGATGAAATCAGAGAGTGTTCTTAATGAAGATAGATAGTGAGTTTAAGGGGAGATAATAGGTGAAATACATGGAAGTATGTGTCTTCAACGATACCTAATAGCTAAGGATGTGAGGTGGTAATGGATGCGCTGGTTGAGATACATCTGACTTGTTTGGCTAACCCTAAGTTTGAAAAGGAGTGGTGTTTGGATAACACTCAAATGTGATAAGATGTGTTGAAAAGTTAAGGGTTGTTTGGTTAGCCAGTCTACTCTTTGATGCAATAAAAGGGTGGTGGTGGAACCTCAGATGCACTTCTTTGGTGATGAAACCCCGACATGAGTGGTTTAGGGTTTCAGAGGAATCGATCTTGAAGAATCATGACATATAGGAAATCATGATACACCATGGAAATGGAGATAGCACTTTGGATGCTTAAGATGAGGTTGCATGTGGTTTATGGCCATGCAAGCCAGGAGGTAAAGGACGAACCCCAGTAACCCAGTGTATCGATATAGAGGACAAAAGAGTCCTTGAGAGGGAATGGGAGATCAATACTATGGATGTGGTGATGGGTCTCCCTTGGACCAAGGAAAGGTTGAAATGCAATATGGGTTATGGTAGGTCGCCTTACCTAGAGGACATGAGAAAGAAAGAGTTTTTTTGAACTACCCATGAGAAAGATGGTTCAACTACACCATGAAGCGAGTTCAAAGGTTCTTGAGTTTGACCTAAAAGGTTCACTTCCATAAAATGGAAGTAGGTACATTGAGAACTCTATGTAGTATAGTTTATCACCCCTAACCATGGTTAGTATGATCCAGACTAAAGGGTCTGATGAGGGCATGTGTGCTCGTTCAGGGTGATATCTAGAGACAGTTCTTGTCCTATGAAAGATGTGACAATGACCACCATAGCCAGTATCGGGTTTTATATTAAGCTCTGTAAGGGAGGATGTGTCGGTCACCACTTCAGTAAGGTGATGTTGGTGAAAGTACCACATGATGGTTAGAAAAAGGGACCCCAGTACGTGTAGATGAAGTCACTTTGATTGCGCAAAGGCCGAAAGGAGCCTAGAGACGATGAGAGTCGTGAGCAGATGCAAAGTAGACTGACTTACAAGTTACTGTGGGAGAAAATGTGACATGAAAATCCGACCCCTCTGAGTTATAGCTGAGAAAGCTGAGTCCCCGATATATGGGTCCATTAGAGATGGATAGGTGGAGATGGTTAGGTTTTGACCTTACCCTCAGGATAAAGTTATGTGAGGTGTTTTCCATGTGTCCAATTTAGAGCACTATGTGAGGTAACCGACCAGGTGCTGAGCAATGAACCTAGTGAGCCCAAGGGAGGCTGATATGACCTGAGTCACCTGTGTAGTTTATAGACGCCAGGATGAAAGAACTCAGAGAAAAGAATAAGTGATGGTAAAGGTTCTTTGGAAGCACCGTGAGTACGGTAAAGCTACATAGGGGCCAATGATGGACATGGGAAAAGTCTTATCCTGAATTGTTGTTTGTTTGCTTGTTTGAATTTTGAGGACAAAATTTCTATAAGAGGGGAAGGATGTTATAACCCCAATTTTTGGGCTTAATTAATGAGAAATGAAATTTCCCATATTAAAGCTAATTGAACAAATAATGATATGATGAATTCCATGATTGATGTGATGTGGTTTGGAATGGATTCCATGATTGATTATTTGTGTGTTGCTAAATGGGCCTTGTTTTATTTGAAGCCCAAATTGATATAATTGAAGAATGCATAAAGAATTCCATAAAATAAGGAAAAGGATATGGAATATTTCCCTAAAAATAAGAATTCGAGTTAATGGATACCTTGGAGATCAAGGAACTCAAAACCAAGAAATAATGATAAAAGGATTAAGGAAAAGATGGAAAATGTAATTAATATGATGATAACTTGCATATTAAGAAAAGGAATTGAATTAATATCATTATGAAACCAAATTTGGAGGAGTGGAGGATAATACAATATCCGAGTTTCCCTCAAAATTTGGGAAGGAAATGTCAATCCAATTGGGAGTTATTGAATTTCTAAGTTTCCATTGGAAACAAGCTTTAATTGGATAATTTAGGAAATATTTTCCTATTTTAGTTTGAACGCGGATAACCCGGATCGTTGGATCTGAATCCAACGATGAGAGGTCATCGTCCAGAGTCCCAAAAGGACTCGGACTGTAGCGCACCACAGAGCGACCTTCTCCTCGCTTTCCTGATCAACTCAGTGCATGAGCACTCTAGATTAGAGTCTCGCTGAGTTCGGGAGTCCAATACGTAGAGGATGGACCCCGATTTGTTAGGGTTTTATGGTGAATCTCGGAAACGCCCAATCGGGCTGGGAGTTGCAGTTGGAGTCGATGTGGGAACCCTGGAAGCGGACTCCCATGGCCTATAAAAGAGGGATCCTTCGATCCCTGGTATCGTCGCAAGCTCGAACGGTTGGTTATCGTGTTCTCTAACTCACTCTCTCTCTCGATTGATTCTTCTCCGACGAGAGCGCCGCCGCGGCTCCGCCGCGTATAGAAGAGCAGAGTTTGAGGAGTTCGGGGTGCAGTTGTCGTTAGATCGAGATCTAACGGTCAGCCGAGGAGGAGCGGTGACAGTTGGATCGTGGCGCAGCGTGGAAACACGGATCCGACGGTGCGAGGGGGGACGCGAGTAAACTTCAGCGACAAAAGTCACAACCGCTCGATTACGATCGGACGATCGGGTCCAAATTAGAGGCGACGGCTGGATTGTAGTCCACCGTAGACCCGCGAGATCCAACGGCTCGAGTGCGAGGCGCGTAAGTGGAAGGAGACGCGCGACGCTGAGCGTCGGATCAGGCGCGGACCAGGGGGAGCACTAATCGAACGGCTACCAAATTTCCGGTAATTCCCTCTCTGTGACAAATAATCAGAAAAATGCCTTTTCTTGCTAAATTCGTAATAATAGCTAGGAATATCAGATGAGAAAACTTAATATATGAAAGTTGTACGGAAAAATGCAAGGAACACGATAAAAATAATTCCAGAACCTAAATCTACCTGGTTTTACAAAAGTACTTTAATTGGCTATAAAGTTTATTAAAATTGGATAAGAAACCCTAATTGGAAGTTGAAAGGGTATTTTGGTAATCTAGCAAGTCAAATCGGTAAGTTTGACCCTGATAATGTTAATGGCAGTTTATTTTGCTATTTAATTGCAAAAATGCTTAACTTGGTATTATAATGTTCAAAAGAAGGTTATTTTGTATGGAAACCCTAATTTGAGATAAAGAAAGATAAAAACCATGTTTCCATGAAATAAGGAAATCAATTGTCTAATAAAGGAAATTTAATGAGAAAGTAGGAGTTTTATGAGGATTGATAAATTAAGAATGTTAATGATGAAAGAAGAAGAAAAACCCTAATTTCTAAAAGAAACCCTAATTATGGAATTGGAATCCTAATTGGAATAATGGAAGTGGATAAATATTAATAAAAGGAAACTGTCCTTTTATTTCAGGTTTTGCTTGTTGATTGGGTTTCTCTTTCTATCTTGAAAAGTGCAATTGAAAGGTATGTGGTTACGCTTATGAATAATCGCATTAGTTTCCCGGCGATTTCCGAATGATTTATCGGTTGCTTGAAATAACTGTTGAATGTCTATTTATTTCATGCAACTATAAAGTGACTATGATTATCATCATAAGTATGCATATAACTGGCTAGATCCTTGTTCACCTCTGGTGTTTCAAAAAGGCTGAAAAGGGGGTAATACCTAGAGAAAGGTCTAGGATTGCCGTGAGTCAGAAACTGGATTGCCTTGTGCGTTCATGAGACTCTTCAGCATACCGAGAGTTAGAAACTGGATTGCCTTGTGCGTTCATGAGACTCTTCGGTTTACCATGTAACTCAATCCTAGAAACTGGTTTACCATTTTGGTGGATCATGAGGGGTTGTAGTTTGGTATACAGGTCCACTGCAGGGATAGCACAGAGGTTATGGAACTTGTGGATCGCTGATGTTATATTAAAATGTAATCTTGATTGTTAAAAAGATTAATTGCTTGATTACATTGTTAGCATAATTGCTTGATTATTGGATCGTCCACATACCGACTGACCGTTGTTTTGTTTGTCGGCGTTTTAGGTACATATTTCAAAGCACAAAACAGTAAAGTGACACATTGTGTATTCAAGAACTAAAGAACAAGGAGGAGTTAGTTAGAGTAGTTCTTTTGTGGTTAGAAGTCTATTACTTCCAACTTTTCAAAGGTATGATAAAGAAAAATTTTATTACCATTTTCAGTATAGTCTGCTAGAATTTAATAATTGTTATTGGTGATATGTCGAACCTTTGATCCGGAATTTCATGGGTGCGGCTTCAACCTTGCGATCTCCCTTAATTGGGGGTTATCGGAAGATGGGGTCGTAACAAACAGCATCTTCGTCAGGCTCTAACTTTGTTAAGGAAGCATAAGTTATATGCTAAATTTAGCAAGTGTGAGTTCTGGTTACCATAAGTATCTTTTCTTGGACACGTGATATCTGCCTCAGGTATTCATGTTGACCCTAAGAAGGTAGAATCTGTTCTGCAATGGGAACAGTCGAAGACACCGACAGAAATACGTAGTTTCTTAGGGTTGGCAGGCTATTACCGAAGGTTCATTAAGAATTTCAGTTCCATAGCCTTACCCTTGACTAAGTTGACCAGGAAGGATGTTCCTTATACCTGGAGTGATAAGTGTCAGCAATCTTTTCACCTGCTGAAGAAAAGGTTGACAAGTACACTTGTTCTTGTGTTACCTGAACAAGGGAAAGGATATATAGTTTTCTGTGATGCTTCCAAAAATGGACTTGGATGTGTGTTGATGCAGGATAAACAAGTGATTTCTTTTGCTTCCCGACAGCTTAAGAAACATGAGGAGAATTATCCGACACATGATCTGGAACTAGCTGCTGTGGTTCATGCCTTGAAGATCTGGAGACACTATCTTTATGGAGAGACATTCCAGATTTTCACTGATCATAAGAACCTTAAGTATATCTTTTCTCAGCATGAGCTTAATATGAGGCAACGCCGCTGGATGGAGTTGATCAAGGACTATGACTGTATAATTGATTACCATCCAGGGAAAGACAATGTGGTTGCTGATGCTTTGAGTAGGAAATCATCAACACCAGCCTTAGATAGAGCACAACTGAATTCTTTAGTGTTCTCAGGGAGAGATATGCTTATCTCCTTAAGACAAGACAATGTACAGTTAAGAGTATCATTGTTAGCTGGATTGTTGGCTGAGATGCATATAAAACCTACTCTAAGAGAGCAGATCAAGGAGGCACAGCAAGTTGATGTTGCAGTTCAACAGATCAGATCGGAGTATGGTAGTGAGAAACGAGATGGTTTCCATGACTCAGATGATCAAGTAGCATGTTATCATGGCAGGATGATAGTGCCTGATGTGGATAGCTTGAGAAAGTTAGTCCTGGAAGAAGCTCATTCTTTGATGTATGCTATACATCCCGGAAGCACCAAGATGTATTGAAACTTGAAAGATATGTATTGGTGGCCTCGTATGAAGAAAGACCTTGCTGAGTTTGTTATGCGGTGTCCTGTATGCCAACAAGTTAAAGCTGAACACCAGAAGCCTGCAGGAACAATGCAACCATTACCCATACCACAATGGAAGTGGGATCATGTAACCATGGACTTTGTAGTTGGTCTACCCAAGACAACCAAAGGACATGATTCCATCTGGGTAATAGTTGATAGGTTGACAAAGACAGCTCACTTCTTACCTGTCAAAACAACCTATTCTGCTGAGAAGCTGGCACAGTTGTATGTAGATGAGATAGTACGACTGCATGGAGTCCCAGTTACCATTTTTTCTGATAGAGGTCCCCAGTTTACGAGTCGTTTTTGGGAGCAACTTCATAAAACTTTAGGCACA
Organism: Alisma plantago-aquatica; assembly: GCA_963693085.1. Lineage (NCBI taxonomy): Eukaryota > Viridiplantae > Streptophyta > Magnoliopsida > Alismatales > Alismataceae > Alisma > Alisma plantago-aquatica. The sequence goes on from OY856412.1 coordinate 133,101,452, forward strand.
CCGTTAAGGTTTAGTACAGCCTTTCATCCACAGACTAATGGACAGTCAGAAAAGACTATACAGACCTTAGAAGACTTGCTGAGAGCATGTGTTCTTCAGTTTACAGGGAGTTGGGATCGCACCTAAGCTTGATAGAGTTTGCCAACAATAACAGCTATCAGCATAGCATTGACATGGCACCTTATGAAGCTTTTTATGGTAGACGTTGTAGATCACCCTTGTGCTGGTATGAAACTGGTGAATATCAGTTGTTAGGTCCTGATCTTGTACAGCAGATCACAAAAAAGATTAAGATAATACAACAACAGATAAAGATTGCACAAGATAGGAAGAAGTCTTATGCTGATAAGCGTCGTAGACCTATAGAATTCCAGGTTGGAGATAGAGTATACCATAAAGTCTCACCTTGGAAAGGAGTTCTGAGATTTGGAAGGAAATGGAAGTTAGCTCCTAGGTTTATGGGGCCTTATCCAATCATTGAACGGATTGGGAAGGTAGCCTATAAGCTAGAGTTACCACTAGAACTACAAAAGTTACACCCTGTGTTTCACATTTCCATGCTGAGGAAATGTCACCCTGATACAGAATCAGTTCTGCAACCTATGGAAGTAGAATTGAATGATGATGTGTCTTATGAGGAAGGACATGTGTCAGTCCTTGATAAAAGAATTAAAAAGCTGAAAAAGAAAGACATAAGTCTTGTGAAAGTCCTCTGGAATCATCGTGGTGTTGAAGAAGCCACATGGGAACTAGAGGAAGAGATGAGAAGGAAATACCCTGCTCTTTTCTCTTAATATGTTTTGTTGATTTCGGGGACGAAATCCTTGTAAGGGATGTATAATTTGTAACATCCCTGACCTGGGTTATGAACTAACCCTAGGTGTGTTGCTTAAATATGTGATTAGATTCTTGTGGTTATCGTTTGATATGTAATTAAAGCTTCTGAGGAACATATATTTCCAATTCTGTCCTTTTTGAACAATGTTGTAATATTGTTTTGATAAATATGGACTAATGTGCAAATTACCCAATTAGAGGGGTTAACTTGAAAATTGCACATGTTAAGATGTTCCTTTGATGTTGAGACATCATGAGAATGAATATGATGTAGTGATATGGATTCTCCAAGCTTGGGCACCAATATATAACTTGTAGAGCAATATTTATGCTTTAAAACCTAGTTTTGGTGTAAAGTGCAATTTACCCAAAATCTAGGGTGCAACATGTAAAATATACCATATATAGTATCTCTCATGACTCTTGGCATAAAATAGAGCAAATAAAATGAGGGGGCGCCTCATTTGAATGATCAAATAAGAAAGATAACCTTTATATATAAATAACCAAGTTTTAAGCAAAATGACCCTTTTATATATGTAACTTAGTAAGGTGTTTGGTTCTTTTTTTCCTTTAAACCTTGGTTGAGAGAGAGGTTTTGCATGTGATAAGAAAGGAGAAACGTGGCCAAGAAAGTGGAAAAAGGGCTTGGTGGATATAGATGAGAAATAAGAAAATAATCCTCCTTGCCTTAAAAATACCCAAAAATATATAAGTGCATCTTTTTCCACAAAGCAAGGGATCGTTTCCCTTCATTCCTTTTCTCATCTTCTTGATTTGTCCAACTAAGGAGAAGATCAGGAGCAGAGGAATACGACCAATTTGGTTTAGGTAAGTTTTGACCATCACCTAGCTCAAATTCATGGAGGAAACCCTAGTACAAGGTTGGTTTGTTAGTTTTTCTTACACAACTCTTCTTTCTAGCCATCTTCTCCATCCAAACCTTGAAGAATGGACCTTGGATGACCTATGGAGCTCAAGCCACCATTAGAGCTACGAAGCTTGGAGCTCTAGATCAGATCTTAAGGCGGGTTTTATAACTCTAACCCTTAATTTTTGCTTATGCATCTTCCTTCCAGGAAAACGTTGCTTATTCCCCTTCTTTAGACACTTCTAAGTGTTCTTGCAAGCTTTTCCGTGAAGAACAGTTCTTGTTCTTGAGGAAGAAGATGATGACGTTATTTCCAAAGTTTATCCTAATCTTTCTTTAGCAAACGATCCTCCACCTCTTGCTCAAACGGTTTGCAAAACCGTTTGAAAGCAAACAGTTTCAAAACCGTTTGAGAGCAAACGGTTTCACAAGAACATTTGGAGAGCAACCGGTCCAAGACTGTTTGTATGGGTTGACCAGGCTTTGACCATTTGGAGATCTTCTGTACACATTATGGACTAATCACCCACCAAAAATCATCATCTAATTCCAAGTAAATCACCAATTGAAGGCTCATTAGTCACCTAAACCCTAATCGGGTTTATTGCTGATTTCAATGATGCAATCATGTTGAAGTTTGGGTTGAGTGGCCCAAACGGTTTCAAAACCATTTGCGGATCACCCATATGGTCTCAAGACCGTTTGGTGATCACCCAAGACCGTTTTGAGGTCTAGGGTTAAGTGGGGTTGACCAATTGAGGGTCCAATCATATCAAGTTGTTGAATAATTAAATGCTGATTTTGTAACCAAATCTAGGGTTCAACTCTTAAGTGAATGATTTGGTTTTTGATAAAATAATGGGCAAACGATCTCAAGACCATTTGGAAGATGTCCAAATGATCCCAAGACCGTTTGGGGTCAGGTCATGACCCAATTGAATGATGGTTCAATAGGTTCAACATCAATTAGACACATGTTGATACATGTTGAAGGGTGATCGTTTCCAAACTCTAACCCAATCAATCCAAACCCTAATTGGTGATCAATTAAGGATCAATTGAGGGTCAAATCAGTTGAGGGTTGACCTAATTGACTCAATTGATGAGTGTCTAACCATTGCATGATCGATTGAGAGGTTCAACCTTGGAAACCCTAACTCAATTGGAAGAATTGACACACTTTTTGGTCCATGCGGTTTTGAGGGTGTTTGGACCAAACGGTCTCAAGACCGTTTGGGTCCAAACAGTCTTGAGACCATTTGGGACCAAACGATCCCAAACCGTTTGGTGATCATGCGGTTTTAAGATCGATTTGTCCATGCGGTTTCAAAAGTCAAAGTTTGGCCAAACGGTCAACGAGACCAAACGGTCTGCACCTCACCTAGGGAAAATGGTCTTGAGTGTGTATTTTATCAAACGGTCTTGAAAGTCAAAGGGACCAAACGGTCAACAACTCCAAACGGTTTCAAAACCATTTGGAGGTTGAAAGTGCAAAACCGTTTGGGGTCTATTAAGGTCAAGAACGTTTGATGCCTTAGTGGTCAAGATGGTTTAGTAGTTGATTAACTTAAACCCTAAAGGTACCTAAAGTGATTAAGGGAATAAGTAATTAGTTGATTGATGCATGTTATGGTCAATGGTGAACATTACAAAAGTACCCTTAGTGGGATAATGTGACTAATACCCCTTGATCAAGCAAACCCTAATAACCACAATGGTGATGACATAACCTATGTTGTCAAAGTTGATTTGACTTAACCTAACCAAGAGTAATGTAAACATCATCTAATAATAAGAGGAGAGAGAAAACTCCTAATATGAAAGAGAATCAAGTAATATACTTCCAACATGTATGAATACATCTAATTAGGGTATGATCCTTCATAGTGAGAACATGGAAACCCTAATTATGATAGTTAATGAATCTTAACCTAATTTGAGGGCATTAATGGAGGTAATCCTCGTATATGATGATGGTATAATCTTAATTTACAGTAATGTGAATAGTAAACCCTAATCTAGGGAAATGTGATGATGTGAACAGTAAACCCTAAATTGTGGGTTATGCTTTTAAGTATGAAACTCTATGATTGAATTAGGCAATAATTGTATTGTGCTTATATAGACAAAATGTGCATGTTATCAATTGTGCTAATCATGCAGGTTTTTATGCAGAAATGATCATAGCCAGGTAAGGGTTATGATGTCATATTCATTAAAAGCACTTTATGAGTTTTGAAAGTAATGACATGCTATGTTGCCTAGTAAAAGGTAACATATGAGATTAACAGGCTATATGAGCCATGAGAAATGTTTATATTGCCATCAAGTCATCAATATGTTACTTAATAGTAAGTGTTTTGATGATCTAAGGGTTTGAATACCCATGTTCCTGAATCATAATGATGAGATGGTTAGGGATTGATATCCCAATGGTAACTGATGTGAAATACACTTGATATAATTAGTACTCCTTCTTTATAGCAATTATTTTAATGGTTTGTGTTTGAAAACATACCTGATGTTAAAAGAATGCTATAATGTACTTAAATAATCAAGTATAATGATATCATGTAGAGCCCTGACCATAGATCCATCATTGTCAGTAGTTTAATGATGGTGAAATAGGTTTTCCTAAGGGAACTCCTGGAGAACATACTTTTGAGTATGTTGGGGTTATGGACGTGAATATCCTTACGTCCTAATGTAGGGATTGATGTGAGATGTACTTTAATCTCTCATCCCTTCATTATATGTTTATGCTGGGATGATGTATCACTAATCTCCCGATGATGTTGTTAATGCCGCATCGGTGTGAGATAAACAAGAAATCCCTCGATGGCGAAGAGAGTACAGAATGCCACTGTAACTCTAATAGCGAAGTTTCCAGAATATCCTGGAAAGCTATTATAGTAGAGATACGAGATGTCCTGCATGATGGTCCTCACACTGACTGAGGAAGATGAGGTCATAGGAATCTGGCTCTTCTGATGACCTATGTATGGTACCGATTGCGATTTTTTAATGGTCGGTTGGCGTATGAGAGGTGTAACTCATCTCCTCAGGGTATAATAATAATGTTTGAAAAACATAAACAGCTGTGTAGTATAACTGCTTAGGTTGTATTACGAGAAACAATGATTGATGATACATTGTTTATAATGTTCTAGTTGAATAACTAGTATATATGTTCTTCATATTCCTTATTGAGATATGCCTTGATATTTAATCAAGTTATAATTGAAATGATTTCTAAAAGAATGTTGCTTTACTTAATATTAAACATGTTGTTGAATATTTAAAGTTCTACTGCTTATTGTTATTCCTTTATTGCAATAACAAAGCTTCTGGCAGAGAGTTATAACTCTCGCTGGGACAATTATTCAAATTGTCTCACCTCCATGGGATTCAACTTTTTAGGTAGACGCCGAGGACGGAGGAACCCATCTGAGGGTGAGCAACAGCAGCAGCAACAACAACATCAGGGACAACAGTGATTCTCAAGTGGAGACACTGTCTGTCAAGTCTTGTAGATAGTATGTCCTATGTGTCGTCTCTGTACTCTCAGGTCTTAGGAGTCCGTAGATGTTTAAAGTATATCTGAGATTTTTGGCTTAATGCCTCGAGATTTTTGTATCTTGCTTTGTACAGATAACAAATCAATTGATGTGGTAATCACTCGAGATGTGATTTTACAGAGATGTAATGATGGATCATATTGTAAATAACTTATCTTGTTTCTTTATGAAAAGAGTTTTGTTGTTTAAAGATCTATTTCCAAAAAGTTTTAATTTTTAGTGATTTTTATTAATTCCGCTGCTTGTTAATCGCTTCCGCATTCGTTGATCTTGTTTTCTGAGAAATCGAAGTCGAGTCGTCACACTAGTGGTCCCCTAGATGTTAGGACCTCTCAAGGGCATGGGAATTTAAGGCTGTTTGGCTTGTCTTGTGTATTTCTCTCAAATGAAATAAAAACACACACACGCATTCGCCCGCCCGCCCGCCCAGCCCGGCTCGGTTTGGTGCGTGGATTTATCTTTTTATAAAATATTTTATTTTATTTTATTTGTCCCGAAACGACGATTTGTTTTCTGTGTTGCGTCGTTTGGAGTTCGGTTGACAGCGTTTAAGACACAACAATAAACCTCCCTTGACTACCCGTTAAAACCGACCATTAAAACGATGTTAATGACGCACGTTGGAGAGACCAACAGGTGCAGGCAGTTACCGCGGCGGCTGAGACGCACTCCATAAAAGGAGGCGTCTCATCTCATTTGATAAAGATATATAAAACACACCTAGAGATAGAGAGAGATCTACAATAGTTCATTTCCTGATATACACCGGTTCCTTTATTGGTGTATCGCGGTTCCTTTGTTGTTGTACCACGGTTACTTTAGTGTTGTATTGTGGTTCCTTTCCTCCATTACAAAGTTGTAGTGCTTTACTGCTATACATTGGTTCCTTCACCGCTATACACTAGTTCCTTTCCTGCTGTACTGAGGTTACCTTCGTGCTCCTTTGTTCCTTTCTTCGCCACAACAAGCTTATTCTTCCAAACACCACCACGCGTTGCTGCTGTCTTACGTCGGCAACTACTTCGCGACGTCTGTTTTGTTGTTTGCGACCAAGGGCTAAGGAACGAGTTCAACACAGCACTGTCGCTTGCATCGAGCGACTATACCAGAGTTGGGGTGGCTAAATCTTGGAGATAGACCGCCGAAGACGCTCGTGTTAGGAGTGGTGGAATCTGTCTTGAAGATAGTGTTTCACACGCCTTCATCTTCAAGCTCTGATGTTTGATTTCTAAACTCATTCGTCATTTTCTCCGAATCCAATTTATAGTTAATATAACTGTTGTGTTTTGGTGGTTAACTGCTTGCAATATCTAATTAACATCTGTCTTACAGAGCTACGACAACTACTATTTTTCAACATTTTTCAAGATAGATTAATTTGTTTACTGCTCTACTTTAGATTATATAAACAATTGCATATACAGACCAGTTCATTCCTAAACAGTTGTTAATTAGATATACATCTTACTTCCTATTTGAGTAATATGGATTCAAAAACTATGCTATCGCTTGACGATGTAGCCTCCCTTCGTCCATAATGCTTTTTTGGTTTGCACTTCCATAGTTGGCAACTGAAAATGCAAGTTTGGCTCACATCCCTTGGACTTATGTCCGCTATCTTACCTCCTGATGAGTCTGCACATGCAGTGCCTACACCACAACCAGAAAACCTCCTTCTTGGAGAAGATCAACCTGAACCCGTTGTTCCTTAACCAGTTGTCCCCACTCCTGTTTCTAAGGAAACTGATTACCTTTGTCATGGTAGGATCCTATCAGCCTTATCCGATGAACTATATGACATCTACCATAGGATCCCAACTGCTCTTAAACTATGGATTGCCTTAGACTCTAAATTTGGTCTAGAAGACACTGGTCTTGAGTGTTACGCCTTTGTTGAATGGCTAACATATAATATGGTTGATAATAAACCTGTTTCGGCTCAAGTCCTAGAATACCAAAAACTTAGTGTCTAAATCCATGGCTAAAGGTTACAACCTTGATGAGAATGTTCAAGTAGCAGCCCTCATAGAGAAACTCCCTCCTTCATGGAAGGATTTTTCCAGGATCCTTAGGCATAAACAAGGGAACATGTCCATGGCATCCTTAGTTAAATCTCTACAAACCGAGGATAGACATAGGGAATAAGACAGGAAGTCTAACCCGTCTGTCAATATGGTTACAGGTGATAAGACTAAGAAAAAACCCAACCAATCTCATCTCCATAAGAAATCTAAACCTTCCTTTAAGGGTCGCAAGCACCACCAAAACCAGAGTAATAATAATCGTGATCAAGGAGAAAAATGTGTCTGCTTTGTGTGTGATAAACCTGGCCACTTAGCGAATGTGTGCATATTTTGCAAAGGTCAGAGAAAGTAGAATGTCCAGACTCCTAAAAATCCTGAAGTAAATATGATCATTGTGGGGGTGGTCCCTTCCTCTTCTATAAAAAGGTTAGAAAATCCTTCTATTCTTTTTGTTGACTTATCCTCAGATTGGTACTTGGATTCCGGTGCCACCTGTCATATTTGCTTTGACCAATCCCTCTTTTCTACCTACCAGACTGAATCCGGCAGAGTGATCAAATGGGGAGATCATTCATCCACCATCCCGATTGCTGGCTTTGGACGTGTTGACATAAAGCTTACTTCTAGGAATGTCCTTAGATTACATGATGTCCAACATATACCTTCTTTCTGTAGAAATCTGATTAGTCATGTTGTTTTATAACATTCTGGTTATACCTTGTTATGTCAAGGCAATAGAGTTGTAATTTCTAAGAATGGTTCTTACATTGGTCTTGCATATACTTGTAGTGGTTTGATTAAACTAACTTCTATTTCATGTAATGCTTCTTCTAGTAATGAAATATCTTCTACTGTTTTAGTTTTTGAAACTAGTGATGTTTGGCATCCACGTCTTGGTCATGTGAATAAAAATATGATGAAACGCATGATTCATTTAGATTTGATTCCTAAGACACATATTGATATTTCTGATAGATGCCAAGTTTGTGTGCAAGTTAAGCTTCCTAAGAAGCCATTAAAATAAGTAGTAGATCGTAGTACATCCTTGCTTGAGTTAATTCATACTGATGTTTGTGATTTAAATCATGTTCTTACTCGTGATGGTATAAGATACTTTGTTACCTTTATAGACGATTTTTCAAAATATTATTCTATTTTCTTGCTGAAAACTAAGGATGAACAATTAGAAAAATTCAGAATCTATAAACACTACAGGAAATGTAACTATTTGTGAAGGATGATTCCTTCACAAATGTACATTAATTCTGTCAAAAAAAATTCGGTTGAAGGCCATTCCTTCACAAAAAGTCCTACTCTAAAAGCCTCTTCACAAATACTTTGATGAGAGACTCTAGCCTTCACAAATACTATTTTGAAGGACTATTTGACCTTCACAAAAAAACTTTCCAGGCCTCCCAAATACATTTTTGAAGGCTAATTTCACAACTTTCAATGAGGTTCTAGGGCCTTCACAAATACTTTTTTTGAAGGACTATTTGACCTTCACAAAAAGACTTCCCAGGCCTCCCAAATACATTTTTGAAGGCTAATTTCATAACTTTCAATGAGGTTCTAGGGCCTTCACAAATATACTTAATTTCTCATGAATTACAATTGTGATCTACATTTTCCTATTTGTCAATGAGGTTTTAGCTTTCTTATATTTCATGAAGTAATATATTTGTGGCTTCTATCAGGCACAAAGAAAATTTTAATAAACTAATTTAGTTAATATGACACAACAACCATAACAAATCACTCTTTTGAAACATTCCTTTTTATTTCAAATAGAAAAATTGTTCATTACATAGGGGAGGACATGGGCCTTTTCCCCTTAATCGATACAAATTTCAATGTAAATATATATCTACATTTTGACTTTATCACTCATTTAGCCAATGACCAACTTTGACGATATTAAGTAAAGTATCAAAAGATGATAACTACACCTCAGCATTTGTTTAAATATGAGCACCTTCCTCTTCAGCTACATTTCTTATGGTTGATGATACCGAACCCATTCCTCCTTCAACATATCTACAGAAAGACATATTTACTGGTGTTAGTAACAAAGAAGAACTATAAAGGTCATCAACTTATAAGCTTTCAGACGACGTTGAGTAGAAAACAAAGAAGAACTATAAAGGTCCACACAATAATTATTGCCATAATTACTTCTAACATCAACGTACTGGTAATTTCAGGATGCATGTTCATGAATAAATCCCCATCTTAAAACAATCAGCCATATTTCCACTAATACTCGCTAGAATGAAAATTCCCCAGCCATGAAGAGTGGAAGTAGGATGACAACACCTATATCTATTCCACAAAATTATTCACCAAATTAGATATTGTTTATCCAGTAGGAGTCAGAATTGATTTACGGTTTCCTGTATACTTTTCTTTTTTAGGGTTTTTTTGGTCCCAATAGGCATCAGGTTCATATGATTCTTAGGATTATTTTTGTTTTTCTCCCCCTATATATGTCATATATACCTCCTCAGTGAGGGTAGACGGGCAGATTCTGATTACCATGGCTTTGAATGCATTGATTTTATCTAGGAATACATTACCCTCATTAAGACTTTTTAAACAAGAAAGCAACAATAAAATTTTTGATCTAATTCATATAAAAGAAGATTATTATATCTGCGTGGGGAAGACGCAATGGCACTGGCAGCTGAAACAAATGACCCTAGCTGCCCGCTTCTGCCAACACTGAAGTTGGTCTGGACTAGCAATCTTGTTTTACAATATATTGCAAAGTCCTCACAGTTGTTCTTGAAAAGGTTGTAGGTATCGAAACCATTGTTCAGAAGGAACTTGGCACGATGCAAGACATTAGCAGGGGGATCCGAGGTTGCAAGAGTGCAGGTTCCACCACCAGACTTGGCCAGGAAGAAAGCAGGCGTGACTGGATAATGGAAGAGATATAGGTCACCACAAGATAGGAAACAATCAACACAAGACATGATCACACCATCAAGTGCACTCTGATCACCACAATGCTCACACAGAATGCCAACATTTGCTGGGGAACTGCTAAATATGAACCGGTCTAATATAGTTCTTGTCCCAACCTCTCGACCTTGACCTATAGTATAGTGTACATAGTCCAGCAAGTAAACGGCTTCTAAGAAAGTATCCAAATCCCTTCTTGTCTATCAAGGTCAGTCACTTTACATGTTAGATACTTCCCTGAAGACTAGGCATAAGATAAGGCCAACAATATACATGCTGAGCCATCTACTACACAAACAAACCTACAAAGATATTATTTCGTATTGCATCCCATAAATATCACAAAATCAGAGGCAAACCTCAGTTAATATGAATATGATGGTTCATTGATAGATTAGGGAGCCCATTCGAAGAAAGAGCACATGGCACCTCTTTCAGCTGTCCAGTTGCCACAGCCAAAGAAGTACATGCCATGCTTTGGTCCAGGTTTATGCACCATCCTTTTGCAGCTCATAACTCCACACCAACAGTATGTATGTCATTCTCTGGCAGTGGGATTGACAGCAAGATAGAAGCAAGCATCACTGTCTGCCAGCTGCTTCAGATTTTGTTGTGGAAATGGTCTCGGTGGGTTGTTTGAGTATGGTTGCCACAATGACAGACACTAGGGGTATGGCCGCCAAGTTGATGGACGGTCTGCAGATTGCAGCGTCAATGAATTGGTTATTAAGAATCTGAAACCTTGATGCATGAGGAGGGTGAGCAGTCTGGTAGTGTTGTGAGCATCATCAAGGCCACAGTGAGGGCGTCCCTCCCAAACTAGACCTGCCAAATCAACTGCCTGCTTGAGATTACAACGAACACCACCAAATATTTCACCAAAATTCACCTTCAAATTGATCCATCTGTTGAAGTAGGGAGGCTTGCGGATCTTCTTGAATTTACATTCAGATTCCAACATTACTTTGCAGTCCCAGTCTCCCCATGTAACCACGACAAAATTGGTGTGCTTGATCCCTTTTTCTTACAATCATTTATCATGCATTAGTAACGCTTCACTAAGAGGCACACCTCTATCTACCTGGATTTGTTGGATTCCTATCAGCTCTTTACAGAAATCAGTCAAAAGTTGGTGATATATAGGTCGAACATATGTTTGAAATGAAGCTTCCAATTGTCCGCTAACAGTATTGACTAATACAGATGGAAATTCAATAATTTCTTGAGGATAAGGATTGACAACATGTATAATGTGTAACATAGATAATATATGCAAATTCCATAACACATACCAGGTGATGGTTGCAGCAAAACCCTGAATCATAGCTGATGACACATGTATATTAATATAGTGACGCAATTGTGATTGATACGTACGTCTCCAAAAGTTTCTAGTGATGATGATATTAGATCTCTAAATCGGTAAATACGATATATTGAGATAATTGAAAAGGTTACAAGACCTATGTTCATATAGATAAGAGGGGATGACTTATTACAGAGGCAAGCAATATCGGATAAAACTATAGAATAAAAGAAAACACAAAACACAAAACATAGCATGACATAACACAAAGTTTAACAAGACCAATATCCATCTGACATGTAACTTGTCTATTGGACCCAATTTTAGTTTATAAACCACAAATTAAAAGCATGAAGAAGAAATGAATGACTTGAGTGATGCTGGAATGCCAGGTGACATTGTGGGGAGCACACTAAACATATGAATGCATATATTAGGTGGCTGGAGGAGCTTTCTTCAAGTAAGTGATAGGTTTAGATACACGCGGTGTTTGGATCATAGCACTGCAAATTTGAAGGACAATTAGGTAATCTTTCTTTTGTCGTTTCTGAAATAACTGATGTATCTGAATCAATAGGAATTGGAGGTGTTATTCTTGATAGATGCGCAAGAGTAGACTGCAATAAGCCATCTCACAGATATGCAAGTGCTTTCTATCCTGATTCTTACAACTGCTATTTTAGATTTATCAGCCAACATCATAAGAGAAAAGAATTTTTTTTCTCTAATTCGGAATATAAAGATAAATTGATATGTATATGAAATGTAGAGCCGAAGTCATTGACCTGCCAAAAATCACCTTAGTGGGACATCAACAGAGTAGAATCAGTTGCAAAGAGACAGCAATGGAAATCACTGTGGTGCCTCCCCTCCCCAGCTCAAGTCATTACAGTAAGTCACCTTGCATTGGAAGTAGGTTGGCCCATGTGAGCGAGGCCAGAAAAGCTACCCCCACCCCAGCCCCACCCCCACCCGCACCCCCACCCCCACCCCCAACATACACACACATCCCAAATGAAAACAAGTCATCAGAGAAGAGTGTCACGTTGCAGTGGAAGTAGGTTGGCGCATGTAAGCGAGGGGCAGAGAAGCTCAGCTTCACAGAGTCTATTAAGTTGAACATAAGATGCAAGTATTGGTCACAAGTTTCTTCAAATTCGATAACAACAAAATACTAAAACTCTTGAAACGGAGAATCATGTGGATATCCTGTAGAAATCATCTTAAAAGGAACACATTGAATTCTTGGTTCCACTGGAAAAGGGTACTCATGAGTCATTGGATAGAATTGGCTCCCGACAGCACTCCAACGATTATAAGGCAGCTATTCAGGACGAAGATTAGACAACATGCAGAACTTTTGATGATATACTGGTCTAGTATAACCTTCATTGGGAGGTACACTAACATCCCTAACGAGTAAATTATCAGATTGTGTAGTTCTATGAATTGGATGGGCATTAATGTCACTCTTTGAATCAGGAAACTCTTGAATAACATTTCCATTTTCTTGCGAAGCACAGGGAAATGGTTTGAGGCATCCTAGAGGCGCCTCCGAGTTCCTTTGAATTTTATCACTTTGATCTGGATCATTCATCGACCTAGTGATAGCAGAGATCCCCAGGCATATAGATCAAGCACCGTCCCCCGCCCTTCCACATGGAGCGTGAGAACCTCGAGAGGGGATATGGAGAAAGTGGTTGGGATCAGGCCATCCTCATTAAGACTTTCATTGCAATGTAAAGATCATACTACAGATTTTAAACCCATCATAGACAAATTCCCATAACAAGTGAACATCGAACAATAGTATTTACCCAAATGGCATTACTGATATGATAACAACAATAACTAGATATAATGAACTGTGCAGGTATATTTTTTTGGAACAACAGTAAGGGGTGACCCCCCTGCTGCCCCAACATGTATAAGAGACACACCAGATAATTTAGAATCTGGAAAATCCAAATGGTATATGTTTATAAGTCCTAATTTTAGGAAAAGGCAGCAAGGCATGTTGCCACCTTAACAAGCTCAAGAAATTCAATAAACACTTAAATAACATTTGTAAGTGTCAATTTACTTTACAATGCTTCTAATTGTCAAATAGACATCTTCCGTGTCATTTAACCCCAAGAGAATTACTGCATCAACAAATATCATAACTACAAGAATAGGATGTGATAAAATATTGGTAGTGGCTGCAGCCCATTGTTCATGAAATACAGAAAATAGATAGAGTAGAACACTAAACGTATAGCTGCAATATCAGGATGTGATGAAAATATTGGTAGATACTGCAGCCAACTATCCGTCAAATACAAAAGGCAGATGATTAGAACACCAAACTTATATGACAGCAAAGTGATAGAAAACAAGGAAGATGATATTTGTTGCAGGACTGTAGATCCATAAGTGAAGAGTTTTGACAAACTTGAGAAGCAAATATAGAATATTTTGGCAGAAAAAAAGAAATATTCAAAAATCCGATGAGTACAAAGACATTATATGCTTGAATACACCAACAGAACAAATGTCAAATGGTGGATATAAAAGCATATAGATATAACCTAAGACTATTTTCCCATGAACATTCAATCCGCCATATGGGCTATGTCACAGGATTTTATTTTGTTCATATATCATCATCAGGCAGCATATCCATTTCCAACATGTCAATCAATGCAATTTTCAAGTAATAGTGCAACGCTTTGGAAACAATGCTTCTCAAATGTCTAGGTAATCCTACCAGAGCATCCTTAATTTCATCAAGCTCAATAGATTCCAGAACCTCATTTACAAATTTCTGATTAAGACACAAAGAAACAATTCAGACAAACGAATCCAAGCCCTAACAATTTAACAAATGGAAAGAGGCAGAAGTCAAATCTAACTCAAAAAATAAATTTGTCTAGTGGTGAAACTCAAATGGGGACTAAAACTTACAGTTCTGGTTGCAACATCAATTTCAGGTGGTAAACATGTAAGGATGCTGAATATCTAACTGATTCCTCAATAGTGATTTGTGGAGAATGTATATCGATTTGCTCACAGTATCCCGATATTCTTGCAAATGTGTCTTGTTTTTTAGGATATCCATTTATTCTTATATCACCTTCGATATTGCCTCCTGTTTTCCTTCCTGAAAGAACATCAAAGAAACTGCTACACATCAATATGATTGTGTTACACTGATGTAAAGTAACAACATGGAACTTCTATATGTAGCTTTTGGATTAGTCAATTCAGATACATCAAAAACAAGTCAAGATCATTTCTTACAATTAATTGGAATTCAATCAGTTGCAAATATAGATGGGAAAGGTATAAGAAGCTTATATTAGATATAGTGTCATGAAGTTAATATTGATATAATCTACTAGAACAATCATGCACTCCCCACTTAAAAACCAATATGTATCATTGTCAGGCCCTGATTCTTAATGATCTAAGTAGAGATATTAGAGAAATTTTTTCCACAAATAAGTTTGAGATAAACCCAGTATGTTTTAGATTAAGAAAATAATTTTGATAGCATCTTAAACAAAAACTGTTGGATTATCATATATCTCTTTTTCATCTATGTTCCTCTTCATAATTATTTTAAGGGAAATTAATTATGGTCAGAGTTCATAGTCACACAACATGGTAGAGAATTATGTGATGACTGTACCTTAATTTTTTTGATAGTAAAATGTAATTAGTATATCAAGGTAGGGTCAATCATAAATAGAGTCCGGAGAATTTTTATGACATATACAAGAAACTAACCATACTTTAGCTTTCTCCTGGCACCGGTATCAACGATCAATATGTCATTTTCAAAAGATTTTATGAAGACCTTGAGAAGCATCATTCTCTCACTGTCGTACAGAACCCAAAAATGAAATTTTAGGAAATTCAGCTTGTTTACTTTTGGGTAGACATCCTGATAGCGTCTCTGGTGTAGTGGATCAGATTGTTGGGAGTGATCCCCAGCCAGACATTGATGAAGTATTTAAATACTTTCAATCCTCTCCTCTAGAAATTCTATAGTTGTTACACTAGACGCCACTACTCTTCCATTCAATACTGGCCAAGCTCATTCTCACATCTTCCTGCCTCATGGATCACATGCAGACATCCACCATGAACAATCAAATTCCCTTTCTGATATCGACTCTAACTTATTCGTACTTTATAGAGGCTAATATCTAGCATATGCAACACAACAACACCAAAAGTGTACAAGAAAATAGAATCTGAAAGATTATAAATAGGATTGAGATTATAAGACAACAAAAGTTTGCACAGTAGGTAGAAATCACTATTTTTATGTGTGACAGGGCATGGGAGCAAGCTGGAAAGGTAATATGTTCGACAGAGCTAGTCACAAAAACAAATAATACTAGTTCAATTCAAGCTTCAGGATTATCTTTCAAGAAAAACTGCTAGCTACTAATTGTGATCTATTCTTTCTAAGTTGAAAAAATGAATATTGACCCACCCCCAACCCCAACTCCCAAGCTGGAATGTATGCCAACTTGATTCACATGATAAAAAAAAGTAGATAGTCTTGGTAAATACATCAGCAATTTGATCATCGATGAGCACAGGCATATGAATCATCTTACTTTGATGTGTTTTGTGAAAAAGAAGAGGCGATGGCAAAATGGAGGGCTACTGAATTGCCACACTTGTCGTAAAATTCTGCACTCATATTTTCAACTTAGAAAGAATAGATCATACCATTATAACTGACGCATGCAAGGGCATGACATGATACCCAACTTCAATGTTGGATCGAGAAAATTATAAATTGCATGTTAGTTTTCCAAATGACTAGATCTGCACCATGGAAAATACAACATCCAGAAGTGGATAGACAATATATTACATCATAAGCCAGAATGCATCAGCAAAGTGAAGATTGCCAAATGTGATGTATCCTTTCTCCAAAAGAATTGGTTTACAATTATCTAGGTCTAAGCACCCATGTCCTCAAAAAAAGGTCAAGATCAGAGTTCCTGTCAAATAACAAGACTGTCTATATGTGTACCCATGGAAATATTATCGGAGCAGTTAGAGAATATTGAACAAAATGAAAGTCAAGATTCTAAAGAGAGGATTGTGCCTGTTGTAGATTCTTTTAAACTCACATTTGTCCAACTACTCCCGAGTCAATTAAATTTAAAATTTATCAATATATATACCTCATAAGTCTCATATGAATTGTCCAACTACTCCCAAGTCAATTAACTTTAAACTTTATCAATAATAAGTTGACATATGGACCAAATGTAATTTTCTCCATGGATAATAAAAAACAAAGACAATGTAAATAAAATTCATACACATTTTCTAAATACTATCTATGACCAAGGAATTGTGAAGTTTCACAACACTTGAAAACTCTATTGTAAATTGTTGAAAATTCTTCAAGCATTATGAATGTCTTCTGTTGCAGTATCCCTTGCATGATTTTCTCCACTTGTACCACCATGAGCAGGAAACGCACTAGTAGGAGTTGAAGTTGGAAAATATTGAGGCTGACAAAGAATTTAAATTTTCAATTTATGATGAACATGAATAACCACACATTTGATAATATATTTATATATATACATGTGATGCACTTGTACCACCATGAGTGGGAAACGTACCAATAGGAACACCATTTGAGAAATATTAATGCTTGAAAAGAAATTAAATTTTCAATGAAGTTGAACATGAATAGGCAAATATCAATAATATATTTTTTATTTATACCTGGGATCCACTTGTACCACTTTGAGCCAGAAACACAACAGTAGGAGGTCCATTTGGAAAAAATTGTGGCTTCAAAAAAAATTCATAGCATGAGAAGGAGTTTCTTTCAGATAAGTCATTAGAAACAATGTATGTAATATTATACCTGTGATTGAAATGTAAACAATGGCCCGTTCATACTATTTGTGGTAGCTTGAGTAGAAAACACACCAGGAGAAGTCCCGTTTGGAAACATTTGAGCCTTTAAAACAAGATTTTCATTTTCAACTTATGTTATTTACAAACATTTAAAAATTCTAAAATTATGTAAATATGTACATGTGTTCCAAAATTTGACGATGTTGTACCAACACTAGTATGAAATACTCCAGAAGGGGGTGGATTTGGAAACACACTCGCCGGTCTAAATTGTGTACTTCTAGCTGATTCGGCCTATTCAAAATATAGAAGAGAATAAAACAAATTCTATTTATGTTGTAATATTATATCAATAAGTTTGATCTAATACTCGATTGTTGCCATCAAATAACCTAATTTTGTTGCACCCATGTTATAAACTGGGACCAAGATTTTTGCATATTTTTCATTTCTTGAGTAGCCTCTTTTAATTTATCCTACAATGAAATATATTTTTAGAAGACAATAATTACAGTATCATATGATACTTACACATTTGTTAAATTACTTACATCTTTTGCAATACTTTCTCGCAATAACATTTCATACCGAATTTTGGCAGCTTTCCCAATATTCCCTTCCGAGGCATGTCCGAGTCCAATACCACAAACCCTATTTTTTTTACAGGGTTGACTACACGCAAAAAAGCACAACATGTCACCTCATCGATTTGTGTTGGATCAGTTACTTCACCATTTGTAACTTCGTTTTCAACAATATCACTTATCTCGTCATGTCATATTTTGAACAAAGTTAAGGTACAAACTAGAAAAGTTTTATTTGAAAATTTAATATACTATTGATTTAAAATATTGAATAAATTACCACCAACGGGTTGTTCTCATATACCTTCTTCAAAAAATCTTTTTGAGTAGGCTCCCCTTCCGCAGTTTTCTTTCATAAATCAAATAATAGAATTATTATTGCTAACTAGACAATTTCTTATTTAGAACTCATTGGAAATAAATACAAAGTGAAAGGTGATACCATTTCCTCCCTATAACAACTCCATGGTTTGGATCCTGTAGTATGATGCATTTGTTTTTTGACCTGTTAACCTTATTTGTGGCAGCAATTTTCTATATAAAAAATACTTACTTAACACTATAAATTAAAGATAAATGATTACATATTAATTTGATATTACCTCAGACTTCTCAGAAGACCATTGTTTCACAAGATTGTCAAACTGACGAATATCTAATGATGCATTCTGCTCAACCTTTTTTCTCATCAAATCTGGATCATCCTTATACTTTAGATAGTAATCTTTCTTAACCTGTGACTTCCAACTTTGTAAAGCTTTGTGAATGTGAGTGTCTACATAGTTCCATGCATTTGGATGATCTCCCAAATCGAAGAATTTCTAACAACATATGTGGAGATGTTAAGAAACAATAAAAAACTCTTAAAATATACACTAAATCTAGAATAAAAGAAATTTTGTAGTTACTTAATTACCTCAATGCATGATTTTCTATCTTCAAATGCTAGTTGTGGTTTCTTTCGCCATTGTAGATCTAAACTCCATATTTGTCGTTTTCTAGCTAATATGCCACAATAACTATTCAACTTTATATTGTTCTTTCCAAGTGCATTACTTGTTGCATTCCACTCCACCTTGTGTCGTTGCTCTCCTAGTTTTGGAATTAGATTGACCTCACTTGCAGGGCCCCTGCCATATCTATGGTGGTCATGTTCATCCTCAAGTTCCTCATGCTCATCTCCTACTTCAGTTGAAGGAGAGGAGACTGTAACTGAAGTAGCAGTGGGTTGTGGTGGAGTTGTAGAAGCTCTCATAGTTTACCTTGTGTTCCTCATCCTACATAAGATGAAAACATAATAATGTAGAAATGCATAAGAGGTTAGTCCAACAGTTTATAAAATAAATGTACAATATTGTAAGCACATAATAATCCACAAAGAAAAAGGGGCAGATGACAAGGCAATATCTTTGCACCAATACATAATAATCCACAAAGAAAAATATTACATCAACACAAAATGTTCCTCATCCTACATAGGATTCAAAAAGGAACAAATGAGAAGGCAATATCCTTGCACCAGCACATAATAATCCACAAAGAAAAATATTGCAAGCACGATCATTCACTAAGGTTTGCAACGACTAATTAAAACAACTTTATTCCTCAGGCTCCCTAGCAACAAATGATCCATGCATATCATTCCTCGACCAGGAGATATCATCAATTGTGTGGTTGTTAGCACTATGAACTTGTGTCCCACTTAGATAATCCTCAACGATAGGTACATCAGAATAATTTCGAGGTGGAAGTTTCAAAGCAGTGAACCAATTATCATCATCAGGATCTTTTACATAAAAGCATTGCATTGCTTGTGATGCAAGAGTGAATGGCTCATCTTGATTGCGTCTTCTTGAGAAATTGAGTTGTGTGAAACCATATTTGTCAATGCGTAAACCGTTAGAAGAACTTTCATCAAACCAAGCACACCAAAACAATGGTATTTTTATGTCTGGACCATAACATAGCTCAATGACCTCCTCCAATTGTCCATAATATGTAATTGTAGCCGTAACAGGATTTTTATCCCTTCCACTTGCATAGCTAGATGTATCTGCCACCAAGTACACCCCACTATTCTGAGTAGTAGAAGTACTTTCAACATGTTTTGAGCGGAACCGGTATCCATTTACGGAATAGCCTTCATATGACATTCCATCTACAGAAGGACCCTGGGATATCCATCTCAACTCCTCACTAACATTCTTTGGATTATCCATTCGCATACGCATTACCTAATTTATCAACATAAAAATAATAAGGGACAAAACACTCTTTCAAAATTAATTTCAGTAGCTTTATAAATTACTTACATGCTCTCTCAACCACCTAGCAAACTATGCTGCGTGTTTTTTTCTAAAGTACGTAGTGTGATATTTGGTTCAGCCTCTTGAAGCTTTATCATGTGTTCACTAGTTATTAAAAAATTTCAAAAGTTGTGGTTAGTATATACTAGAAACTGTTTAGCATTGAGAAAAAAGTTTGATTACCTTCTGTAATCATCGAACATGTCAGTATTGAATAGTACATTTCGATGGGCTTGTTCCAAAGTTTGCACATCAAAGTGTTTCGGTACTCCCACTCTAATAGGAGAGTCATCAACATTACGAGGAGTACGAGTGAATTTTGTATCAAAATCAGGTAGATATCTAGCCCAAAATGTCAAACATTATTCTGCCAAATAGCCTCTAGCAATAGAGCCGGTAGGCTGAGCTTTATTTCTGACATAATTCTTGAGTTTCTTCAAGTACCTCTCAATGGGATACATCCACCTATACCGTACAGAATCGGAAACCCTTGCTTCATAAGATAAATGGATGGCAAGTGCATCATAATTGTAAGGAATGATGGAGGAAAAACTCTCTCTAACTGGCATAGTGTGATAGCAATGTCTTCTTCAAGCTTCTTAAATTCTTCTACATCAATAGCATCTGATCAAAGTTTATTGAAAAATGAACATAGGCTTGCAATAGGTTTATAAACATCTACGCCTATGCAATTCCGCAAGGCAACAGGAAGAAGTTGTTGCATTAAAACATGACAATCATGGCTCTTCAATGCCAACATTTTTTTCTCTCTTATGTTGACACACCTAGATATGTTAGAAGAATATCCATTAGGAACCTTCAATGTTTGTAAAACATACAGAAACTTCTCTTTCTCTGTACTGCTCATTGTGAAAGATGTTGGAGGTAAGTAATAATGGCTCCCTAAATCGACAGGCCATAAATCCCTTCAGATACCCCATTGTTTTAGATCTTGACGAGCTTGTAAGTTGTCCTTACTTTTCTTTGAGTCGCCCAACAAAGTGTTCAAGATGTTCTCACAAACATTTTTTTCTATGTGCATTACATCCAGATTATGTCTCAGCAACAGATGTTTCCAATAAGGGATTCAGAAAAAAATGCTTATCTTATTCCATCCAGGCGGCAATTGTTGATGTCCATTTGTAGGCATTTTGCATTTATTATTTTTTCTGAACATGATGTTCGTGCAACCCTGAAATTGTTGTAGTATATCATCACCTGACCAGCGCCTAGGCGGTTGACGGAAATCTTGTTCTCCATTGAAACTTTTTTTATCGCGCCTATAAATATGATTATTTTTCAAGAAACGTCGATGGAAACCATAACATTGTTTCTTGCCAAACTGAAGCCACTTGGATAAGGTGTCTACATTACAAGATGGGCAACCTAAATCTTTTTTCCCTTTGGTGCTCCAACCAGAAAGGTCACCATAAGCCGGAAAATCATTTATGGTCCATAAGATCATTGCCCGCATAGTGAAGTTCTTCTTGCTATAAGCATCATATACTTTAACTCCCTGACCCCAAAGTTTTTGAAGCTCGTCAATTAGTGGCTCTAAGTAAATATCAATATCATTCCCAACCATATGAGGACATGGGATCAAAAGAGACATCATTATGTATGGATCCTTTAGAAGAAGCCAAGGCGGGAGATTAAGAGGGGTTAATAGTAAAGGCCATGTGTTGTGTGAAGCACTCATAAGTCCAAATGGATTGAATCAATATGTAGCTAGAGCAAGTCTGACATTTCGTGGCTCAGTAGAAAAGTCTGGAAATTCTCTGTCTATTGAGACCCATTCTTCCGTGTCAGAGGGATGATGAATACGACCATCATTTCCTTTTTTCTTTAAATGGCCACATCATATCTTTTGCAACAGAAGGGCACATGTAAAGTCTCTCCAGACGAGGGATAATAGGAAAGTGATACATCACCTTTTCAGCTACCTTCTTGTTTTTTGTTTTATATATCTTTTCATTCCATCTAGACTCACCACAAGTATCACATCTGTCTTTCTTTGATGAACCTTTACGAAATAGCATGCAGTCATTTCGACAAGCATCAATTTCAACTTTTTTGAGACCAAGGTCTTTTACAACTTTATTTGCTTCATAATAAGTCTCAGGAAATAGACTACCTTCTTCTGGGAATGATGAGATTATCAACTTCAACAACTTTGTAAAAGAGTTATCTGACCATCCAGACTCCTCCTTCAGATATAACAGTGGCACCAGAAAGGACAACTTGGAGTGGGTTTTACAATCTTTATACAATGGCTGATCGGCTTCTTTGAGAAGCTTGAAAAAGTATTGGGCATTAAGATTTGCAGGCTCCTCCTCGACTTCAAAGTCACTGGCATGACTTGTATCAGCCATTCCAAATATATCTCCCAGCATTTGATGCATACTTCCAGATGTAGGTCTAGCAGACGTTGCACTTGTTGTATTCCTCCCAATCATCTCCCCATGATATGTCCAGACATCATAGCTATGGACAAATCCTTTTTGTAAAACATACAAGAATACATCATCCTCTGATTTAATGTATCTATTCGAGCATGTTTTACAAGGGAAAATTAATTTTCCCGATCTTGGTGGTATTTGATGGGTACGTGCAAATTCAATGAATTTTTGTAAACCAGACTGGAATACTTCACTTTGCATCCTATTGCCAATATACATCCAATTTCTATCCCACAAGAAATCCATCTACATACAAGTACACAAGAAGTTAACGCCATTACAACTAAAAAATAAAACTGAACAATAGAACAATAAAAGATATAAGTTTAGATTGTAGTAATATTGATTCATAGATTATCATCGTCAGTTCGTCCATTAGTTGACATCTAGGAAGAACAAACACTTCTAACAGTACCCGCGCTTCCCTTCCCGTTGGGCTCCAGCGATAAGAGTGGTGTTTAGGGTTTTCCTCCCTCGGCGGCATAGTCCACCTGGGTCTTTCTCCCCTCTTGTTAAGGACGGTCAGTAAAATGGCAGAAGAGATAACAACATAGTGCAACAATCTAAGGTTAGTCGAAGAGGCGGACGACATCGCCGATTTTACTAACGAACCCAAAGTGGCCGATGGAGGGGGGCGGAGCTTTCAGTAGTTGCCCGACTCCGCAGCGATAGACCTTACAACTTCAACGCCTTGCAAAGAACTCTGACACAGGTGTGGAGGTTACAGAAGCAAGCGATCTTCAAGCAAATAGAGCACAACCTCATTATTATCAAATTTGATCGCTTAAGAGACAAGGAGAGAATAATGGAGGGGGCGCCCTGGAATTTCAATGATCATTTACTGCTTATTACGGAAGTAACAGATGGCGTTCAACCGTCGGAGATCAAAATAGACGAATGCCCTTTCTGGGTGAGGTTCTACGACATACCGATGGGGTACCGCGGAGATGAAAGTGTGATGAAGATGGCGGAGAAAGTGTCCAGGGTGCTGCTGATAGAAAAAGAAACCGAAGGATGGGCAACAGCCAGGAGAGTCAGGATCATTATCAATATTGATAAACCGCTCAAAACTGCTCAGAAGATGAAGACAAGAGACGGAACTATAGCGGAAGTGGACCTGCGGTACGAGAGACTTCCTTTCTTCTGTTTTGAATGCGGCAGAATGGGACACACAGGGAGGGAATGAGGGCTCGAGGTCGAAGGACAAGAGGGGGAAGAAAAAAAGTGGGGAAACTGGCTGAGAGCGTTACCCAGGAAAACTCCAAATGCTGCTCACGTGGGGTCTGCCTACGAGGGAAGCAGGAAAGCCCTCTTCACGGACGGTACAGCTAAAGCTAGGGAAGGGAGAGCAGAGGAATCTAACAAAAGCAATAACACCGCAGAGGACTGAGGAAAAGGAAAAATAGAGGCAAACACTACATGAAGAAATGCAGAGAAGGAAGGCCTGACAAGGCTTCAGACTGGTGTTGCTGAGGGTACAAAGTGTAAGGACCTCGAACATACATCCAGCTCAGGCGGAAATATAGAAGAGGGGCACACCAACTTCTCGACAAAAGGGGTGATAGACGACAGTAAAAGTATATAATATGAGGACCAGGGCATTGATGACAGTGAAGAATCAACTATTAAAATGCCATTACAGGTGGCCACAGAACCAAAGCCAAATCATAAAACTAGAACAAGCTTTGATGAGGAGGGAGGACACAGAGGAAAAAATGTCATTAACGAAAGACAGCCACACACAGTGGGCGAAGACCAATGCAGGGGGCTAAAGCAAATAACAAGGAGAGGTACCAGAAAAAGAAAAGAACAGGTGGTTCTCATGTCGAGTGCTCAACAAATACTAGAGGCAAGGGAAAAATAAAAGAGGAAGGGGTCCGCTGCAGTAGAAAGGGAAGGTGAAAAAAGGGGGTTCAAGACAGGGAGAGGTGACGGGGTAAGCATGATTTGGGAGTCATACCCAAAAGTAGCGGTGGCTGGCAAAGACCAGCACCATGAACGGAAATGAAAATCCTTAGCTGGAATTGTCAAGGTTTGGCCAACCTTGACACTATCCGAACTCTCCAGAGAATGTGCTGGAGAGATAGGCCTGAGGTTGTTTTTCTCATGGAAACTATGATAGACAGTAATGACCTCGAAAAAACCACAAGAAAATGCGGGTATCTCAACGGAGTCTGCTTGAGCAGTAGCGGAAGATCAGGTGGAATGGGGATGTGGTGGTGTGGTGATAACATTAAAACTATCTCTTATTCCAGACATCATTTCCTTGTGGAAGTTACTAATGTAAACAATGATTCAAAATGGAGACTGGCAGGAATCTATGGGTGGCCTGAAAATCATTTAAAATACAAGACTTGGGAGTTGTTGCACTCTCTCCTTCAAGATTCAAATCTACCTTTTGCTTTGATTGGTGACTTTAATGAAATCCTAAACTACACTAAAAAAGAGGGGGGCTCTTCCAAAGGAGTCAGGCACATAAACGAGTTCAAGGAGGTGGTGGATACTCAAAATCTGTTGGACATCGGTTACAGCGATAACGCTTTCACATGGTTTAAGGGGAGAAATGCAAAGAGTGCTATCAGAGAAAGACTTGACCAGGCCCTTGTTTCCCTCAACTGGAACAATATGTTTCCGAGAGCATGGGTCAGAGTTTCGCCACGGGTGTGGTCTGACCATGCTCCTATCTTGCTTCAGACCTCTGATGAAGGGAGGTTCAGACCCCATAAATCTTCCTTCAAGTGTGAGACTTTCTCGCTATATGACCCCGACTGCAAAAACATTGTGGGTGATACATGGGTGAATGATAGCAGAAAAAACATTGAAGATAAAGTTAGCAATTGTGCTACCAATATTAGCATCTGGGCAAAACAAAAGTATGGAAATATTGAGAGAAATCTTAAAAAGGTTGAAAAGGAGTTGGACTTTGCCCAAAAGCAGAGTATGTCTGAGGAAAATATCTTGAAATGCAGAAATCTCAGCGAGGAACTCATCAAACTTCAAGCACAAAATGAATCTTATTGGTTTGTTAGAGCCAAAGCAAATGAGATGAAGGATGGGGACCGTAATACGGCTTATTTCCATAAGAAAGCGTCTCACAGGAAAAAAAGAAACATGATCAACAAATTAATGAATGAAGATGGGCACATAAAAACCAGTGAGGGGGAGATTCAACATATTATCATAAACTATTTTGAAAACCTCTTCAAGTCTCAAGGGGTGCAACATGTCATAGATGCCCTAAGTAATGTCCCTAAGATGATTTCTAATGATATGAAGGATCAGGTTGCTAAAGAACCTTCTCAGGATGAGATCAAAGCTGCCCTCTTCCAAATGCATCCTTCTAAAGCCCCGGGGCCTGACGGTTTCCATGCGGGTTTCTTCCAAGTTTTCTGGGACATTGTGAAAGAGGATATCACTAGCTACATCAAGGGGTGGTGGAAAGGGGAAATAGATATCTCAGAGATAAATAAAACCAACATTGTCCGGATACCTAAGTGCAAGGACCCTATCACTACCAGCGATTTCAGACCTATCAGTCTTTGCAACACTATATACAAGGTCATCTCCAAAGTTCTGGCTAACAGAGTTAAACCTTTATTAAATAAGATTATATCTCCTAATCAGAGTGTCTTTATCCCAGATCGTCTTATTACTGATAATGCGCTGGTGGCCTTTGAAGTCTTCCATGCGATGAAGCATAAAGTGAAAGGGGAAAAGGGGTGGATGGCCCTTAAACTTGATATGAGCAAAGCTTACGACAGGGTTGATTGGATTTTCATGGATATGGAGGCTATGGGTTTTAACCAGATTTGGAGGATTAAAGTGGGGCAATGCTACCGCAACTTGGCTTTCTCTGTTATTATAAATGGCTGTAAAAAAGGAAATATTGTCCCAAAAAGGGGTCTTCGCCAAGGAGATCCCATATCACCCTATCTTTTCTTTTTATGTGCAGATGTTTTTTCCTATTTACTTATCAAAGCTGCTGATGATGGACTTATCCATGGGGATCAAGTGTCTAAGGGTGGGCTCGCTATATCCCATCTTTTCTTTGCTGACGACAGTGTTGTGTTCGCAAGAGCAAATCCGGCGGAGGCTTCTCTGATAGCTGACTTTATCAGTTGTTATGAAAGAGCTTCAGGGCAGAAGATTAATATGATCAAGTCAGAAATTTCTTTCAGCAAGAATGTCTCACATGACAAGAAAGGGGAGGTTCTCAAATAGTTGACGATGAAACAGGTGGAAGTGCATGAAAAATATATGGGGCTGCCTACGATCATAGGCAGATCAAAGAAGCTGATTTTCAAGATTTTGAAGGACAAAATGTGGATCCATCTCAAGGGGTGGAAGGAGAAATATCTCAGTCAAGCGGGCAAAGAAGTTCTTATAAAGTCTGTTGTCCAATCCCTCCCTACGTATATGATGGGTATTTTAAGTTTCCCCAAAATATTATTGATGACATGACCAGGATGATTGCTAATTTCTAGTGGGGTTCCTCAGAGGGGCACAGACGTATTCATTGGGCGTCATGGGATAAAATGTGCAGGCCTAAATACAAAGGTGGTGTTGGTTTCAGGGACCTCAGCACCTTTAATACTGCTATCTTGACCAAGCAGGCATGGCGTCTCTTCTCAAACCCTGTGTCCTGGGTTAGCAAAGTTCTTAAGGCAAAATATTTCCAAAATTATTCTTTTATGGATGCGTTCAGAGGTTATGACCCTAGCTTTACCTGGCGTAGCATATGGGGGGCTAGGGCCCTTCTGAGGGAGGGGCTGAGATGGCGGGTTGGGACAGGTGAAAATATCTGAATCTGGGATGATGCGTGGCTCCCCACTAGCAAAGGCAGCTGTTCAGATACTATGTTCAGAGATTGCTCAAAAGAGTGGAAGGTTGCTGATATCATTGATAAGAATACCAATTGTTGGAGATACAATCTGGTGGGCGACATCTTTACCTGTGAAGACAAGGATCATATTTTGGCTATGCCCCTGTGCGGGAACAGCGATGACGGGCAGTATTGGTTCTTGACTAAAGATGGGACCTATTCTATCAAAATGGGGTATTGGCTGGTATTCGAAGGACCTAACCACCTAAGCGCCCACTTATCTTCTGATGACGAGAAATTATGGAGAGATATCTGGAACCTGGATGCTCCACCTAAGATAAAACATTTTGTCTGGCGTATGTGTCACGATTTTATGGCTACTGGCACGAAGATGGTGGCCAAGCACATCTGGGCGGAGCCCAGCTGTCAGTTGTGCCATGCTGAGGTTGAAGACATCGACCATGCCTTGTTTGAGTGTAGGTATGCCCGGGCGATCTGGAGAGAAAAGCAGCTGGGGGCCGTTTATAACAGACCTGCTACTGATTGTTTCAGCTGCTGGCGGTGGCTGTTTGCCACCTTGACCAAGGCTGAGGTTCTGGAAGTTGTTATTTACTGCCTGGCGACTTGGAAATGCAGGAACGACCACCTGTTCAACGCCTCCGACCCAAATGCTTTGCTTACTGCCTCAAGCTTGGCGAAATGGATCTCATTACACTCTACCCATAGAGCCGTCCTTTCTGCCCCTACTGCCCCTGTTTCAAGGTCGCATATAAGATGGCGCCCGCCTGTGCAGGGTGTTATGAAAATTAATGTCGATGTTGCGCTCTTGTGCAATTATGCCACTAGTTTCGAGGTGGTTATAAGAAACCATGAGGGCGGGTGTGCTTTCATGGAAGCTAAGACTGTTTTGGGTGTTTGGGATATCCATACAACTGAGTGCTATGCTTTGCTCTTTGGCGCTTCTATAGCTAAAATATAGGGACTATCCAGAGTCATCTTCAAATCCGACGCCGCAAATGTCATCCACCAAATATCAAGCTGCGCTAGGGGCCCGAGTCCACAAATTCAAATCCTGAAGCAGGTCGATGCTGCGGCAAAGTTTTTCAGATCAGTCAGCTTCTCCTACACACCTAGAGAAGGGAATAGAGTTGCTCATCATGTAGCTAACCTTGGCTTAGGTGTAATTTCGGATTGTCTCTGGTCTGAAGGTTTCCCCAGTTCATGTAATGAAATCCTCAATTTGGATATTGAAATATAAGTATCATCCTTTCAAAAAAAAAGGAAGAACAAACACTTCTAGACAGGCCCCATATCCGTTTCGGACATGTTTTAGACACGGACACTTCCCGGACATGGCATAAAATATTTTGGACATGGCTGGGACGTGTCCAGTTCATTTTTGTCTTTTCAAACCCCTGCACACAGCTGGACACTTCCTGGACACATCACTGCAGTAACTACTACTGCAATAACCTATTTTCTTGTGTAAATGTTGAATATGTAGCTACTGTTTATGACTTATTACTGAGAACATGTAACATAGAGCTGAAATCTGATGACAATTACAAACAAATCTGTTGAAAAAAATTAAAGTCTAAGCTGAATCAGATATATGAGTCAAATTATAGTCTAATTAGTCAGTTAAATGAGTGACTCAAAATCATATCTATATTATGTGGTATATTATATTTACAATGCACATGTTTAGTTTTCTACTTCACATTGTTTATACTCTACTACACACACAAAGACACACATCTATATGCATATAAGAATATACATCCATGAATACATTAATCTGGACAAATGCTAAAATAAGTTTCAATTCATACATCATACACCCACATATATGTATATATTAAAAATATTTCCCCCTCACTCAATGTCGTGTATGTGTCCTACATTTCAGAATTTTTCTGTGTCCCGTGTCTGTATCCGTGTCTGTATATGTGTCTGTGTATGTGTCTTTAAAGGTGTTCGTGCCTCCTTGGTTGATCGTTAGATTTCATTTGGGTTCTCATAATGAGATTATAAGTTTTTTTATTGTTTATTCTTTTTCATTAGTATAAAATCAAATGTGATATCTATTTTGTTAATATACTATGCAAGCCCAAGGTCAACATACTTTGACTGAGGGTTTGGTTTGTTTAGTTTAGACTAAGGCGAGGGTGTGCAAATACTTTCTTGTGAATTCCTAAGATCGTGTGTTCTAGGATAGAGTCTTTCATCAGTAACGAAACCCACTTTTCTTATGATTAAAAATGTTTGTATCACTAATATGAAATGGTTTTTCTTTAATCTATGTTCGTCACTTGTGCACCTTCTAAGATATTCTCACTTTAATTTTGAGCCAAATGCTATTGACTATTAGATTTACCAATGACGATCTTTCCTTTGGTAATGGTTGGCTTTCAGGTTCCTCACTAATCATTTTATCATAATATGATTCTGCCTCAGTCTAGAGGCATAACCTCTCATTTTATCATAATATGATTTTGCCTCAGTCTAGAAACTATACTTGTGTCTTATTATATCCTAAGAAATGATGGTGATGAAAGCTCACTTTGGCATCAATGAACTGGACCAAGACATGAAAGTCAACGAAGGAGACGAGGTAGACGACACTCATTGTTATTAAGAAAGTGCAGAAATAATAGAGGTTGTCTTTGTTGTCACTCTTATTTGTTTATAATAGGAATAAGCATGTCGTAGGGGAAGCTACCTAAGTCTATACAAATCTTTGTCGACGATGTTCTAGTGGAGCCAACTAACCTCGACCAGAATAATCCAGCAGAGCATACCTAGCAAACAGCAATCCAAAACGGAAACAATCCAAAGCTCTAAGGTGCAAGAACTTCATACGAATAAGGGCATAGAGCACCAAAAGTCTATATAAGAGTAAAAACATGTTGCATCACAAATAAAAGATCATAATACCGTAATACTCAATGGTCTGCTGAAAAGGAACAATATTAGGAAATAGTGTGCAAATTGTAAACAACCAGACCTACAATCAATTTTCTTATATACTAATGAATTTAGGGTGTACAGAGGAGTGAGAATAAGCATATACAGTACGTAACGACCTCATGAACATGAACATCGGGTTTTAATAGAAGATAGGTACCATCATTATCTTTGTGCTGAACTGAATCCAGTCATACCTCAAGGATATTCACAGAACAGATATTCGTGATATGCGGGACTGTTGAACCATCGTTCATTGTCCTTTCATAAACAATGCATAAACTTTTAGTCAAAACTTGGGTGAGGCCCGTGCCTCAGGCGGCATGTATGTGGCTCCGCCACTGTAGGGACCAGTGGCGGATCCAGAAAATCACCGTAGGGGGGGCTAAGTTTTAGAAGAAGGACGAGTGAATATTAGCACATTGGATATATTTATTTAGTAGTTAACTAATCACGATTGCACCCTCTTGGTTTTATTAGCAAAATATTATTATCAAATGTATCTTAAAATATTGATTATATCATGTTTTATAATTTATAAAGAAATCGATATTGCATTTTGCTGAAGATTACAATTTGCATACCTCTAATTAGACTTTATCTAAAAATTACAATTTGCACACCTCTAATTAGAACGTTGGACTTTTAACTTTTCATTGGACTGTAGTGGGGTGACATACAAGTGAAAGACTGATTAGAGAACAAATAATTATTGTTGTACCATTCATTTGGCCTGCAATGATGGCGAAATAATTCTCTATATTCAGCTGGTGGTATGTGGCTTTTGCATATTGGTTTATTCTGATCATTATATAGATATTTTCCAAGAAGAAGGCATTGCCGGCAGCTAGAACTCTATTAATATCTTTGTAGCATCTTCTATTTGCTCTTGATATGGTGGAGAATCAAATAGTCCTACATAGTTCATCAAATAACTATCGCAACCCAACGAAGACTAATTTACTCCCCAGTATGCGCCTTTTCAGCCTCCGGTATTGTAACGACCCGTGCTCATTCATATTCTATATAAAATTTCTGGTGGTCTGTAAGTTCTTCATTTACTCAACCATACAATAACAGTAGTCTTGGGATTGTAAGGCCTAGTTTGGGTAGATACTTTTATAATCCCGCTAAACTTAAACATACAATGGTATTTTAGACTTCCAGTTTTAATCGGTCGTTGTTAGCTGCTGTGTTAAATGAGCATGGCTTTCCCCTGAGCTGGAAAAGGTTGTGTCCTTTTCAAGTCCCACCAAAACAGGTGGGATTTGGACTACCGATGTTGTTGGGCGTGGATGACCGGACAGCCGTGTTCTTTTGTCAGGTGAGCCCGCAGCTGGACATTTAAACCGTCGTGCTACTGTTTGATATAGCGGTATTTAAGATGTCATTCGAACGGCCCCTAAGGGGCTGTTTGGGTTCTGCAATTCACGGCGGGATTGTAATTAGATGTAGTATTCGAAGTGCCAATAATTGTAAAGGCATCGTTTGGATATTTAAAGATGTGGACGATGATTACCGGTAGTTTCAGACTGGTATTCTCCTGTGATTAAATGTCACGTTCTGAATCACGCCAGGATCGGCGGGATTAGGAATGTCCACGGAAGACAAAAGGCGTGCTTCTCAGGACCCGTCCCCAACTCGTCCTTCCTCTCTCCTCAAACGGCTACCTCCTACCTCTGCCATCTCTCTATGTTGTGCGGTCTCCTATTCATCCTCTACCTCCGTCTCTCCCTCCTCTACCCTTTATATCCTCTCAGCCTATGGATCTATTGCCAGCAGCAGAAGTCGCTGCTTCTCTCTGCACAGCCTACGGACTGTGACATTGTTGATCTTCGGACCTCCTCCTGACCTCCCCCAAATTTCCTATGAGCAGGCTCATTCGAGCAGGCTTCTCCATAGCCGTCGCAGGGTCTCAAGAGAACGCCCGCACGACTTGGCAAGCGAGTAGTCCACATTTCTATATTGGAAGCAAGCTGACTCAGCCCAAACAGGGAATTTCCGAATAGCGGCATTCCACTTTGTTGCACTTTTTTTTTAGTGCGACCATCTCCGAGATAGTAAGAATTATAACCAAAACATTGTCAAAACACATTTGGAACTATTGAACAACTACCATACTGACTGTAGAAAATTAAATGTCATACACCCCAAAATTACAGCCCAAGCTGCCAACAAAATAAGTAAATGATGTGCAGCGCGCCAGTAGAGATTCTCCCAGATCAGATATTGCTGGGGTACATGAAAACTCTGACTTTATCACCCATGGATTTTGGCGGAAGGTTGGTTTTGAACTTGGCGCGGATGACACCGCTGTTTCCATGAGGGCGACAGACCTTCCCCCAAATGCAGCGGTACTGGGAGCCGTCCTTCTTGGTCTTGGCCTTGTACACGTACGCTAGACGCTTGTCGCGGTACCAGTCTACCTCCTCCCTCGTGTTGACGCCCTCGATCTGGAGCAACGACGTCTGCTCGTACTGGTTGGATTTTGATCTTTTGTATTCGAGGATCGTGGCACAGACATAGAGCCAGACACGCTCACCCTGCCTACCCTTAACCATTTTGGTTCCTGTTCGACAGCCAACCTACCGTCCGACTTCGTCTTTTGCCGTCGTCGTTCCACTTTGTTGCACTTAAACTCCTAATACTTAGGAATACAGATGTACTCGTTTCATCCAAACGGGACCTAACGATCTAGAAATGAAGTTTTATTTATAGAGCCGAGCAGACCTACCTCACGGTCAAAGTAGGGCGAGCTCACCACGACGACCGCTGCTTTCAGACAAAATCTCCACACCGATGGCCGCTGCTTCTGCTGGAGGGGGGGCGCTCTTGCAGGCAGTCGGCAGCAACTCTTCCACTGGTGTGTTGTCACTCGGGGGTGAAGGTCGTCATCGTCCGTAAGCGGACGATCAAACAAGAAACGCGGGGGTGGGGGCGCAAGGGGAGGAACGGTTTTCACTAATCTAACTTCTAATTAGTAATTAATGGGGCGGGAATTTTTGGTGGGAACCCTGGTGACAGAATTTTTGGATTCTAGTAGGATTTTAGACCTTCACTAATTGTCTTTTGCATAAAAAATTCGGCTGAAGGAAATTAGTTCATTTGTGTAGGACGGTCCTTCACAAAAAATCAATATTTTTGAAGGGTTTTGGTCCTTCACAAATAACCTTCACTGAAAACCTATTTTTTTGTAGTGAAAACCCAAGTAGAGAAACAACTAGAGAAGAACATTAAGAGAGTGAGGTCTGATAGAGGTGGTGAGTACACTTCTAATGAACTTAACAAGTTCTGTGAGGACCATGGCCTTATTCATGAAACCATTGCCCCATATAATCCTCAATCTAATGGAGTTGCTGAGAGGAAGAATAGAACATTGATTGACATGGTCAACTCAATGCTAGCCGAGTCTGGACTTAGTCACAGACTGTGGGGGGAAGCCCTTCATACAACCAATTACCTTCTTAACTGCATCCCTTTTAAGCACCTTGACAAAACACCCTATGAACTTTGACTTAACAAGAAACCCTGTTTGAAATACCTCAAAGTGTGGGGGTGTTTGGCCAAGGTTAAGATCCCTGAGAATAAGAAGAGAAAACTAAGACCTAAGACTGTTGACATTGTCTTTATAGGATATGTTGAAAATAGTAATGCCAATAGATTCCTAGTAATAAAATCTGAAATCTCAGACATTAGAGTTAACTCTATACTTGAGACTAGACATGTAGATGATGTCTATTATGAAACTATCTTTCCTCTTAAGGAAAAGGTTCCTAGGCAAGTTAGTGAAAATCCCTCTTCTTCTTCTCCTGCTAAACCTCTTGTAGTTTCACCTTCTTATGAAGTAGAACATGAACTCCCAGTAAATGAACCTCTGAGTGATCTAGGTAGGGGTAAAAGGACTAAAATTGATAAAAATTATGGTCCCTCTTCTACACCTTCATAGTAGAAGAAGACCCATGTACCTATGAGGATGCCATGAAATCCAAAGACTCTAGCTTTTGGAAGGAAGTTGTTGATAATGAAATAGAATCAATTATGAGCAATCATACTTGGATTCTAACTGAGCTTCCTCCAGGCTGCAAGACTATTGGATGTAAATGGGTGTTTAGAAAGAAGATGAGGGCAGATGGTTCCATTGATCAGTTTAAGGCCAGACTAGTAGCCAAAGGCTTTAATCAAAAGGAAGGATTTGATTACTTTGATACATATGCACCCGTAACCAAAATCTCTTCCATTCATGTCCTGGTAGCTTTAGCTGCGATCCATAAGCTTGAAATCCATCAAATGGATGTCAAGACAGCCTTCTTGAATGGAGATCTTGAAGAAGAGATCTATATGGATTAGCCCGAAGGCTTTGTAGCACCTGGACAAGAACACAAAGTTTGTAGACTTGTCAAGTCCTTGTATGGACTGAAACAAGCACCTAAACAGTGGAATGATAAGTTCGATAAAATTATTTTATCTGCTGGATTTATTGCAAATGAATCTGATCGTTGTATTTATTCTAAAATTGTTAACATTCCTGCATAATAATGTGTTTATATGTAGATGATATATTGTTGTTTGGATCTAATTCTGAAATTATATCTGAAACTAAATCTTTTCTTGCTAGCAATTTCGATATGAAAGATTTAGGACTTGATGATGTAATACTTGGTATTAAATTGAGTAGATCTACTTCTGGTTATGTACTTAATCAAACTCATTATGTTGATAAAATCTTACACAGATTTGATATGTTTGATTGTACTCCTGTTAATACACCTTATGATGCTAGTTTACATCTTGTTATACATAAGGGCACTCCTGTGGATCAACATAGATATGCTCAAGTTATAGGAAGCTTTATGTACCTTGCTAATTGCACTAGGCCTGATATTTCTTATGCTATAAGCTAGGTTGAGCAGGTACACTAGCTGTCTTAATGAGGACCACTAGAAAGCTTTGGTAAGAGTGTTTAAGTACCTTAAAGGTACAACTACGTACAACCTTCATTATACTGGTTTTCCACCTATATTGGAAGGATATACCGACGCTAACTGGATTGCAGATTCAGATGAAACCAAATCTACCAGTGGGTATGTATTTTGCCTTGGAGGAGGTGCAGTTTCTTGGAAATCATCCAAGCAAACTGTGAGAGCTAGATCCACAATGGAGGATGAGTTTATTGCTTTAGATTTAGCTTGTTGTTAGGCTGAATGGCTTAGAAATTTACTTATTGATCTGTCTATTATTTCTAAACCATTTCCTCCTGTTTGCTTATTATGTGATAATAAAGCGACCATAAACAAAGCAAAGCAATCTAAAGGCAACCCGGGAAAGCGCTTTATGAGATTAAGGTATGAAGATGTTAGAGATCACATCACCTGAGGGGTCATATCTATAGAGTATGTGAAATCTGCTAGTAACATTGCTGATCCACTTACTAAGGGTCTAGCTAGAAAGCTAGTACTCAGTTCGTCGAGGGGGATGGGTCTTCTACCCATAGAATAAACATTACAGTGGTAACCCTACCTTTCCGAAATTAGAGATCCCATGAGGAATTGTTCAAAGGGACAATTAAGCTGTTGTGTCATGCGGAAGCATACTTTGGGGTTTTACTCCATGACCCTCCCTATGGCGCTAGTGCTTCGACTCTGTCTGAGTATAGGAAGAGCTTTGCTCTGAATGGGTTCAAGGCCATTTATTGGCAGGGTATGTACCAGATAGGATACCCTTGGAGATCCCTACTATTTGAGTGTAACCCGAGAGTCGGGGTTTATGTGAGTTGGGCATACTCACTAGAGCGCTCAAGAAACAAGATCTTGCGAAGGTCATTTATGCGCAACACCGATACGAACTCATTCTAATGCCTGCACTATGGTTGTTTGATTTACTAAGGTCTGAATCAGGGAGTCTGGTTCAAGACGTAGTTCACCACGTCTCTCCGGTTTGAAGTGAGTCATTCTAGGCAATGGTTCAAAGCCACAAGCTACCAATGTTGAAAAACATAGTAATGCCGCAAATTTTAAATTTTTATTATTTATTGAATTTTCGAAAAGAATTATGGAACATGTGGGGGAATGTTGTATTCTCTGTTCCAGAATTCAGTTTTCTACATCCAACCTTTTATCCCATACTGCCTACAGTAGAAACCACACAGCTCCTTATATGTGCTAGTGGTCCCCTAGAGGTCAGGACCTCTAAAGGGCATGGGAATTTAATGATGTTTGGTTTGTCTTGTGTATTTCTCTCAAATGGAATAAAAACACACACGCGCGCGCACGTGCGCGGTTCTTCGTTCGCTCGCCCACCCACCCCACCCGGCCCGACCCAGCTCGGTTCGGTTCGGTGCGTGCGTGGATTAATCTTTTTACGAAATATTTTATTTTATTTTGTTTGTCCCGAAACAATGCTTTATTTTTTGTGTTGCATCGTTTGGAGTTCAGTTGACAGCGTTTAAGACACAACAATAAACCTCTCTTGACTACCCGTTAAAGCCGGCCATTAAAATGATGTTAATGGCGCACGTTGGAGAGACCAACAGGTGCGGGCAGTTACCGCGGCGGCTGAGACACGCTCCATATAAGGAGGCGTCCGATCTCATTTGAGAGATATATACAATACACACCTAGAGATAGAGAGAGATCAGTTCCTTTCCTGATATACACCGGTTCCTTTACTGGTGTATCGTGGTTCCTTTGTT
Organism: Alisma plantago-aquatica; assembly: GCA_963693085.1. Lineage (NCBI taxonomy): Eukaryota > Viridiplantae > Streptophyta > Magnoliopsida > Alismatales > Alismataceae > Alisma > Alisma plantago-aquatica. The sequence goes on from OY856412.1 coordinate 133,138,744, forward strand.
ACTGTACCGCGGTTACTTTAGTGTTGTACTGTGGTTCCTTTCCTCCAGTACAAAGCTGCAGTTACTTTACTACTGTACGCTGGTTCCTTCACTTCTATACACTAGTTTCTTTCCTGCTGTACTGAGGTTACCTTCGTGCTCCTTTGTTCCTTTCTCCACCACAACAAGCCTATTCTTCCAAACACCACCACGTCTTGCTGCTGTCTTGCGCCGGCGACTACTTCGCGACGTCCGTTTTGCTGTTTGCGACCAAGGGCTAAGGAACGAGTTCAACACAACACTCTCGCTTGCACCGAGCGGCTGTACCAGAGTTGGGGTGGCTAAATCTTGGAGATAGACCGCCGGAGATGCTCGTGCTAGGAACGGCAGAATCTGTCTTGAAGACAGTGTTTCACACGCCTTCATCTTCACGCTCTGGTGTTTGATTTCTAAACTCATTCGCCGTTTTTTCCCAATCCGATTTACAGTTAATACTACTGCTGCATTTTGGTGGTTAACTACTTGCAATATCTAATTAACATCTGTCTTACATAACTACGACAACCACTATTTTCCAACATATTGCAGGGTTACATCTAGCAGGAGCCTTTAGAACATTAAATCCTCACTCATTCTTGCTATCCTACTCAACCTCTTAAGAGAACTTGAAAATATATGGTAGAAGAACAAGAAGAAAATATCATATGTTAGCCATTCTAGCGTGGAGTCGTGTAGAGTAGGATAAATACAGAAAAGAGCTATGTGCCCATAAAGATATGCAGTTTCGGTAAGAAAATCGTCCATTCCACAAGATATGTAGTCCGGTGGCTCATTGCAGGCCATGCGCTGGAACCTATACGAAAACCCGTTCAATTTTGTGGTCCCACCCATTTCTGCCCCATCTGAATACACAGCCTGATGAGAATCCAAATTTACCAAACTAGACTTGAATACGGAAGGAAACATGCCTATTTCAGACCACCATGGGTGAACATGGTAAGATTTCTTTACTAAGGTGGATCATGTACATCAAACTGAATGTGATATTTTCTGTAGTTGTACGTAAATCAAGTCACCTTGATCCACTACCACCACGATCTGATGAGAAAAGAAGAACAACGTATGTACGGCAGGATTAAACTATAGAAAAATCAACAAATTATTAAAAGACAGTATCCGGCAACTATCACAGAATACCTGTTATGAACTTACAACAACTAGTTGAAAAATAAAAAACAATAATTGTCCATGACGCAACAAAACTAACTAAACCAGAATTCAGCCACATAAATTTAACACCCTGTTTTTATATAACTCAAGATAATCAGGATCAAACCTGATACAGAAATTCAATATATGTTGTGTTATAGTTGAGCAAGAAATTACTTAAAACAGTTTGAAGAAAAAACCGTTTGATATTACATGCTCAATTCTTCGAGCTTTCTTATGCTCAGTAAGTACTTCTCTTAGTCAAGCTTTGTCATGCTCAATACAACTTCCTCAATCCAAAAATTTGCGTCTGCATCCCTTTTGGTAGTTCTTCATGGATCTAGAAGAATGAGATCAAATGAAAGAAAGTTCAGATAAAATAGGCATCTGTTGCATGGTTAAACTCGAAACTGAAACTTGGAAGGGTTGAGAAGGAAAGAAAGTTCTGAATGCACAGAATAAAAATATGGGCACTAAAGAAGTATAAAATGAGATCTGGTGCACAGTTACGTTATTGAGTAAGCAACAAAATTTAATAATCTTGTAGACCTCGTTTGGGATGAGATAAGGACACCTTATCTCTTGACAATACAACACACATATCGAGGGAGTATTCCTAGGTATAACAGACGAAGTTTTCCTCTGTTATAAGTTATACTGAAAACTTACACTAGGTAAAAACTAGAATACGGGAGGAATAAGTTGCTAATAATTCACAAATTCAAATCTCAGTCAGAGTTATACCCTTATACCAACTTTTCAACCCAAACAACATTCGGGGACAAATATTCAACTACACTCTTTCCCATCACCAAAGCGGGATGGAATCACCATTTGTTATCTAAAAAAGTTAATAATCTAATTCCGTATTGTAGCCCTCTCATTTAAATTAAATCACATTGCTAGCAATTTAATTGGCATTTTGGCGAGACCTAAGAGCTTCATAAAATATTGGACCATGACATTCAGATATCATGTAAGGTGTACTGACCTTTTAGCTTGTCACTTGGTCTTCATAAAAAGGAAATGTATGTTAATATGCAAAACTAAAGTATATCCTGTTGAGTTTAAATTTCTGACAGTAAGACGGGCAATGCCACTTTTCAGTCAAGGACCACATCCTGACTTAGTCTGATTTGGTACAGAAATCCGGTATCCTAAAAACCCGATAAGTCCCATGAATCATCGAAGGAAGTTTGACTCATATATAAAATAAAACCGCTTTAAATACATAGCCATCAACTCAAGTCTGTCCAGTTTTGACATCAAATTGAAAACTTAGCTGACAAATTGTTTGTGGCAACATGAGGTAATCTAATCTGAAGGTTAAGATATCCAATAGTACATGTACCATAAATGACAACTATTAGAGTGTCTGGTTAATCTAGTTAATTGACTCTATTTGTATATGGACCCAAGTGTGTCTTGGCCCATTAGGGTTTAGTCTAAGTTTGCATGCTTCCCCCTTCTCCTATATAAGGAGGGGGATTCCTCTTAAAAAATGTATTGATTACCCTTTTACTTACTCTATGACATGATATCAGAGCATACAGACTTTAGACTAAACCCTTTTACTTACTTACTCTTTGATACCTCTACTACGTTTTGACTTTCAACCCCAACCACTTTTTTGACTCTTCTTGCTTGGTATGAGGGGGAGAATAGGAGGAAGAGAAGATGAGTAGAGGAGAGGAGATGAAGCTTATATATCTATTGCTATTGATTATGCTTCTTGGAGCCTTTCAATATTTGGAGCTTATTCTTTGTTTTTTGCCGCCTATTTGTGTTGATGGTCTTCTATCCGGCTGCATTGACTTTACTGTGAGCCAACACTCTCTGGCTTGTCCGTGCTTTGCGCACATTGACTCTTTACTTGTCCATGTTGTGTGTGCATGTTGACTTTCTTCTACTGTGATCCAGCACTCTTTGGTTCGTTCGTGCTTTACTTGCAGACATTGTCCATGTTTTGCACATGTTATCTCTTTACTTGTCTGTGCTTTCTTTGCACGTTGACTACTTCTATTGTGAAGCAGCACTCTCTGGACTTTGTGAGCCGTCACTTTCTAGACTTTTCTATTGTGAAGCAGCACTCTCTGGACTGTGACGATAGTGACTGTAATGAAGACCTGACGCCTTCTTGTTGTTGTTTACTACTCCAAATGCCACATTCTTTTTTATCAAGAAGCTTTTGCTACCTATTTGCAACTTGCACTTCCGACCTGCGATATGCTTCGTATTCAACATGCTAGCATAGTTGCTTTGTGTTATCTTTTTTAGGAGTATTTGAGGGATGAGTGTTTTATTGTAATCTTGAGGGGGAGAAATTCTTTGTAAGGGCTTGGTTTATCTTTTTATTTTGTTTCTTTCTTTTTAGTCTTTCTGTCTGCAAGCTGACTTGGGATTCTCCCAAACTTCAGCTTGAGGGGCACTATTAGAGAGTTTGGCTAATTTAGTTAATTAAGTTAATTGAGTCTATTTTTATATGGGCCCAAGTTTGTCTTGTCCCATTAGGTTTTAGTCTGAAGTTTGTATGCTTCCCCCTTCTCTTATATAAGGAGAGGGATTCCTCTTATCAAATATATCAATTACCCTTTTACTTACTCTATGACAACAACAACCCAACATTCAATCAAAAAATAGATGTCAGGGATTAGTTTCAGAGATAAATAGGCCTGGACAAGAAAAGAAATAGGAGAATCATATATATACCGGTCTATCTGCTATAATTATACTGCTCTTCAACAGATAGCAAGCACTGGACAGAATGGAACAAAACATGTATCATTAACACTTGAATTTTTATGTATTTATATATACTTGGATGCAAATAATGTATTGATTAAGACATATCAGAAAGCTTGAGATTTCTACATCTTGTTTACTAATTTTGGGTCATGAATGCAATTTCTCCATATAGAAAGGATTTCATATATTTTATCATTTTCAATAATCCATTATTATTTGTTGGTTAAAGAAATAGTGAAAAACTCAATAATATAGGAGTTTCTAAGAGTAAGGAATAGTTGATAATGAAAATATGGAAATGTTTTGGATTTCTTGAAAGACAAGTTGAAGGCAACTAGGCCATACCTACACCCAAAGAAAGAATATATCAAGATAGGACTTCTGCCAAGTTTGGGTAGGAAAGGAGTTATTACATGCCTTGAATAATCCAAATAAATAAAATACTTGAGAGGCAAATAAGAGGCATTTAACCTCCGCGTTTTGCCATCAACTTTTGCCCAATTCGAGATTAAGTTATTTCCCTTAAAATTTGGGGTCAATCGGAGAAAAGATGAGAGATACACATTTTATAAGTTTCTATAAAGTGAGTAATTAATGGATAAATATATATAATCTGTCACATGTAATGTGACTAGGATCTAGGGGCGGCCCTTTTATCATGTTGCGTGGCCCCATGGCCCTCGGATCCCAGATCAACGACCCAGGGATCGCCCCCTACCTCCGATCGGAAAAGGAAAACCAGCAACAGTACCTCGTTCGCCCTCTTGTGATTCTCTCTCTAAATCACAATATCTCACAAAAGTACTCCCAACGAATTTGGGAGGTGATTCCGAATCTAACCATCCCTAGATATCCCTATTTCAGAGCAAGATTGGAACTTTCCCCAATCATCATAGGAGGCAGACTCATTGGTGGCCAGTCTTGCCTGGCCATGCCTATATAAGGCATAGGAGCCTCTTCGCAAGACCAGATCATCTACTGTGAGACCCCGCAGATCTCAAGGATTTGTTCCTTGCCTCCAATTCCATCGCAAACCCCTGCCTTCTTCTCTTCTTTCTTCATCTACCCCGCTAAAGAACCACACCGCCTTTCCTCTTTGTTCTTGCCTCCTCCGCGCAATCGGCGATCATGAACAAGTTCGGAGAGACGAGGCGAAGGAGTTGGCACCCTCGCCTTCCGCTGAGGAGCCCAGACACTCAAAGTCAACTCTCGGTTAACTTGACCACACATCCTGGTTTGCGAAGTAGTAGGAGCGGAGGTTGAAGATAAGGGTGCGTGAAAATACTCCGCTACCCCGAGTCCGCTGCTATAAGCTAAGGGATACCTTGGTCTTTTAGCCTCGTTCAACACCCCCTGTCATGCGGGTGCGGAGCCCTGAGGTGCCGCAAGCCGATTGGCTCGGGCCCGGATCCATGGCGTGTTAATTTATCTAGTCAACTGCTGGCTTGCGAGCCCTAATTGGTCCAAGTAGGGTCATCTTGAAATAATTCTAGAAGATGATTGGTAGGTCCAATAGGGTCATATTATATATCATTTTCATCAGAAAAATATGTAGAATCCAATAGAGTAGGTTTCAATATCTTATTTTGTCTCAAATTCCAAAAGTATATAAATTTGCAATACTTTGGTGACATTTAATACATGTAAACCCTAGTTTCATGAAAGTGATGATCATATCTTGATTAGCTAGTCCTAATGAATAAAGCCTTGCCTGATTTGATAAAAGAGTGCAATTGGATCTAATCTAGGATAAAAGTTTGAGAAATAAGAATGAATGATTTAATTGATTCGATGAATAAAAGACGTACAACCCTGTCTTACATATAGGAGTAAGGGAGAAACCCTGAGACTTGGGACTTGAGTAATCTAAACGGGCCGAGACACTAAAGGCCCACTAACTAATTAGTCTTTTAACTAAATAGGCTAATATATACTTTCTAACACTCCCCCTCAAGATGGATCATGGGTGAAACACATGTCCAAGCTTGGGGTTTCAAGACTCGATAAAACGATAAAAGAAATGATAAATGAAAGATAGAAATGATAAAAGAAGATACATGTCACTCCCCATACAAAAATGATATTCCCCCTTAAACAATATTCCCCCTGAATTATATGATGGTGATGCCTCTTTCCTTGAGTGGTATTTTGCAGGCTGGAAATCCTCGAGCTTTGAAGAAGGTCTTTTGGAGTGCATCTGGAATGAAGAGTATATGATGAATGGAACATGAATACTACAGCAGTAATTCGCCATTTAAAGCAGACGATCATCAATACCATGACTACGCCATCTTCACTGGAATACATACTTAACGTGGCACGAACGTGGATACACAATGTCGATGTAGCAGTAGCAGAATCTTCAAATTGTCTGAGAAGACGTGCATAACGTGGTATATAGAGATATGTTGTGTTATGTTATGTTTTGTTGAGTGTCATGTGCATAGCATGTGCCTCACTTATGCTGTTCACTTCTGTAGTTTAGTCCCATATTGATCAACTTTGCTTTAGTCTCTATTCTCTTCTGTTATAAAAGAGACTGCATTGTACACTGTTTTATTCACTCAATAAACAAGTCTCAGTTTATTCATATGGTATCAAGAGCAGGCCCGGTCCCCTTTTTTTCTTCCCACCCTGCCCCTATGCCCTGAGTTCGCCCCCCTCCTGCTAAGAAAGAACTTGGGTCTAAAAATATTTTTTATATTGTTCATTCGGACGTTTGGGGTCCATGCAGTGTCCCGAGTCAAACTGGTGTTAAGTATTTTCTGACATTTATTGATGATTATTCCTGTACTACCTGGCTATTTTTGCTCAAAGATCAAAGTACTGTTTTGGACAATATCCGCATTTTCTTTTCTGAAATAAAAACCCAATTCAATAAAACCATCAAAATCTCCGTACTGACAATGCCCTAGAGTTTATGCAGAAGTCTTTCACTTCCTTTTGTTCTGATCATGGCACCATACACCAAACCACTTGCCCCTATACTCAGCAAAACGGTGTTGCTGAACGCAAAAATCGCCATCTCTTAGAGGTTGCTCGCACTCTTCTTATCCATTATAAAGTTCCTCACCGTTTTTGGCCTGAGGCAGTCACTACGGCATGCTTCCTTATTAACCACATGCCCTCGTCTGTTTTAAAAAATTGCATACCTTACTCGATTTTGTTTCCTGATGCACCTCTTTTTCCTGTACCACCTCACATTTTTGGATGCACCTGCTTTGTTAAGAATCTGCGCCTAGGAATGTCGAAACTTGACCCTCGGTCTACAAAGTGCATTTTTTTGGGTTATTCGAGAACTCAAAAAGGCTATCGCTGCTTTGATCCGATACTCAGACAGTGGTTTGTCAGTGCGGATGTAGTCTTTTTTGAGCATATGCCCTTCTTTTTTGAGGATGGAGCAAGCCTATCTCATGATGTGTTGGCACAAACACCTCTACCGGACATTGTTGAAGATTTGTCTGTCTTTGACCAGCCTGAAGAACGTCCGCTGCAAGTATACAAACGCCGACCGAAGACAAGCACTCCTTCCATGGCCCCTCCTCAACCAATTCCTGAGTCTGCGGATGATCACATAAACACTGAGGTAACTTCTGACTTGCCGCTTCCTATCAGCTACGGAAAGGTGTTCGCTCCTATACTAAACATTCTATCAGTCACTTCTGCACATCTGACAATCTGCATAACAACTTTGCCTGCTTTACTTCTGCACTTTCTGTTGTCACTGTTCCGAAAAATGCTACAGAGGCTCTTGCTATTCCAGCATGGAAGAAGGCAATGGACCACGAAATGCAGGCTCTGTGTGATCGCAAGACATGGGAGCTTGTGGATCACCCTTCTTCTTTCCCCACAGCGGGCTGTCGTTGGATCTTTACTATTAAATATCAGCTTGATGGGACTACTGAACGCCTCAAATCCCGTCTTGTTGCAAAGGGATACACACAGACATACGGTGTAGATTATTTTGAGACCTTCTCTCCTATTGCACAATTAAACCCTGTTCGCATTCTGATTTCTGTTGCTGTGAATAAAGAATGGTCTCTCTTTCAACTTGATGTGAAAAATGCATTTCTTTATGGAGATTTACTGGAAGAAGTCTACATGGAGCAACCACCTGGGTTTGTTGCTCAGGGGGAGTCTGCCTCCAAAGTATGTAAGCTGCACAAGGCTATCTATGGTCTCAAACAAATTCCACGAACCTGGTTTGACAAGCTCAGTCAGATATTAGTCACCTTTGGCTTTCGTCGTTCTCATTCTCATCATTCAGTCTTTATTTGCAAGACGGTGGCTGGACTTGTCATTCTAATTGTTTATGTGGATGACATTATCTTATCTGGCAGTGATACTGTGGGCATACAGGAAACTAAAACTTACTTCAGAAAAGCATTTTGTCACTAAAGATCTCGGAAAACTTCGATATTTCTTAGGCATTGAAGTCTCCAGATCATCTGCAGGACTGTGTCTCTCTCAGAGAAAATATGTGCTTGATCTGTTGCAAGAAACTGTCATACTAGGCTGCAAACCGGCTAACACTCCACTTGACCCAAACATGGACTAGGATGATGCAAACTCTCCTCCCTATGTTGATCATCACCAGTTCAGGAGGCTGGTAGGCAAGCTTATTTATTTGACTGTCACACGAGTTGATCTTACTACTGCCGTCAGATTCATCAGCCGATATCTTGACAAACCCCGACAATGTCATTGGGATGCTATATGACATATTCTGAGATATCTTAAAAGTTCTCCAGGGAAAGGCTTGGTGTATAAGAATCATGGCCACTTCAACCTATTTGGTTTCTCAGACTCAAACTATGCAGGAAGTCGTTTTGATCGAAAGTCAACATCAGGCTACTGTACATTTGTGGGTAGAAACCTTGTCACCTAGCGAAGCAAAAAGCAGACTGTTGTCGCCAGATCTAGTGCAGAGGCGGAATATTGAACGATGGCTCATACTGCTTGTGAACTGTTGTGGGTTTAAAGTCTCCTTCAGGAGTTTGATATATCTTATTCTAGCCCTATTCAGATGTTTTGTGACAATAAGGCCTCCATTTTTATTGCGAGCAACCCCACCTTTCATGAGAGGATGAAAATATTGAGGTCGATTGTCACTTTATTCGAGAAGCGGTTCTCTCTGGCAGGATTTGCACTCCATATCTCAGTACTGACAAGCAAGTTGCAGACATCTTCACGAAGATACTTCCCAAAGCATGCTTTCAAACTCTAGTTGACAAGCTGGGCATGCTCGACATCTACGCTCCAGCTTGAGGGGGAGTATAGAGATATGTTGTGTTATGTTATGTTTTGTTGAGTGTCATGTGCATAGCATGTGCCTCACTTATGATATTCACTTCTGTAGTTTAGTCCCATATTGCTCACCTCTACTTTAGTCTCTATTTTCTTCTATTATAAAAGAGACTGCATTGTACATTGTTTTATTCACTCAATAAACAAGTCTCAGTTTATTCATATGGTACGAACACGAATGAACGATGTGCTGATGATACGATGCAAGTTCCATAACTCTGGTGCATGAACCTTGGGGGCTTGACGGGAAAGGAGATCATCCATCAAGGAAAGTCCCAAGTAGATCAGCATAAGGTGATGCTAATACAACAAATGCAGCTCGGAGAAGACACGATGAAACATCTCAGTGAAGATAAATCTGGATGAATTATCAACCTTGCAGATGTAGACTTGGCAGGCTAGATCTGAGCTTCTGAGAATCTGAAAAAATACCCATCTGTCTCATGTGAATGTAGCGAGGATGATCAACTAGAACACCATTAACACCGGATGAGGAGGAAACACAAGGTTGGAATGCGAGCAACAACCTCTTGTCCTGACGTACAAAATGTACGAACGTGATAAGCTCGGTGTCATTGTTGCAATGGAGATCCTTGAATGTTTTCTAGAAGTTGAGAACAAATATGTTGAAGAACGAAGCTCCATGAAGATAGTATCCATGAAGATAGTAGCTTGGAATATATATATATATATATATCATCACTCTCATCTCTCTCTCATACTCTCACTCATGCTCTCTCTCTTCTCATACTTTTCCTCTCCTCTCTATCCTCCCGCACACCAAATACGACAAGAGTGAGTATATGGTGTGGAGGAAAGGATACAGGACCCTCCGCACATGGAAAAGGGGATACAAAAATGATGGGTGGAAGGGTGGGAAAGGAATTGGTGAAGAAGAGAGAAATCTGTGAAACTAAGATGTATAGTATGTAGAGAATGGAAACCGATAATCTGAGAGGAGATGTTAAATGGTTCAATGTAAGATCTGGGTAGGAAAATCAAATGGATCTAAAAAATTTGACCATGAAATTTTGGAGGACGTCAGTAACTTGGGAGAAGATAGAACAATTGGGGGTGATGGCATGGTTGAATATGGTGGAGTGATGAAGAACAGTAGCTTGCGGGATCAAGGCAGCAACAGTAGAACTTGGCAACAGCAGGGATGACGGCCAAGGAGACAAACGATGGCGCTCGGGCAGTAGTACGGGATGTAGCAGAAGATGGTTGGATTATGTCGCTCGGCGGATGTAGCACTTGGCAGCAGCAGAGGATATGATAACGGTCTCCTGTACGGCTCCGGAGATATTGCATGCCATGAGGCTGCATGCGGAGTCAAGTGTGGAGCCTCTCCATGAACGGTTGTGAAGGATGGTGCTGAGGACGTCAGGGTGATGCAGCGGTAGAGACGATGGTTGACGTTGATATACTGAAGACTGCACATCTCAGTACTATCAACCTGTCTGTCGGTAGAACTGACGAGGTCACAGGTTGCAGTCATCGAGGAAGTCAGTAGTACCGACATCCAGTCAGTAGTACCGACCCGGCGACACAACGGTAGAGGCGATGACTGTTGTTGGCGCTGATTGGCGGCGGCGTCTGTTGTGCGACGAGATGGCGACGGAT